>PVKA01000156.1:163796-233962 GCA_004027165.1 Ctenomys sociabilis | reverse complement strand
AGCTGGCGCAGTCATTATGGAAAGCAGTATGGAGATTCCTCAAAAAACTAAAAATGTACAGTCCAGCACCTCCACTGCTAGGTACCTCTGCAAAGGGAATTATGTCATTAACCAAAGTGATACTTGTCCTCTCAAATTTACTGCAGCATTAACCACAGAAGGCAAAATATGTGTTCAACCTAGAGGCCAACAACAGATGAGCAGATATAGAAAACGAGGCACACATACAGAGCGGAACACTATTCTGCCATAAAAAGGATAAAATCCTTGCATTTGAAGCCACACAACTAAAGCTAGATGTTAGTATGTCAAGTAAAATAAGAGATACAGAAAAACAAATGCCAAATATTCTCTCTCATCTGTAGAAACTAAAATGTCCATCTTGGTATGAAATAGTGGTCATTAAAGTCAGTAAGAGAAGAAAAGTCTAAAGAGGCTCAATGATGGCACCAAAACACAGGGGCAAAGGTGTTTCTTTAGAACAGCAGGATAATCACTGGCTAAAACAACTTAAATAAATTTCAAAATTATTATAAGAGTAGAAAGCCCTAATACATAGAAGTAATTTCTAAAAAGATAAAAATACCTTTTACTTGATCTTAGGGTTTTTTTTTTTTTTTTTTTTTTTTGGCAGAACAAGGGATTGAACTCACAGGCCCTTGGCTTGTCAGGGAAGCACTTATTCCACTAAACCATCTCCCCCGCCCCAAAACACCTTTTACTTGAATATTACACTTTATAGTCATGCACTGAATTCCATAACATACCTTATATAGGTGCATAAACAACAAGGCCCAGTCAGTACCAAAGAGCACTTACTCAGGCCATGCCCCAGATCCAGATTCAGGAGACAGGGCCTGGGTGGGAGCATCCTTCAGGCTGCTCTGCTGGTGGTGCACTACAAGTGAGATATACCGGCATTTGCGAGAAGTTGATGGGAAGCCCAGACTGTTAACAGCTGAGTTCACAGCACTCTTAACATCAGTAATGTCAATTGAAAAGCCTGTTTTTTAGCCTCTTGCTGTGATGCTAAAGATCACCTATGATGCATCATTGTGCAAGACCCTGAAGATTTCTAATAAAGTTTCAAGATCTATTATTCTATAGGGAAACAATAGTGACACACATAAATAATACCCTCCCAAATAGGGAGGAATAGAAGAAACAAGAATAGTAAAAATATTACTTGTTGAAGCCAAGGGTGGGGGCATGGAAAAGAACGATTATGTTGCACCACTCACTGTGTTCTGAAATTTTCTTTTTTCTTTCTGTATTTTAGGACAGGGTGTACAGGGTGCTCAGGGTTGCACTGTGTAGATTGCACTCATAGTGGTTCTCCCGTTTACAGTCTCCCAAGAGCTGGGATTATAGAGGTGCATCACCATGCCCAGTCTCCATAGCTGGCTCAGCACACCCCGGGGGCGGGGATGGTATGGAAGGCCCAAGGATTGAACTCCTGGCCCCTGTGTTTTGACTAAGCAGTGTTTTAATCTGATGAGCTATTTGTTTTTATTTTTTATTTTACTGAGAAACAAATAAGACAGTTTCAAAACTGATTAATAGGACAGTTTCAATAATTAATACAATGTACATGGTTATCTTCTTAGTGGTTGTCCATAGCACAAGATACAGACAGGATATCCTGTCCAAGCACTATTAGTACAAATCTTTCTTCTCATTGATTTAAGTGAAAGTAGGTGTATTTCCATCCTAACTATACAGTATGTACAGATACAAAATTATCCTTCCTTTGTATCCCTTTTTTTGTTTAGTCCTGTCAGAGATGGGTATTCCATTGGCATCTAAATACTATAGGTTTGTGAATTCAGCAAAACAATCCAACACAGTCCAGCAGCCCACAATACCCGTTAAGTTATCCATAGAAGTTGTTGACTTCAGCCTTTCACAGCTCAGTTAATATGGCTTTACTTTATATACCTCATTTTTGTACATTTCTGATGTATGGTTAAGACCAAGATAAAGTGAGACCTATATAACAAGAAATGTATCTTTTGTATCTGATAAGGTCAGTCAAGTCCCCTCAGGATTTATCCTGTAACCCTGTACTGCAGTTTGCAGATCTTTTGTCAGTGTCAGCCTTGTGGATGAGTCACAGCCATTGCTTGACCAATTTGCTCTCTGTGAAAACCTAACAGAATGTTTTCTCTCCCTGTGACTTTCCTTAGGCACACACTACATCATCAATCACATTGCTCTGTGGCTCCATAATCTCCTTGATCAGAAAATTTGGGACACAACTGAGTTACATGATATTACAGTACAGGCTCTCCTATTTCCTGAGTCTTTACTGACCTTGAAAGGCTAGGATAAAAATGTTGGCTGTCCTTGCAGCCCTTCTTTTTTTCTAATTTTTGGTCTGCAAATTTAGGTTGTTAGTCCTCCAGCAAAGAAGCTTATTATTACCCTACTACATATGCAGTTGGCTTTAACTTCACTATCTGTCTGAATATAAAACATCTTAGGCATAACATGGAACAGGAGCTATTTTGCTGGCCCGAAATTTTCTATAACAATATGGTTACTAAAATAAAATGCTACTCATGAAGAAGTACAAGCAAATTCCTCCTCTGGTGAAAAAGACAGTAGTTTCTCCCACTCCATTCCCATGTTCTATTTTTATTATGTCACAAGATTTATTTCAATTGTGGCTATTGGTCAAGCACAATGGAGAACCAGAACTCACAGGAGTATGGAAAAGAGGGGCAAATGAGAACTTTGGAAAATTTTCAATTTTTCCGACGGTCAATTTTGCCATATATTCTTTTTTATGGAAAAAGGGTAAAAATGAACTTCATAACAAGATAATAGGAGAATAACAATACTTAATACTTTGCATATTGTTGTCTGTGAAGTACTCAGAGTACAAGATATGGGCATAACAGTTCTCCAATTGATACTAGTACATACTTTCCTTTTCTGTGAACTAAGAGACGCTAACAGTGTATTAGCTTCATTTGTTTCTCCTCTTACCTGTGTATGTTGATGTAATTAAAGTAAAATGAAGTCATACTAAATTGGAGTGGGCACATTGCTTAATGTACCAGTTTACTCATAAACTACTGACAGACATCTCGATTGTTTCCCAGTTTTGGAAACTATGCAACTGCAACACCTACCAACATCCCTACACTGCTTTATTTGTAGGCATAATATTCAATTCACTTGCTTAGTATCAAGCAATATGATTACTGGATTGTCTCCAGCCTTGTAAGAAACTGTCCACCTGTTTCCCAAAGGGGATGTACCAGTATACATTCCCAGGAGAATGAATGACAGTCTGGTTGCTCCACACCCTTCCTAGCACTTGGTGCTGCCAGTGTGTGGGGCCTTGGCCATGTTAAGTGTGACACAGCATCTCATTGTTTTAATTTGCAGCTCCCTTAATGCATAAAATATGAGCATCATTCGTCATGTGAATATCTTGGGAAGAGACACCTGTTCCTACCTTTTGCTTATTTTTAAATGAGGATGCTGTTTGTTTTCTTTGTGTTGTTTTAAGAGTTTTGGTATATTTAGGATTAGTCCACTATCGTATGTCTTTTGTAGGTATTTTCTGTTGGACTGTGACTGCTTTTCTCATTTTTCTTGATCCCATGCTCATTTTACAGTAAGTTTGGAAATCAGACTTATGAGTCTTTTAAAACTGGGTCCTCCTTTTCATGGTTGTTTTAGCTATTTAAGGTAAATTGTAATTCCATGTAAATTTTAAGATCAGCTTTCTATTTCTGAGGGGGGAAAGGCCACTGGGATGTTAAAAGGGATTGCAATGACTTGTAAATTGCTTTCGGGAAGTACCACTACCTAAGCAATATTATGTCTACAGTCCACTAACACCAATGTCTTCCCATTTATATAGACCTTTAATTTGTTTCAGCAATGTTTTGCAGTTTTCAATTTATAATTCTTGCATTTCCTTGATTAAATTTATTCCTGTTTGATTCCTTTTGGGTCTACTGCAAATGGAATTGTTTTCTTAATTGCCAGTTTGGATTATTCATTACTAGTGTCTAAAATTTAACTGATTTTTGGTACTGATATGATACCCTGATACTACTGATTTTGTTTATTAGCTCTTAACACTGTTTTGGAATCTTTTAAGATATTCTACACATAAGTTTACACCATGTTATAAATAAGAGTTCTGCTTCTTTTCATTTTGCAATCATTTTATTAGTTTTCTTTCTTTTTTTTTTTTTTGTCTTTTTTTGAGACAGGGTCTCACTATGCAGTTCAGGCTGGCCTTAAGCTCACTTTGTAGCTTAGGCTGGTCTCGAACTCACAACAATCCTCCTGCCTCAGCCTCCCGAGTGCTGGGATTACAGGCATGCGCCACCATGCCCGGCTTAGTTTTCTTTCTTGCCTAATTTATATGGCTTGTACCTCCAGTGAAGCCTTGAACATAGGCATTCTTCTCTTATTCCTGACTGAAGGGGAAAGCTTTGCATCCTTCATTATTGAGTATGAACTTCAGTGTAAGATTTTAACAAATTCCTCTATCATATTGAGGAACTTTCCTCCTATTTAAAGTTTTGAAATTAGTTATTTTTCACCAAAAAGATGTTAGATTTACCAAACGCTTTTTCTGTCTGTATTGAGATGATTATGCAAATCCCTCTTGATCTTGGCTTACACTCCTTTTAATATGCTACTGGATGTAGTCTGCTAGTATTTTTGAGTTTATTATCTTTATTTTTAATTTTTTTAGTTTATTTTGTATCTGTACTAATAAAGTTTGACAATTTCATTTTGTTGGAATGCCTCTATCTGGTGATGCTGACAGGGTAACGCTGATCTGAGAAGTGTTCCCTTTTCTATTTTTTGGAGGATTTGAGAAGGACTAATGTTCCTTCAGCATTTAGTAGATTTCAACAATAAAGCTGTCTGATCCAAAATTATAGATTATTGAGTCAAAGTACTACAGGTCTCTTCAGAGTTTCCTATTTCTTTCCGGACAGTTTTGGTAATCTGTGTACTTCTAGAAATTTCTCACTTCACCAAAGTTATCTAGTCTGTGAGTGTACAACTGTATGTAGCATTCACTAAAAACACTTGTATTTCTATAAGGGAGGCAGCAATACCTCCACTTTCAATAATTTGTGTCTCTGATTTTTTTCTTTGTCTAGCCACCTTCTGCTTTTTTCTTTGTTCTTTTTGGAGTTCTAAAGAGTAAAGTTATACTACAAATTTGAGCCTTCTTTTTAAATGCTACAAATTTAAATCTGAGCACTTCATACAATATAAAACCTGGAAATTTTGTAAGTTATGTTTTCCTTTTCCTTCATCTCAAACTATTTTATTTGCCTTGTGATGTTCTCTTTAATCCACTAGCTGTTTTAAAATGTGTTAATGCCCACATATTTTTGAAATTTTCCATTTTTTTCTGTTATTTCAGTTTTTCTTCTGTTATTTTATTGTAGTTGGAGAAGATATTTCATATGACTTCAACCTTTTAAAATTTGTTTGGACACTTGTGATTTAAAGTATGATCTAGATAAGACTGTTTCTTATGAAGCATGTGTGCATTGTTGCCAGGTGTGTCTTGTGTCATTGTACAGAGGTTTCTCCCTTCGATTTGGTAAATTGCTGCTCTATATAGTCAGAGGCCCTGTTGCACAACAATATGGTAATAATTGTGGTATCTTCTTACTATATGGACACTTTTACTAACGTGCAGTGTCCTTGCTCTCTAATAATTTTTTTTTTTTTTTTTTTTTTTTTTTTTTTTTTTTTTTTTTTTTTTTTTTTTTTTTTTTTTTTTTTTTTTTTTTTTTTTTTTTTGCGGAACTGGGGATTGAACTCAGGCCCTTGAGCTTGCCAGGGAAGCACTTATTCCACTGAGCCATCTCCCCAGCCCCTCTAATAATTTTTAAAGTCTGTTCTGCCTGATACTATTATAGCCACCCTCCTTTAGTTACTGTGTTAAGTTTCCAACTCTGTAACAAAAACCTAAGATTAATCAATTTAATATAGAAGAAAATGGCTCACATTTTTAGGGTTCTCAGCCAAACCTCTTCTTGGAACTGTTGTTTTGGATATGAAGTAGCACAGACAGTTATGCAGGAGCACATGGAGGCGGCTTGTTCATGTCATGGCAGCCAAGAGAAAGACAGGCAGACAGACACACACACGCACGCACGCATGCATAGAGAGGAAGGGGTGACCTCCGCTATCTTGCCCAGCTTGCTACCCTAGTGATCTACTCCACCTCCTGAAGGCTCTACCACCATGCAACAGTGCCACAGGCTGGGGACCAAGCCCTCAACACCCAGCCTTTGAGGAGCATTCAAGATCCAAACTATAACAATTACAATTTCCATGGACTATCTTTTCCAAGTTTTTCACCTTCAACTTAGTTGTATATTTGTAATTAAGTCTTCTGTAGATAAGATACAGTTTGAATGCTTTTCTGTCCATTGTACCATTTTCTGTCTTTTTACTGGAGAAGTTAATACACTGTCACTTACAGTGATTGTCAATAGTGAGGCTCTACCACTTCACCTCTCCATTCCCCGCTTCCTCCACTACTGCCTTGTTTTCTGTTTGATGGATTTTTCTAGAATACCATCTTGACCTCATTTCTTTTTTTTTTTTTGTTTTTTGGTGGAACCAGGGATTGAACTCAGGCCCTTGCACTTGCCAAGGAAGTGCTTATTCCACTGAGCCATCTCCCCAGCCCCTCACTTCTTTTAATGTACTTTAAGTTATGTTCTTAATGGCTATCATGGAGATGAACTGACATCTTAAATGTACAACAATCCAATGTGAAATGATACTAACACCTTCATTAGCACACAAGATCTCTGCTCACATAAAATCCTGCCTCTTTATATTATTATTATTATTATCATAAGTTACATTTTTATACATCTTGTGTATACAAACAAATTTTCAAAAATCATTCCATGCATTTGCTGTTTAAAGCATTTATTCATTTATTTATTTAGTACTTGGAATCACACTCAAAACCTTGTACTTACCAGGCAGGCACTGTGCCACTGAGCCATAGCCCCAGACCTTTTAAATCATTTAGGTAAAAATAAAATTACTAACCAAACATAGTAATACTGATTTTTATATATACCTTTGCAGTAATCTTTACCAATTTTATTTCTTTATATGACTTTGATTTACCATCTACAATTCTTTAACATCAACTAAAAGTACCCCCCATTAGGATGTATACTGTGTGAGTTGGGCATGGTGGTTGGTGCACACCTATATTCTCCCCTGAGGAGGCTGAGGCAGGAAGATAATGACTATAGTGCCAGCCTGGACCACAAGTTGAGACTCATTTAAGAGAGGATTCATTCTAGGGTAGGTCTATTGGCCACAAAACTCCTCTTAATTTCTCCTGTATTTTTTTTTAAATGTATTTAGGTCAGGGTCTACAGGGTCTCACTATGTAGACTGGACTTATAGTGATCCTCCATGCTCAGTCTCAGTTGCCCTCTCAGAGCACCTCGGGGGCAGGGCCAGTACAGCAGGCTGGGAATTGAACCCCTGGCCCCTGTGTCTGCTTAAGCAGGTGCTTTAATCTGCTGAGCTATCTGGCTGGCCCTTCTCCTGCATTTTTGAAAGATAGCTTTGTTATTATTCTTAGTGACTAGGGTTTGAACAAGTCTCCTTCAAAATTCAAGTGCCATTATAACAGTATTAAGAAGTGCAGCCTTCAGGGCCTGGTTAGGTCTTGTAGGCTCCTCTCTGGTTAATGGTGCTAGGTTGCTCCTCCACCTTTTAGAAGTGCCAAATGGACTGGATAGTTGAAATAGTTTTCCAAAGCAGGTACTCCAAGTAAATGTCAGCTCAGGACTAATCTGTATGTGAATTTCTCCATTTGAAAAAGTCTGCATCAAGTAGATAGGGTTATGCATAGGAAGTGGAACAAGAGATGGAGAAACTGGAGAGGAGAGTCAAAAGGGGAAATAAGAAGAATTAAGATAGGGGCCAGGAAGATGGCTCAGTGGAATAAGTGCTTCTGTGGCAAGCACAAGGGACTGAGTTCAATCCCTGGTTCTGCTAAAAAGTAAAAGAATTAAGATATATTTTATGCATGTAAAAAAATCCTAGTGATGAATGAAATCGTGTACATTTTTTTAATTAATAAAGGATTGTAACCAGTGTTCAATACACTGTAGCATTTTGATTTCTTCTGGAAGTCATGTGAAGCTGTGGGTAAAGCCAAGTTTCTCATTGTGCTTGATCTGAGTCACTGATAAAACTTTGCTTGTTTAAATCAAGGTTGCAACATCCTTTCAGGGTTCTGGCTTAGGGAAAGTTATAGTTTAGTCCCCATTTTGAACAAACTCAAAATTTCTGCTTACATAAACATTAAAAACAAAGTTTGTAATGACTGAGACTATTTTGAATCTTAAAACCATCTTCAGAACAACTCCAAGTGTTCATCAGCTTGTTAGTCACTTTAGCTCATTGGGACTTATCTCCTCTTAGGTGACTTCAGCTAGGTATTAATTGTTCATACCTAAATTCAATATTTCTACATAGTTACAACAGAAGAGGTTCTATGTTAACTATATTCACTGAGTCTACCATATGTGAGGACCATAAATCTCCCTCCTTATCAAAGCTCAGACGAAACTATATACATGTAAGTAGACATAGTTGTTTTGGGAAGTGTCTTAATCACTCCCTCATCACAGGAACACAATGCCTCACACCCACTTTACTTAAAGGAGAACAGTTACTTTGGCTTACAATTACAGCCCATGCTTATCTGCCAATAAGGCAAGAGTTGTGTGGTAGAAGGGCATGGTGGAATAAAAACTGCTTGTGTCTTATAGGCCAGGTAGCATAGAGTGAGGGGAGGAACCAGAGGTGGGTTATGCCACTCTACAACATGTCCCCAGTGACCCACCTCTTCCAACTAGGCACCATTTCCTAACAGAAAATTGACTATATCACTTGCATGATTTAATTACCTTCCATAACCTCCAATTACGAGTGCATAGCCCTTTGGGAGACATTCTCAGCTCAAACCCTAACAACCCTGCTCCAAAAGACTTGTGTGCATTTTTTATGCAAAATATATTTAGTCCATCTCTAAGAGTTGCCAGTGCTTTAATGGTTTCAGGATTGCTGAGAAGTTCAACTCAACAGTCTCTTCTGAGACCCAAAGACAATGCTTAGATATGAGGTCCTATAAATAGTAAAAAGAAGTTAATCTCTGTTGACATACAATGGCGCATGGTATCATTCCAAAACGAAGAAATAGATACAAAGGAATGGAACAAAGAAAGACCACAATGTAGCACAGAAAATAACAAATGCTGTAACTCCACCCTGAGCAAGCTGTATTGAGAGGTGAAGTCCACAGAGTATGGGCAGCCTGCCGCTATGGCACTGCCAGGTGCAGTTCTCATGGTATTTCTCAGGGTGGCTATGCTCACTGCCTGCGGCTTCTTCAGCAGACTTTCCATGTTCTTTGATTCTTCACTTCTCTGAGGTCTATGCTGCACTTATGGCTTCACTCTCTCAGCTTCGTGAACTCCCCACTCAGGGACACAGTGCCTGCTGCCCAGGATTTATTCTGACATCTAGATAAAACCTTCACTGAGCCCACAACTCTTGAATTCTGCAACTAAGTAAAAATCACACAATGATAATTCCAAAGTCTGCCACCAGCACATGCAGTAGCCAGGTACCCATGGCTGCAGCAGTTTCTCAGAACCAAGACGTTTGAGCACTATCAACAGAATCCCAGGGAACCAATAACATAAGAAGACCTTCTTGAACAGGGTGGCCTATGGCTCTTTCCTCAAATGAAAGCTCTATAGCCTTGCACTCTTTAGCCTGAGGTAGATGGGGTCATGTGGATTACTAAGGTGCCCCCCACCAGGCAACTTTGCTATTGTCCTGTTATGAAGTAATTTTTAATATTAATCTTTTCAGCAACGAAGCTCTCCTGGGCCAAAATGATATAGATCCTAATTTTAGAGGCCCAAATTTTATACGTATTTCCTCTCTTTTTAGCAGGCAAAATTTTCAAATTTTTTATTTGTTTCTGCTTTTGGTCCTGCTTATCACAGGCTACAAAGTCAGCAGAATTACCCATACCAGGGTGCACTGAAAGTTCCTCTTCCAGGTTAAGCTAACATCATTACTCTTAGCCTTTTGCAACATTTCAGAATATGAGCAAAATAAAGACAAGTTTTCTGCCAGAGACACATGGTCTTGAGTCCAACTGCCAATGGAGTCCTTATTCCAAACTGTAACCTGAGCTTGGGTTTTACCATCTTCATTCCTATCTGGATTCTAGTGTTCTTAGGTCTGACTAGAAACTCCCATCCAGCTTCACTTATAGAACTCTGGGGCCTACTTAGCCAGCATTTACAAGCCTTTATAAACTTCTCCATAAACCCCTTGTAATGGCTTCTAACAATATGGTCAGGAATATCTAGTTCTCCAGAACCAAAATCTGTTGGAATCATTTGGTCATTACTGGGACACAATGCAATACAGAACACCCACAACTTAAAGGAGGAAAGTATATTCTGGCTCACAATTACTGGTGCAACACAAAAGCAACATGACACAAAGACATAATAGTTGAAGTAGCAGTTGCTCACATCATGTTGGACAGTAAGAAGAGACAGAAGGGAAAAGACAGAAGGGAATTGCCAGGAAGGGAAATATACCCTCTTCTTCTAAGCAGACCCCATTTCCTAATAGCAAATTTACTATACCACCTACAGGATTCAGAAACCTTATAACCCACCTATAAATGCATGAGGCCTCTGGGAAACATTCTTGATTCAAACAATAATGGGGAGAGTCAATAACTTCAAATTCTTAAGTGACTTTACAACCCAATGTTTATGGAGAACTGCTTTATTCTTATAAATCCAGTATTTATTTGGACTTAGTGTCCCAACATATACTCATATCTAAAGATATTTTCCCTATATTTCTATTTGCAAGATACATATATTTCTTGAATATTAAAAAAAATCCTATGCTATACAAAGACAAAAATGAGTGCAAGGAAAAAGGAAAGCTAGCGTAAGGAATTCATGGAGCACACTGACAATCAGAGGTTTTGGAAAGAACAATATAAAGATCTAAAGGCAGGAAGCTGCTGCCCTCAGAAGGAGATCAACACTTCTGAGTGCCTGTTTTATAAACTGCCTAACCTACTTCATTTTTCTTCTAGACCAACAAGAAAAAAGGCCTGTTCTGCAAATAAAATGATAATAAATAATATAATTAATATAATAAATGCAAAACTCCACAAATACAGATATTTATATCTATTTCTCAAGTGCCCATTATACCTATTGGAATCATGAAATATTTCCACACAGAAATTGATTAAATTGAGAAGATATATTCTTTTTTATTTATTTGTATATTTGGTACAGGGTCTCACTACGCAGCTCAGACTTGCAGAGATCCTCCTGTTTGCAGCCTCCCAGCACTGGGATTATAGGTGTGTGCCACCATGCTGCTCTCGAGAAGACACATTCATTATACAAGACTTCATTATTACTCTTGGAGACAAATATAGAAAGAAACCATTTTGTTATTAGCGCATACTTAATCTTACTTAAATACACTGGCTAGGCAAATTTAAGCAATTAGGCCCAAGCCCTGAGAGGGTGTGGGAGAGCTTCTGCACTCCCCTGTGCCTGCTGGAACTCTCCAGACCAAGGTCAGGCCCACCCATGAGTAAGACATTTTGCCTTGCTCTTGGGACCCTTTCACCCCTCTAGAGCCAGCCCAAGCCTGCCTTTTGAGTGAGAACTGCTGCCTTGCCCTTGGGACCCCCCTCCAGACTAGCTAAAGCCCAGGCCCAGTAGGTGTTTGGGAGAGCTTCTGAGCATTTCTGCACCTCTTGGATTCTTTCAGACCCCACTCAGGCCTGGCATACAGGCCTAGGGTAAAACTCTGCAGCTGAATTCCCTGCAGAGAGACTAGGGACCAAAAACCACATAGCTAATGCAGGAGCAGAACATTTTGCTAGAGGAGCACAACAGGTTCACCTCCAAGGGCTGCAGCAGGAAGGAGCTGAGCAAAGTATCTTGCACAAGCCAGGCACAACTGGATAAACTCAAGCTTAGTAGATCTACATCCAAATTTTAGTAGGTGCTAAGGTTATAACTGTACCAAAGCTCTACACCAAAGGTCAGAGGACAGTGCTATACAAAATGACAAAGAGAAGGAGCAAAATGCAATCTCAGGTCCCGAGCCCACCCAAAACAAATGCAGAGGACACTAGCACAACTGAAATGTCTAAATTAATAGTGTCTGAAGTAAAGAAACAGCAACAGAAAAGTATAGAGGAACTTAGATCAAAATTTATCACTAAAATAAAAAAAGAAATCTCTCAATTAATAGCGTTTGAAGTGAAAAATCAAATGCAGAAACATATAGAGGAAATCAGATCAGAAATACGGGCCAGGGAGATGGCTCAGTGGAATAAGCACTTCCCTGTCAAGTGCAAAAGCCTAAGTTCAATCCCTGGTTCTTCCAAAGAAAAAACAAACAAACAAACAAACAAACAGAAAAAACAGAAAACAAAGAAAGAATGCTTGAATTTCTTAGTTTTTTTTTAAAACAAAACTTATACATTTATATCTGGCAATTTGAAAAACTAATTTGCACATAGTATCAAGTAATACACCAACCATTGTTAGACTATTACTTCGTTTGGTGAAATCTTGTATCATGTGTAATGCTGTTTTCTTCTATCACTATTTTGTATTCTTTAAAAATGATAAGAAAAAGTACAAAAAAAGATCAGAAATAATCTCTGAAGTAAAAGAATTAATAACTGCTTCTCAAGAAGACATTGATTAAAAAATTGAGGTGATTAGAAAAGTGATGGATTTCTTGAATGAGCAAGACAGCAAAGAAATAGATTGCAGGAAACACAGTCAAAGAGATTTACAGGAACATAAAATTTCAATTACAAGTTTGCAAAATCATTTCAGTGAAAGTGAAGATAGAGTTTCAGATTTTGAAGACACTGGAAGAACTAGTGAAAATACAAGAACAGTTGTCTTAAAAACAACTAGGATGCAAGAAAACAATAATTCATCACCTGCAAGAGGATGCAAAAATGAACAATGTGAGACTAATAAGCATCAATGAGACAGAAGGAGTCAATACAAATGATATACAAAGAATTTGGGCAGAAAACTTCCAAATATGAGCAAACAATCCCACCAAAGCATACAGAACTTCAAATAACTTCAACCCAATTAAAAATACACCAAGACATATAATAGAGAAGATCCCAGAAATCCAACACAAGAACAATATACTGAAAGCTACTACAGAAAAGAAACAGATCACATTTAAAGGAAAACCTATCAGAAGAATAGCTGACTCCTCTTCAAAAACCATAAAGGCAAGAAGAGCATGGAGCAGAGCACTTCAAGTCCTCTATGAAAACAAATTCCAGCCCAGACTACTATAATCTGGAAAACTCTCTTTCAAGTTTGAGGGAGAAGTAAAATACTTTCATGACAAAGACCAACTAAAGAATTTCATGATGACAAAGGCAACCATACACAGACTACTAAAAGATGTTCTAGAGAGGGACCAAAATGATCAGAACTTCATGAATGAGAACAG
Organism: Ctenomys sociabilis; assembly: GCA_004027165.1. Taxonomy (NCBI): domain Eukaryota; kingdom Metazoa; phylum Chordata; class Mammalia; order Rodentia; family Ctenomyidae; genus Ctenomys; species Ctenomys sociabilis. The sequence continues at coordinate 220,348 of PVKA01000156.1, read as the reverse complement.
AAGGAACCCACTAAATAGGGCAAACAAACACAGGACAAAAAGAAGTCAACAACAGCAGGTAAATAACATATTGATCATAAATTAATACATCTCAGCTATAACAATCAATGTAAATGGACTCAATTCACCAATTAAAAGAAATAGAATGGCACAGTGGATTAGGAGACAAAATTCAACAACATGCTGTATACAAGAAACACACTTAACTAATAAAGAAATTCACAGGCTGAAAGTCAAAGGATGGAAAACAATACCACATGCCCCAGCACCTCATAGAAAAGCAGGAGTAGCAATCTTGTTCTTAGACAGTCTCAACTTCAAACCAAGAAGGAGCAAACAAAATAAAGAAGGCCACTATATACTGGTTAGGGGAAAAATTCAAGAGGAAGAGGTAACACTCATAAATAAATATGCACCAAACACAGAAGCTTCCAACTATATAAGACAAATCTTACTGGACATGAAAAATCTAATATCCAATACCACAATCTTAACAGGAGACTTTAACACCTCCTTATCCCAAAAACATAGGTCAAGCAGACTAAAAATTAGCAAAGAAGCAGCAGAACTGAACGAGAGCTTGAAACACATGGACTTAGTGGACATATACAGAGTTTTCCACACAACCAGAGCTGAATATGCATTTTTTTTTCAGCTGCACATGGGTCATTTTCTAAAATAGACCACATACTGGTCCATAGGTCATGCTTAAGTGCATGTAAGAAAACAGAAATTATCCCATGGACATTATCCGACCATAGTGCAATGAAACTGGAAATGAATGACACAAGAAAACAGAAAAAACTTATAAATACATGGAAATTAAACAGCACCCTACTCAGCAACCAATGGGTCACAGATGAAATTAAACAAAAAATTCAACAATATCTACAATTCAATGCAACTTCAACAATATCTACAATTCAACCACAGCTTATTGGAATTTATGGGATGCAATGAAAGCAGTTCTCAGAGGGAAATTCATAGCTGTGAACTCACACATTATGAAAACAGAATGGGAACAAATAAACACCATAATGTTGCCCCTCAAACATCTAGAAAAGGAAGGGCAAACCAAACCCAGAGTCCAAAAACAGAAGAAATCATAAAGATTAGAGCAGAAATTAATTCAATTGAGACAAGAAAAACAGTTCAAAGAATTAATGATTCAAAAAGCTGGTTCTTTGAAAGACTAAATAAAATTGATAAGCCCCTAGACAACCTCATCAAAAAGAGGAAAGAAAAAATTAAAATACAAGTAATAAGGAATAAAAAGGGTCAAGTCATCACAAACCCAGTGGAAATTCAGAAGATTATCAATAGCTACTTTGAGAATCTTTACACTCACAGAATAGAAGACACAGACAAAATGCACAGATTGCTAGAAAGGTACAAATTACCAAAACTAAATCAAGAAGATAGACCAATTATCAATAAGCCAATAACAGCCAAGGAGATACGAAATGTAATAAAAAGCCTGCCAACAAAGAAAAGTCCAGGTCCTGATAGATTCACAGCTGAATTCTATAAGAAATTTATAGAAGATATAATCCCCAGACTCCTTAAACTCTTCAATGAAATGGAAAAAGAAGCAGTCCTCCCAAAATCATTTCTGGAGGCAAGTATTATATGGATTCCAAAACCAGGGAAAAACACAACTAAAAAAGAGAACTACAGGACAATCTTCCTCATGAACATTAATGCAAAAATCCTCAATAATTTCCTAGAAAATAGAATACAGCAAATTACCAAGAGATTATACACCATGACCAGGTAGGATTTATCCCAGGGATGCAAGGATGGTTCAATATATGCAAATCTATAAATGTAATATACTATTATCAATAGAGAGAAATCTAAGAACCACATGATCATCTCAATTGATGCAAAAAAAAGCTTTTGATAAAGTCAACAGTGATTCATGTTCACAATCCTACAGAAAAATGGAATAGACGGCCTCTACTTCAATCTGATAAAAGCCATCTATGACAACCCAACAGCTAATATATTTTTTTTTTTTTTGGCAGAACCAGGGATTGAACTCAGGCCCTTGTGCTTGCCAGGGAAGTATTTATTCCACTGAGCCATCTCCTTGGCCACTAATATAATTCTAAATGGAGAAAAACTGAAATCTTTTACTCTCAGAACTGGTACAAGACAAGGATGTCCTCTATCACCTCTCCTATTCAATATAGTTCTGGAATCATTAGCAAGAGCCATTATACAAGAGAGAGAGATAAAAGGAATAAGAATAGGTAATGAACAAGTTAAATTATCATTATTTGCATATGACATACTTTACTTGGAAGACCCAAAAAACTTCACAAGAAGCTACTAGAATTGATACACAAATTCAGGAGCAATTCAGAATACAAAGTCAATACCCAAATGATAAGAGCATTCCTCTACATAGAAAACAAACACACTGAGAGGGAAATTAGAGAAACAATACCTTTTATAGTAGCACCACGGAAAATGAAATACCTCGGAATTAATCTAACTGAAAAAGTCAAAGATCTTTTCAAGGAAAATTACAGTACTCTGAAAAAAGAGATCAAGGATTTCACAAAATGGAAAGATATTACCTGCTCCTGGATAGGAAGAACCAACATTGTGAAGATGTCCATACTCCCAAAATTGCTGTACAGATTTAATGCAATCCCTATTAAACTGCTACCAACATACCTCACAGACCTAGAGAAATCATTCTTAAAATTTATTTGGAGCCAGAAAACACCTAGAATAGTAAAGGCAATCCTGGCCAACAAAGACAAGGCAGGATGGATTACAATCCCTGACTTGAAATTATACTACAAAGCTACTCTGATAAAATCAGCATGGTATTGGCAATGAAATAGACCTGAAGTTCAATGGAATAGATTAGAAGATGCAGAGGCCTCTATGAACACAGTCACCTTATCTTTGACAAAGGGGCCAAATAAGCTTACTGGAAGAAAGATAGCCTCTTTAACAAATGGTGCTGGAAAAACTGGCTCTCTACATGCTGAAAACTAAAACTTGACCCAGGTCTATCACCATGCACTAAGCTAATGTCAAAATGGATTAAAGATCTAAATATTAAAACAGAAACACTCCATCTCTTCGAAGACAATGTAGGAGGAACTCTTAAAGACATAGGGGTAGGCAAAGAGTTCATGAACACAAATCAAATCGTATGGGTAATAGCTGAAAGAATTAACAACTGGGACCACTTTTATTGAGAAGTTTTTGCACATCAAAAGAAATCACCAACAAAAAGAAATGACAACTCACAAATTTAAAAAAAAATCTTAACTAATAAGCACTTGGACAAAGGTCTGTTCTCTAGAATTTATAAAGAGCTAAAAAACATTAGGGCCCCTAAAATTTAGAGACCCAACCCAGAAATGGGCATCTGAGATGTACACACATTTTTCAGAGGACAAAATTAAAGGAGCAAATAAATTTATGAAAAAAATGTTCCATATCACTAGCCATCCATGAAATGCAAATTAAAACAGTAGTAAGATACTATCTCACCCCAGAAAGAATGGCTATCATAAAGAAATCAACCAACAACAAATGTGGGAGAGGCTGGTGGAAAAGGGAACCCTTCTCCACTGCTGGTGGGAATGCAGACTAGTGCCACCATTATGGAAATCAGTGTGGAGCCTCCTTAAGAAACTAGGACTGGAAATCTCATCCAAGCCAGCTATCCCCCTACTGGAAATTTTCCTTCAGGAAATGAAAACGTCATATCATTGTGATATATGTGCACCTATGTTCATAGCAGCACAATTTGTGTTAGCCAAATCTTGGAAACAACCAAGATACCCATCACCACCTGAGGAATGGATGAAAAAGATGTGGTATTTTTATAGAACAGCATTTTACTCAGATATAAAGAATGATAAACTTGAAACATTTATATTTAAATGGATGCCACTTGAAGATATACTCATAAGTGAAATAAACCAGATCCACATGTGTAAATATCATATAGTCTCCCGTAGTATAAGAACTCGAAAGAAGAAATAAAAACAGAAAGATATAACACAATTAAAAGGAAAGGGACAACCTGAGGATTGGACAATGGGAAAAAAGCTAGGAAACATGACAAGTGCAAAGCCATGCATTCATACATACAAGATGGGTAAGGCAGTGATCCTGAGAGACATCAGCAGGTTTTTGAAACTAGCAGTTAACTGATAGGATTCTAACCCTGGCTAACTATGTATGTTGATACCTGTGAACTAAACAACTGCACTGAAGATAGCATTGTGTAATAGTAGGGTCATGCTTGGAATGCCTGTCATTCTGGTTCAAAATATGTACTGCTTGTCATGACATACCAATTACTGCCATGCTGTCTGTAAAGTAAATGTTTGTTTTAAAAAAAGGATAATAAATGAAGAGACAAGAAAAAAAATATTACCCAACTTTTTTGCCACAATGCTGTATATGGTTAAGTTTCTAAATCTGTGTAAAAATATGTAGTTCTTTATTTATATTTTAAAATATGTTTTTCACTTTTTTCTCCATATTCTGTAGGAACTTAAAGTTTAACATATCAATACTTGATGGAAAATACCTGTTCTATATTATGCCTATGATGTTTGACATTCAGACAGCTAGTGAGGTTAAACTCTTATGTTGTGGAGCAATGATAAGCTTCTCTTCTGTAGGGTTAACAGCCTAAGTTTGCAGAACAAAAATTAGAGAAAAAGAAGGGCTGCAAGGACTGCCAACATTTTGGTCCTAGCCTTTCAAGGTCAGCTCTGACAAAACTAAACAAAAAAAGGGGATACAAATGAATGACCATTTGTATTGGTGTATTCAAAATAGGATAGATATATAGCTACATTGTTTTAATTCAATGAATAAAAAGTTTTGTTCTAAAAACATTTTAAACAATTAGATATACATTTCCTGAAGAAAATTATCATCAGATAAATACAGATAAAATCAGAGAAGCAATTACAAGATAATATTAGTATTATTATGAGACTAGTTTTTTCTTCTGAAAAATTACATGCACCTTGATACTTATATTTGATATTCACATTCTTGCAGAAAATAACATTCAGTTTTACTAAGCATAATATTATTTATTCACTTGTCTTGGTTCTTCTGATATCATTATTGTTAATCAGTAAAAATAATACTAAAGAAAAATAAGAAGCTACAGTTTTATATCCTAAGAACTTTCTGATAAAGTTTCCTTCTCTATTAATTAATTAAATTTAATGGTGCATTTTAGGTGTACACAATGATGACATTCACCATAGAGATTCTGCACCTTGATGTGATATAATTGATTTTTTTCCCCATTCGTCTAACTTCCTTTCAAGCCCTCTTCCCTTCCTTATTTACAAAAGCTTTATTGCTGTTTTCTCACTTTTCTCATAAAAGTTTCCTTCTTTTAGGGGCCTGGGAGGTGGCTCAGTGGAATGAGTGCTTCCCTGGCAAGCACAAGGGCCTGAGTTCAATCCCCAATTCTGCAAAAAGAAAAAAAAAAGTTTCCTTCTTTTAAAATGTTAGATGATGTGTATAAATCTAAGAAACCTTGTCATAAAGGAAAAGTAGATTTCTGACTATTTAATATATATATTATATTAAAGGAAACAATGTGTGATCAAATGTTCAGTTGATTATGACTTTCCATTTAAATGTACTATATATATTTTCTATCTGACTGTCTGCTAACAACAGTAGTTGCCAATCAAGAGGAGTCACTACATTAGGGAGACTTACTGAGTAGAAAAATTCACATGGAATGGTCAATCAGACAAACTTAAATCCCACTACTGACTTTGTCATTATGTAACATTGATAAAGCTATTGAGCATCTGACAAATTTATCTGCAAAAAGCAAGTGAATATGACACCCATGTCACAGGATTGTAGAATTTCATGCTATTGAAACTAAAAGGAAGAAATATAAGCCTACACAACAGCTAGAGTGAAATAGTAGGATATAGCATTTCTCACTGACTTCTTTCTCTCTTTCTGTAAAACTGCCCAAGCCTTTGTATTATAAAATAAATTATGTAACAGAATTTCTGCAATTCTACTTATGGACATTAAGGTTCTAAGGCCAACCTATGATCCAACCTACTAATTCATTTAATTCTATTATGTGCTTAATACACTTCTTCTATCTAGAAAATATTTTATAAAATTCTCTGAAATTTCTTTAAAATCTTGGCAGACAGGAGTAGAAAGAGAATACCAATCCCTGGCTTTAGGAGTCTCACATTTGATCTCTTGAACTAAAACACTGCTGAAGACAGCTAAGGATAAGAAGTGCTTACCAAAAAAATAAAAATAAAATAATTTTTTAAATGAAACAAACCTCTTATAGCCAAGTGTTCTTTCTCCTGTTCTAAATCCCTTTTTTCCACCCCAAACATTTAACACCCTAGTATCAATAGAAACCATCTGTTACACATTTAACAATAATTGAAAAATAGTATTCATTACCATTCTACCAGAATATCTGCAAAGTAGTTAAATTCTATCACTTCAAGAGGAAATCATAAATTTATTTTCCCTAGATACTTTCCTATGAAAAAATCAATGCTTTTATTGGTAATTTACATGTGATATTTTCTAGTTTGGTAGAAAGGACACTGAGCAGAACTATTATTTTGAATTAATCATTTAATCTGTCTTAGAACACTTATCTCTACATCCTTATTATTCAAAACATGGTTTCCAAAGCTAGCAGAATTAACATTACTTGAGAACTTATTAGAAACACACAGTACCAGGTGACTATACCCCAGTATAGGCTACTGATACACACCAGACCTAATAAACTAGAGATCTGCTTTTTAACAAGTTGCTACATAATTTATATACACGTTAAAGTTTGAGAAGTACAGTTCTAGTCAAAAAAGGATTTTACTAGACTATCTTAAGGCCCCTTTTAATTGTTTCCTATAAAACTCACATTGGCTAACATGGGAGTCTATATTCTTTTTTTTTTCTTTTTTTTCAGAACCAGGGATTGAATTCAGGCCCTTGCACTTGCCAGAGAAGTGCTTATTCCACTGAACCTTCTCCCCGGCCCCAGCTGTTTTCTTTTGTTTTAGTTTTTTTTTCTTTTGGCAGAACCAGGGATTTAACTCAGATCTTTGTGCTTGCCAGGCAAGCTTTTATTCTACTGAGCCATCTCCCTGGCCCCAGGAGCCTATATTCTTACGTGGTAAATGCTGGCCACAGCTTAGTAGCAGCTGTGCCCATGAGATGCTGTGTATATTTTCTCTGGCTCTTTCAAATGTCCTCTCATTCCTTTCATCCATTTATGGTGAATTTTGGGGGCCTATATGGCCTCTAAGTTAGATTCCAAACAGAATTCACAAAGTATGCTTCTGTTAAGCAAAAATTAGATGCTTTCATAAGAAAAAAAATCATTTTTAGGTGAAAGAAAAAATATTCATTTACCTTGATGGGAAGTAGTGAGGTCCAGGTAGGAAGTAGGGGTGATGAAAAGAGAATCGTGGTGATGTCCCAAACAATGTGGCTGGATGGCCAAGGGGAGGTGGCTGGTAGACATGCGAATGTGGCACGGGAGAAGGCTGGGGGATAGGAGCACTTCTGGGACAGGCAGATCCACTGGAGTACTCCTTGGGAGGCTGGATGGCTGGGGTTGCAAATCTGGCATTGGTGGTACTTGTACTAGTTGGAATACTGCCGGTGCTCTCAAGAGGGTCTGGAGGCGATCTCTTCATTGCGTGACTGGGTCCAGAAGGCAGCGGATGAGCATCAGCTTGGGAAGGCCCAGTGAAATGCTGAGGTGCAACTGCTGGGCACAGGGGCAGACCTGGAGTCTGGACAGCCACCGGGGCACTGCTGGAGACACTGGGCTGGAAAAGGGTGATAGGGCTCAGGCGCTGGACTGCAGGTGTGGGCAGCTGGACGGCAGGTGTAGCTTCACCTTTAGAGAAACAAACAGCATAAGCCAAGCATTAATTGGATCACTGCATGTTCTTTTCTTCAGGAAATTCTAGTAAACTGTTCACTAACCATCTACTGGTGTCATCACCACATCAAACTACTGTATATCCTTTACAGAATAAACAAAAGGTAATCTTTGTCATTTCTTGTCTATTTACCATATTTGCCTGTCTTTCTCAACTAGACTATAAATGACAGGGATCTTCTGTGCTTTCTTCACTGCAATTTTCCACACACAAAGTTTTCACTGCTGCACAACAAACCTTTAGCTAATCTCTGGATGAATTAATGAATTAAAGCATTTATTGATAAAAAAGAATGCTCATACATAGGATCTATATATCAGATGTCATATATATATATATATATATATATATATATATATATATATTTATATATGAACTTTTGATTCTTTCCATGATTTTGCTCACAAACTGAGTTGGATAAAAATGAAGTCAAATTTAATGTTAGGTCATTTCCCTGCCTGCGAGGGAAATTGGATTTGGATCTGGTTCAGTTTGGCTTGTGATCAGAATTATGGAAAGAAATGAGTCAAGGCACCACTGTTTCTCTAACAGAAATAAAATCTGAACATAGTCACCCTATGTACTGGTCATCTAGGAACAAGGATAGGAAAGTGGGCAACAGAGAAAGCTAGAGCTTGATTTAGTATTAGCTGATTTTTCTATGAATCTAAACATTAACTTTGAGTTTCATAGTAATTCTATGAGTCATTTTTATTTAAACTAAAGAATAAAGTATATTTTAATTGGAAAAAAGTAATCAACAAAACTGTTGTTACTTTATGCATTCATTGTGAATACAGGAGGAAATTTCAAAATAAGGACACCATCACAGGTCAACCAATTATACAAGTCTGAAAAGACAATTATAGCAGGGCAGGATAATATGGCAGAATTTTAAAGGCAAGTCAAGCAACTAGGTGTTTCATCTTTCTATTTCTACAGAAGACTGGACTGCTGATTTGAGTGGCTGCACTAGTAAAGCAATAGCTACTGTGAATTTAAATGGTTTCCAATGAAATGCAAATAGAAACTGTACCCAAAGTCATATATATTTCATCCCTATGAAGTTGGATATCTGTTAGTAAAAAGAAGCAGGCCAAGAACAGGCTCTGCAGTTTAAAATGTCTCTGTCAGAGACCCAAAGAAGCATGAATCTTATCCAGGTAAGCCCCCAACCCTTCCTTCCCTCTCCCAGGTGGGGCAGATAATGCCCCACCTAAACCTGGAAATGGTAAATTAAAGAACATGATGGAAGAATAGGTTGTAAATAAAGCTGTCTGGATTCTCAATGATGAGATCACATCGATTACTTCTGGGATCAGTAAGACAGATGGCCTCTTTAAACCTCTCTTGGTTTATCAAATATCATTTCCCTCTGTGAACCTTCCAAGCCTTGTAAATCTATCACTTAAGATATAAATAGCACAGATCTCTGCACTTATTTGCATGTCTGCTGTCCCTACTCATCACCAAGCTGCAAACGAGAGCAGGAATTGCTTCTCTTCATTCACGTTTGGATACCCAAATCTAGCACAGAACCCGGTTAACAAAAAATAGTTAAGAATGGATAGATGAAATAACAAGCTAACAAACTGAGTATAACTGATAGCACTTGTATCACTGACCTGGTGTAAGAGGATCTAAACCTTCTCAAACAACTGTTAAAAAGGCTAACTTGGAAAATCTTAACAGGGTAATTACTATGCAGGAGACATTTACTCCCCACGTCTACCCTGGTGCAGGTTTCTTTTACCCATACCTGGACTAAAAAGGCTTAGTGATGAAGTATAGTCTTTTTAAGAAAGGGAATTATACATTACAATAGTTGTAAAGAAATATTGATAAGCATTCAGCCTCTGAAGACAAGATGGATGTATCTTTCACCAAATGCTCTTTCCTATCAAAGACATTCCTCTAAAAGAAAAGCTAGAATAGCTCAGTGGTCTAAACCTCCTACTTAGGCAGAGTGCAGTGGCCAGGGTTCAATCACCATTGAGCTGGGCCAGCCCTGCCCCCAGGGCATGTTGAAACAGTGATTGAGACTGGGAGTGGTGGCACATACAAGTAATCGCAGCACTTGGGAGGCTGAAAACAGGAGGAGCACTAAGAGTCCAATCTATGTAGTGAGACCATATAGACCCTGCCCTAAATAAATAAATAAATAAATAAATAAATAAATAAATAAATAAAAGCTAGAAATGAGATATGGGGTATAATCATACATTTATTTAACTCAATCAATATTTATTAATCAACTAACAAGTGCCAATGACTATTCTGATCTGAGGTTAAAACTTAGATGGTTTAACTAAAAACAGTGGTGTGTGTTTATATTTTTAAAAATTTATTACATTAAAAGATGCACTGTAATTTATCACCCTCAAAAAATGCCCCGTCACTTCACCCACATACTTTGCCACTTTCTGGAGCAGTTGTGGAAGTTCTCTTTTGTAAGCGCATTTAAAAACTATAAAAGGGTCAGGGAGATAGTTCAGGAGTCTAAGCACATGCCTGGTAAATGCAAGGATGAGGGTTCAATCCCCTGTACTGCATGCCGTGCCAGCCCCAGAACCCACATCATGTCAGCCACTGAAACCATGTATGGAGGTGCATGCCTGTAATCCCAGTGCTGGGGAGGCTGAGACAGGAGGATCACTACAAGGCTGAGCTGCATAGCAGAGACCTTGTACCAAATAAACACATAAATTTAAAAAAGTATTTTAAATAAATAAAAAACAAAAACCATAAAAAAGTAGGTGAATGTTGATACCAAGTCCCATCCCATGGCAAGAAAGGTTTGTAAAGGCAAACGGTGTGCCACCATCCACCTTATTAACCAGACCTCATGCCATGCCACTTCTAGCTCTTCCCCGAGGGGAAAATATGGTCATGAATGGGAAGCATTTCAAATCAATTCAGGACAGCAAAAACCTCACAACATTACAACTAAAGACGTTCACTAGAGGGGACTTCAGAACTGATGCAGAAAGATGGCGAGAAAGATACGGGCAGTATGCCCTTTAACACAGTGCCAGTTTTACACTCAAACATTTACTGGATTTTTCAATCATATCTCATGGATACACAAAGGGTTATATGGAAGGACCGTGTCATAAATGTGAAGTTCAAAAGCAGGAGGTTGAATGGGTAAAACTCTTGAAGACATGGGTGCAGGCAAAGATTTCATAAGTAGAACCCTAGTCACACAGGAACAATAACAAAGAATCCACAACTTGGATCTCATCCTACAAGAGCTGATTTTCACAGCAAGAAAAACCACAAATAGAGTAAAGAGACAACTGACAATGTGGGAAAAAATGTTTGCCAGCTGTTCCTCAGACAAACAATTACTATTGAGAATTTAAAAATCAGACATCTCAAATTTATTTATTTTTTTATTTTTTGAGATAATGTCTCATGATGTAGTTCAGACCAGCCTTAAACTCACTATGTAGCCTGGGCTGGTCTCAAGTTCATAGTGCTCCTCGTATCTCAGCCCCGGGTGCTGGGATTACAGGTGTGTGCCACCATGCCCAGCCAGACTCCCAGATTGAAAGACCTGATCAAAAACTGGGCATCTGAGATGAATACACACTTCTCAGATGAAGAAATACAAATGCAAAGAAATATATGAAAAACATTCAATATCACTGGTCATTTGAAAGATGCAAATTCAAACACCACCAAGATTCTATCTCACCCCAGAAACAATAGTTATCATCCAGAAATCAACTAATAACAAATGCTGGAGGGGATATGGGGCAAAAGGAACCCTTCTCCACTGTTTCTACGAGTGCAAACTGGTGCACCCACTATGGAAATCAGTGTGGCAATCCCTAAAAAAAAAAAAAAAACTAGGATTAGAGGTCACATTCAACACAACTATTCTCCTTCTGGGTATTTTCCCAGAGAAATGAAAACATGCCACAGGAATATATGCACACCCATGTTTATTTCAGCACAGCCTGTCATAGCTAGATCTTGGAAACAACCTAAATGCCCAACTGAGGGCTAAATAAAAAGATGTGGTCTTTTTTATACAGTGGAGTACTAGTCAGCCATAAAAATGATAAACTGGAGGCTTTATAAGTAAATGGATGAAACTATAGACATACTCTTAAGTGAAATAAACCAGATACACATGTGTAAACACTGTATCATCTCCTTAGTATAAGAAGCTGAAAGAGAACATACAATCTGAAATGTATAATAGATATTGTAAAATGGGAAGAAACTTCAAAAGGAAAGAGAAATTGGAATGATGGAATGGATAAAAGAAGGAAAAGGAAAAAGAAAAAAATTATATATCTATATATATAATATATAGATATATTAGTTATATACTAATTTAATTCATTGAAAAGGTTTGTACTGATTTTAGACAATTAAATGCCAAAATATTGTACTCTGAGTAATTAATTTAAGGATAATGATACCTAATGTATTAACCATAATGTATTAACAATACATAATATATCAACCTATTATCATATTTTGAAACTTTGTTTTGTTTCTCTTTTTTTAAAATCTTTTTTTCTTTTTTCTTTTTTTGGTGGTACTGGGGATTGAACTCAGGACCTTGTGCTTGCTAGGCAAGCATTTATTCTACTGAGCTATCTCCCCAGCCCTTGTTTCTCTCTAACAATTAAAAAAAGCAGTTAAAGTTGAAACATTCAGTCCTCTCTGATAACCTCCTAGGGGACATGGAACATTTGTGGAAAAGGAAAAGTTCTAATACATCAAACTATAGATAAAGTATGGCAGAAATTAGCTAGCCACTTGTTTTCTCTTCTTTAGCACACAGCTGGTTGTGCTTTCCCGCTTGCCTGGCAGTTAGGAGTGGCCACATACCTAAGAGCTACCCAACAGAATATCCGCAAAATAATGCCCATCACACCATGAGGGATGCACAGGCAGGATCCTCCCTGCTGCCTTCCCTTCTGTAAGTGGGTCAGTTAGCACAACATGGAGGTGTACAGTGAACTAAGGTGTCAATTAGTAAAGATGGTAGAGTACAGCATAGGAAAAAACCTGGGTCTATGTGTTACCTTTTGAAAGAGGGAGGTCAGAAATACCAACCAGAAACACCCATTGTGGCTTTTACATGGGGGAAAAAATGAGAAAAAAAATCATGTTTAATCCATTATATTTTATAGCTCATGAATATAATATGGTATTAAATATAAAAGACAACCTAAACAATCCACTGGACATAAAAATAATGAAGACAAGACAATTACTAAAGATTCCAATCAAACTATTTTTCTTTTATTTAGCAAAATTGTTTCATTTGTATCTGCCTTTCTTATAACTACTTTATAAACTCTTTGACACCAGAGGCTGAAAACTTCCTTTATACTCTGTCTCTAGCAGAGGAGAGAGCAGGCAGGTAATACAAATGTAGCACTAGAGTTTATTCAGATAATATAGAAGATAGAAAAATTCACTGAAACAGAGAAAATACCAAATTGGGCTTTCAGTTTTCCAATGGACTAAATATCTTAATGATGCTTAGGCAATCAGGGACCAGGGTTCAATCTCTGGCACCACATACTGTGCTGAGCTGGCCACCGAGTCTGGGTGTAGTGGCGTAGGTCTATAATCACAACACTAGGGAGGCTCAAAACAGGAGAAGCACTATGAGTCTGATCTGCATGGTAAGACCCTGTACCAAATACATTTTAATAAATAAACAAATATCTGAATGAGATAAAAATGTGTTAGAAAGAGGAAATAGGATTAATAGATGCACAGAAAAATAAATTGAGCTTCATTGAAAGTCAAATGATAAAGATTATTAGAAATATCCATAAAGTCAGTATATGAAACAATACAGGGTAATAATCATCCCTACATTTAAGTGTCTGGCTAATGAGACAATACCAAAAATTAAATAAATGTACCCTAGGGTTATTTGATTTTTGGAATACCAATATTGGGTAGGGAAAAGAGACCAATAAGGATAATAGAATAAAAAGCTCATAGAACAATGAGGGCTATTTTATATGTGAAAGTGTAAAACACATGTAATGTAAGGGTAAAACCTCAAGAGAAAAAGATGGGCTTCCAAGTGGGAAAGTTGCCATAACTAACTGCACAAGTCAAAGAGAACTGCTTATATTCTTGTGCAATGTGGAAAACAGCCCTAAATATTGAAGGAGCCAGGTCCGAGCAACCTCCAAGATGCACTAATTGGCCTTCTAAATACTTTAATCCTGCATTTCAGAATGAAAAACATCAGTGGAATTATTTAGGCATTATGTTGTAGGCCGGTGAGTTACAGAGAAATATTCCAGGCAGTCAGACAGAGGTGGGCCTCAAAGGAGCCAGTGTAGAAGACAAGATGCCTATAGCTGTGGGAGAGATAGACACTTCCTTCTGCGGGCCAGACTGTGACACAGAAGATGCAACAAAGGTACCCATGTACATCCCTAGGGATGGACAGCAAAGCCTGACTTTCTATCACTGAGAAAGGCAGGAAGAGTCACTATCTCAAACCCATACAGGAAAAGCCCCTGTTCCATATTCATGTCTACTTGCTACCTGACTGGCTTCCCCATTTGATACCTAAGCCCTGATACTTAGTAATTGTATTGGCTGACTGCAGATTTTTTGTCCCATGTCATGTCCACCTTATTTCCCATGTTTCCCACCTTGGACCACTGCACATTATGGATTTGCTCTATAAAAATCCCTAGGAAAGACAGGTTCCTTAGCAACTCATTCAGGAACCCTTCTGTCTGTCTCTCTTGGACACAGGTTTTCTTTACACCAAATATATTCTGCTTTTAACCTCCACTGTTCCTAAAATTTATTCTTTGATTTTAGAGAACAGACTTGTCCCAGATACCTAGCAGGTTGGGAGTTTCTTTTTCTTTTATCAATTATAAAGCAACTCAGAACACAACTAAGACTCAACAAGATCCTTCCTACTAAAGGAGACATTAGGATCTTTAAAACCTAATTTGTACAACAGATAATTTCAGGATAATAGATCAACTACTGTACAATGGCAAGTGCACAGGTATTTTAATCCAAATTGACAAAATAAATTTTATTTTATTATGTTTTTTTTTTTTTTTTTTTTTTTTTTTTAGGGAAGGGTCTTCAGGGTATTCAGAGTCTCACTACTAGATCAGACTCATAGTGATCTGCCTCCCAAACATGGGGATTACAGGTGTCCCCCACCACATCCAATCTCAATTGCCCACTCAGCATGCCCCAAGTGTGGGGCCAGCAGGCAGGCCTAGGGATCAAACCCTTAGCTCCTGTGTCTAGTTGCAGGTCCTTTAATCCACTGAGCTAACTGGCTGGCCCAACAAAATGAATTTTAAAAAAATAGATCTTCGTCTACAACTTGTAGAGAAACTCAAAGGTAAACTAAGAAAATATTAGATAAAGTAAACAAAAATGGGGAAATAAAAGATTGGGTCTGCCAGAGAATTTTTGGAAAATCAACATAACTTCTCCACAGTTCAAGTGGTGACCTTCAGCACCCGAGTTTGGTGAGTCCATTTTGTACAGCTAAAAAGCTGATCAAGTCTCTACAGCATTCTTTTAAATGCACAAAGCCTGAGAGAAAAAAGTATAATTTTACTTTTGTAAAAGAAAATAAATATCTCTATTCCTTTCATTTTTCTTCTAATGGAATAAAACAAACTTGCTTGAAAAATAAAATTACTTTGATTTTATATTTAGAATTAGACTTTATATTTAGAATACAAATTGAGAGAAGCAACAAAGTCTAAAATTAGCATCTAAGAAGTTAAAACTGTTTCTCCAAATTATTTTATTATTTAATAGTTTTATAAAGGAACTTTTCCTTACTCTAGTTCTTACTAGAAATAAGAGTTATCACAAAATAATAATAAAAATACTAATCATTATATTGTCTTTGGTTACACTGGTTCTAAAATGCTTCCTGTAATTCTACCCTAAATACTAAAATAAAATCCAACAGTATGGATGCAAGAAGCCAACCAATATCAGGAGAAAAATTTCCATTTCCTTCCCAATTCATATCTTTATAGAAGGTATAAAATTAATATATTGTGTAAGATCTCTAATAAGAACATTGATGAGTCTGTTCCTGAGTAAACATACAGTATCCAACAGTAGATAGAAGCAGATATAAGTAAAGTCATGTAAAAAAGATAAAAAAGAACAAATGTGTATTATGAAAACAAAAGTCATAAATATCATCACAAAAACAAGGTAAGTAAAGATATATTTAAAGCTACTTTGAAATACAGGATTAAGGGCAATACTACCTATGTGGAGACAAGCCTAGAATATTAGCTTTTTGCATCTTTCTTAGCCTAGCCTTGTATGGGGTTTTGTTGCTACTGATTGCTAAAATGCTACATTATTTAAAAATTAAAAATACATGATTCTAATAATTCACTTTTCAAGATATCTAAATATCTCAATTTTTAGAGAAGTCTTTATTATCAGGAGGCTCTGGGGTGGTAGATATTAGGAAGAGCTATTTTAAGAGGATTAAGTAGTTTTAAGACAAGTGATACTAATAAATGAATAAAGCTTTTCCTAAAAGTTGGTTAAAACAGATTCTGGGGCCAGCAAGATAGCTCAGCAGACCAAAGTGCTTGCTTAGGGAAGCACAGGGACCTTGGTTTGATCCCTGGCACCACATGTCGCACCAGCCCCAGTGCCAGGGTGGGCTGAGCCAGCCACACGCACACACAAAAACAGATTCTGGAAGAACACACCAATGATGGATGATGTTACCACAAGCTATTAGACACATGCTGCTCAAACTTGGGGCTTCTGCAATCAAGAGACAGCAATGTTGTAAAGAAGCAATAAGGAAGACACGTGAACAAAATATTTGATAGAAAATGGATCACTTCCATTGTCTGTCTCTTTACAGCAGTGACAGAATGATCTCTGAACAGATCAGTATTTACTAAGTTCCAGGACAGGAAGCCTCAGACCCCATTAGCAAGGCATTCTTTTATGGAGAGTAAAATGACACTCCTATTTCCTATTGAATTACCTCAGCCATTTCCTGCATTAGCTGACTAATCTAAGGCTCATCCTTGACTTGCTTAAAGGTCTGGATCTGCTATCTGCCAACCCAAGTGCTCTGATGTCTACTGAAATTTTCCTTTCTATTTAACATTCCCACTTTGTCTCTTCTTGATTTTACCACTTCAGATTGTTGCTTAAAGCCTAACAAAGAAAGTTTCAAATCAAGAGGTAAAGTTTTCACACAGCTATTCAAATAATAGTAATACATAATAAAACCAATTTACCAACTGGATGAGTGATGGTGTTTTGCAGGTTGGGAATTACCACGGAGTAGGTAGGTGAACGATAGGGATAAACTGTTGTAGGATTTGTAGAGATAACATTCTGTGTGGTACCAGAAAATACACTGGAAACACTTAGAGGAAAGCGTTTTCGCTTCCCTGGACGAGGCTGATAGACCCAACCTATAGAAAAAGATAGACTATTTTTAATATAAA
Organism: Ctenomys sociabilis; assembly: GCA_004027165.1. Taxonomy (NCBI): domain Eukaryota; kingdom Metazoa; phylum Chordata; class Mammalia; order Rodentia; family Ctenomyidae; genus Ctenomys; species Ctenomys sociabilis. The sequence goes on along the minus strand of PVKA01000156.1, from coordinate 202,893 downwards.
TGTGTAACCTCAATTTGGCTTTAAAATACAAAACACTTCAAATTCCTTTAAAAATAGGTTATTATCTAAAGTAGATTTTTCGGCCTGAGGAGACAGCTCAGTAGAATAAGCACCTGCCTGGTAAGCACAGGGTCCAGAATTCAATCCCTGGTACCACAAAATAGATAGATAGATAGATAGATAGATAGATAGATAGATAGATAGATAGATAGATAGATAGATAGATAGATAGATAGACAGACAGACAGACAGACAGACAGACAGACAGACAGACAGACAGACAGACAGACAGACAAAATAGATTTTCACACCAGGTATGGAAGCACATACCTATAATCCCAGTATTCAGCAGGCTGAGGCAGGAGGACTGTGGAGAGTTCAGAGTCACCCTAGGCTACATGGTGAGCTCCAGAATAGCTTGAATTATATAGAGACGTTATCTCAAAAAAAGTAATTTTCCAACTCTTTGATATTACTTCTGTGAATGACTAATTGTGTATTTTAACATTTATATCTATACAGCTTCCAATTGGTGGCCAGTTTTGTGTGTGTGTGCAGAGTTTCACTATGCAGCTCTGACTCACAAAGATCCTCCTGCTTTTGGCCTCCCTAGTGCTGGAATTACAGGTGTGTATCACCACGCCCAGACTCCATCTCTGGCTCAAAGTGCCTGGGGATGGGACCTGCACAGCATGCCGTGCTAGGGATCAAACCCTGGCCCCTGTGCTTATCTAACCAAGCAGCCCACTAAGTTATATCGCCAGCCCTAAGGTAGCCAATTTTGTAACCCATAATTAAAAGGTCAAATGTCTTACACCCAGAGACACATAATCTAGAGTACAATCCATATCAAAGCCACTTAGGTTGAATCCCAAAACTTTTTTCAACTTATAAAACAACACCTTAGTAAGACATTATTCATTACTTTTTTTCTTTTCTATAAGATATCATTGTCCATATCTTACAGTGTAATAACAATGACCGGTCACTATTTTTATGCCTAATTCAGGAAGCATCTTCAATGGCAAGCTCTAATGTCATTCTCTAAAACCATAAATTACTCAACATTCTTCCTAGGTTGGAAGAAGAGAGCCTGCAGTTGTTATTACTAACATTTTTCCTAAAACAGCTCTGCTCATGAGTCAGAAAATCTTTTCATACCATGCATAGTTATGTTAACTACACACTATCCATCTTCCTATCTTTAATCTCAATTATCTCACTGGTGGACAGGAATTGGAGTCACTTCAAACTACATAACATCATGATAATAAATTTATGTACTGATAACCATATGGCATTAAAATGGAAGATGGTGTTAATCCTGGTATTCTCCTAAGTGTGTGATATATATTTTTCCACGGTTTTAATCTTTTTAAAGATAAGTATTGATGAAGGTGCACTTTAACATTGTGTGTGTCGCAGTAATTAAATCTCTTAATTTTTGTCTTTTAGGAATACCAGATAGGTATTCTTTTAGGAATACTTAGCTTTGGCTAGTGCTGGTCGGTGAATCTTCGCCCAAACCATAAATGCGTTCATGGGTCGCTTCACATGACCATTTCTGTCCTTACTGAAGGGAGGCACATGCTTATAGTTTCAATTCTTAGGAGGCTGAGGCCAGAGAACTGTTGCAAATTCGAGACCAGCCTGGCCTACAAAATGAGCTCAAAGTCAACCTAAACTGCATAGTGAGACCCTGACTCAAAGAGACAAAAATCAGTAAATAAAATTATAAAATAAATAAAATTTCTAGTATATTTACAAAACATTTTATATCCTAGAGTTCTAGAAATTTTCCTTCATCAAATTTATATCCCTAATATCCATATATATTTTATCAAAACTACAATGAAACTGTATGTCTCTGGTTTGTTTTAGGAAGTATGAAGTCAAATATCCCCCTGCATGGTTCCATTTAAGGACACTTAGGTCTGGCCTCAGTCACTACCATAGTGCTAGACATTGTTCTTTTTTTTTAACATAGCAGATTAAGGGCAAAAATCGCACATTTTTGTCTTTCAGTCTCATCCTAATAATTTTTGTTAATAAATTTAAAAGGCATATAAGACGGTGTTGTTCATTTCATTGATTACCAGGAAATTCCTCTCTGTGCTTTTCCTTAATCTTCTGTGCTTCATCATAATAAGGTTTCTTTTGTTCCTCACTAAGTTTGTTCCACTCTAACCCAAGCTGGACACTGATTTCTGCATTGTTGGCTGCTGGGTTAGCTTTGGCTAGTGCTGGTCGGTGAATCCTCGCCCAAACCATAAATGCGTTCATGGGTCGCTTCACATGACCATTTCTGTCCTTACTGAAGGGAGTATCTGGTATTCCTAAAAGACAAAAATTAAGAGATTTAATTACTGCGACACACACAATGTTAAAGTGCACCTTCATCAATACTTATTTTTAAAAGGCGAAAGATTTATGCGATCTGAACAGAAACCAGAGTATAACACTTATTTTTAAGTATCTAAAGAAAACATATACTTCATTGTAACCAAGAACTGCCAATATTCCAGGATTCCTTAAAACCCCTCATACTACGGTATCACTTTGAAGATATATAAAGGGCTAGCTTGTTATTTCTCTGAGCTCCATTAGTACCTCTAATAAATAGTACACATCTATTTTCCCTCTAAAAATAGTGTAACATTAGGGAGAAAAATATGACTTATTTAGTACTAAATTAATGGTACTTATATATTTAGTTTTTGTTTCTGTTTTTTGTTCTTTGCTTTTTGTTTTGAGACAGGGTCTCACTATGTAGTTCAAGCTGGCCTTGAACTCACTATGTAGCCAAGGCTGGCCTTGAACACATAGCTATCCTCCTGTCTCAGCCCCAGGACTGCTGGGATTACATGCATGTATCACCATGCCTGGCTTAGCTACATACTTAAAGAGACTTATTTATTATATGTTTTAGTGTCCTTCAAAGGAAAAACTATTTTTTCACACATGCAAACTTTCTAATTCTGGTGTGGTGGTGCATACCTGTAATCTCAGTATTCAGGAGGCTAAAGCAGGAGGATCGTTACAAGTTCAAGACCAACCTGGGCTACAAAATGAGTTCAAGGCCAGCCTGAACTGCATGAGACCCTGTCTTAAAAAAGACAAAAAAAAGTATATATATATATATATATATATATATATATATATATATATATACACACACACATATATATATAATTGTGCATATATGTATACATTTAAATTAGGCTCAATAGATGGTGAATCTATTCTCAAATTCAACCCCATGTCCTGGGAGACAAGAGAAAAATAACGAAAGTGACTTTCTGAGTCTTACAGAGCCAGCTGAAATTACAATAAACTTATATCTTCATGTAGTATACAAAATACTGTCCACACACTAATAGTTTCTTTTAGAGTTACTTGATTTAAAAAAATTAAACATATAAAAGATAAAATACCTCGTGTTAAGAATGTTATTCCATTATTTCCATTAGAAAATGAAGACAAGGCTGGCCAAATAGCTCAGCAGAGGCCTGTGGTTCGATCCTGCCATGCCGGCCCCACCCTCAGGACACTAAAATAGCAATTGAGACTGGGCATGGTGGTGCATGCCTGTAATCCCAGCTCTTGGGAGACTGTAAACAGACAGATTACTATGAGTCTGATCTAGTACTGAGAGACTGAACACCCTGTAGACCCTTCCCTAAAAAATACAGAAAATGATGACAAAGTCTAAAAACAGCTCAAGAAAAAAAACCTAAAAAGATAAGGGGGGGGGTAAAAGAATCAGTAAAGAAAAAAAAAAAACAAGCATGAAAGTTAATGAAAATACAAACTGAATGTATCCCTCTCAAAAGACATTTGACAGTTTTGTCTGAATCAAATCTTTAATGATTTGCTACTTATATATTTGAAATAGAATTTTTAAAAAGGTATTTATTTATTTGGTACAGGAGTGCCCTACACAGTTTGGATTTCTAGTGATCCTCTTGTCTCAGCTGCCCCAATGCTGGGATTACAGGCCAGGCATGCACCACCATGACCAGTTTCAGTGGCTTGCTAGGTGCAGGGCTGGCACAGCATGCAGTACCAGGGATCGAACCTTGGTCCTTGCGCTTGCCAAGCAGGCTCTACTTTGAGCTATCTCCTCCTATAGCTATATACAGGAGAAATACATACTTATTTGTAGTTGTTACATTTATAACCATAGCCATTTTTTAAAAAAAATTCTGGATTATTCTACAGTATTTTCATTTTCAATCAATATTTCTAAGAATAGTAAAATGTTACATATAATCGTGATTGTTTTCTCCTAAAAAAATGGTTACTGTTTACTTTTCTTAAAAGACAGTCTCTATAATCGGTATAAAGTTTCTTGAATAACAATCTTTTTCTTGTATTTGATACACATAACAGTATTAAATACTTCAATGCTCATCGATTGTAACATACAAATTGAGGGCTTTATGTTGCCTGGCAAGAATATTTATGTATAAAAGTGTTTCACTGTTTGTCCTTGAGAGCCCCTTAGCATGCGTTCTAGCGCATTTTACTGAAATGCATACAAGTCACGCAGAAGTGATCCCTGCAGCCTAACAATTGGGTCTATGATTTTATTTTTCTAGTTTAGGGTTCCGAACTGCTGACATATCTGCTACAAGGCTACATTATGGAATTTTGACAACCAGATTCCCCTGCTGGCTGATACCTGCGTCTGAAGGAAGCACTGTGAGCGGGACATCTTTGGTTTCGATTTTTACAGATGGCTCCAGTAAGGACTGCATTTTAATAGGCACTGGTGTCAGGGGGACCTTGGTCAACCGCATCAGATCTGAAGGTGGAGGCCCCTGAAATTGGATCCGGGTGCCCGGGGGAACCGGGTGCAGAGTCAAAGGGATCCTGAGGTCTTGCTGCTGCAGCCCAAAGGAGCCTGACGGCTGGGATAGGATGACCTCTTTGCTGTCGTGGACCAGTGCAGCGGACGTCGTGCCCAGTCTGCAGTCTCCAGGGAGGTCCTCGGGGTCCTCGGTTTTGACGACTCGGTCCCCGACAAGGGCAGCCAGGCTTTTGTCCTTGCTGCCCGCTGCATCCTGCATGACCTCTGTCCCCAGGTTGCCCTTCTCCTCCCCTCGATGGCTGTCGAGGGCCAGCCCGTGGCTGTCCACTTTGGCCGCCCTGGAGGTTCGAGCACCAGCCTGGACGGCCCTGCAAGGTCCGGTGGCCGGGTCCAAGCCAAAGCCTGGCTCTGCCTGCTTCTCGGTCTTGATCTGCGGCGCCTGGGGCTGCATTGGGCGCATCTCGGGCCTGTAGGGGGCGCCCTGGGGTGCGGGTGGCGGCAACAGCAGCAGGTCGGGCCTCAGCTGCAGCAGCCGGGCCTGCGCCTGCGCCTGCGCCTGCGCGGCGGGGCCACCTGGGTCCTGGACCTGAGGCAACAAAGGCCTGGGCGGCAGGAGCAGCACCTGGTCTGGCTTCACCTGAAGCAGCTGCCGCGTCCTGGGCTGTAGGCCCAACGCTGGCGCCTCGGTGCAGGACGAGGCCATGGTCACAATGGTAGCCGTGCACGGGGCGGGCGGTGACGGAGAGGATGCCACTGCCCGAAAGGATCTGCCCTCGACTGGCAGCGAGGGCGGAGCAGGGCGCAGGGGGCGTGAACGCGTCGCCCGAGGCAGTTGGCGTGGCCCAGACTGTAGCTCAGGCCTGGCAGTCTCCATGGGGGAGGGGGACGTCCCGGCCAAGACGTGGCCTGATTGTGAGCTCAGCCGTTTGTTGACGGCCCACCCCTTACGGTTATGACCCTTCCAAGGCCTCTGTTACCCAGAACCCTACGCGGCTCTGCCCGCCCAATCATGAGCGGCTCAGGGCCCTGACCCGCCAATCAGAGCAGCATCTTTCGGCTCTTCCCACCCACTTCCCTCGCCTCGGGCACAAGCCTCCAATCACTAGCTTTAGCCAGAGAAACAGCACGCGTTCCTCGTTCCCCCCCCCCACTGTCCCTCCCTTCGTGCATTCTCTTCCAACAGTTGTCCTTAGTTACCCCTCCCCCACCCAGAGAGCCAACAATGGCTGTTGTCCCGGAGTCCGTGCTGCCCTGCGCTACTGAGCTCCAGGGATAAATAATGTCACAAGCCTCTTGGGTGGGCTGGGGAACAGCCTCCAGTCTCCACCCATGTGCGTGTGTTTTACGTGGCTGGCTGTGATCATCATGCAGGTGTTTTGGTCAAGGAGCAGGCGAGATTTACCCACTTCTCAACCTCATTAGTTGATCTTACGGGATGGACATTTGACTTGGTCAGTGGATTACTGTACGACTTCGTCTTTAATCTCTAGGTTCTATGGGCCCTGTGTGTGAAATATATCCCAAATTCATGCATTTCTTTGGGGCTCCACAGCCATTTGTATGTCCAGGCTTCCATCATCTTTCACTTGGAACCTGCTGCCACCACACTGTCTTCGCTTTTTGTTCTTGTTCTGCTATGCTCCTGCTACCAGTAATCCTCTAATAATATAAATCCAATCTTGTCACACCATTTTGCGGAATATCTCCACGACTCTCCACTAACCATGTGGTTAAGGCCTAAAATGTTCGGCAACACCTGTGAAGTCCTGCAAGGCTTGGGCTCTTTTGATACCCATCACAGTATGAGCTTGCCCTGTGTACTTCAGCCACCTCAGCCCCCAAGGCGACTTCTGCTCACCACAGAGCCTTTTGACACCATTCCTCAATCCCTGCTTATACAGTACCTGGCACTGAGAGAAACCTTCTCTAACTCTGCAAATCACGATGAGCATCCTTTATGTACTCATTCCTCCTTCACTGTTTAAAGTGCTGTTGGTTTAGGACTAAAATGTTCTCCAAAAGATTGCTGAGTTCAGAGATCAAGGTGCTCGATCATGGGGTACTCTGCTTGTCCGTGAGTAAACTGATCGAAGCCTTCAGAGATGAGCACACTGTTAAGAGGTGGGATCTGGTCAAAAGGGGCAGGTCACGGTGGGGGGTGGGGGGGACTGGGAAGAGTGCATCTCCCTCACTGGCTCCTCCCCATCCGTCTCTGTTTCCAGGCCCCCATGGTGCCCCTCGTTCTCTTCCACCATGTCATTTCTGCCTTTGAGCCAGCCAACTCCAAAATGAATTTTATTTAACCTATGAGCTAATATAACTGGCTGGGTATTTTGTCCTAATGTCAAAAAAAAAAGGTGTGTGTGGGGGGGGGGTTCGGACAAGTGCCTAGAACGATTTTAATTCCATACATCTCTATATGTTTAATCTAGTGCCTCCCCCAACTGGGCTATGAACCAGTCTAGGGCAGAACTGCTTGTGTTTTGTTCACCATTGAATCTCTGATGCTGACCATTCGGTGTGGCACACAGTAAGCATTCAATAAATACTCAATGAGTGAAAAAGACTATCACAATCAAAATAGAAATTCTCACTGCCTATGTTACAAGCTTACTCTTCTACTGGGAACTACTATGTCTTCTCCATACTCGTGCATCTCCTTTGACTACAATTGTACTTTTTTCCATCAGTAATATCACCAAGCAAAGGAGAAATCCTGTATTATTAACATTTGTTATATTTCTAAATGACATTCTAAAAGCTTGAAATAGATTGAAAACCAAATCCAATCATTATTCTAATCTAGTGTTGTTAAATGTGAATAGAAATTTACACTTGGCAGATAGATGAGGGCAGTTGTTCACAAAGTTTTAATACTAATTAGGAACTTAATTATAAGTAATTAATGCTACTGAAGATCCCAAAAAGCTTTAAAGCATACGTGTATTTTACTTTGTACTTAGGCTTGTACTTAGATAAAAATTGAAATTTAGTAGGGCTGAGGAGATAACTCCGTGGAGTAAGTGCTTGCCTGGCAAGCACAAGGTCCTGAGTTCAATCTCTGGTACCTCTAAATAAATAAAGAAATATTTAGTTACTAGCTCTTTTAAAATATAATAAACCCATTAAGTGTTAACACATTTTCATGGGTGAAAATATGTGTATGGGGAATGGTGGCCCATGACTGTAATCCTAAACTACTCAGGAGGCTGAGGAAGGAGGCTCACAAATTCCAGGCCAATCCTGGACAGCTTACCAAGATCCTGTCTGAAAAATGAAGAAATGAAAGGACCAGGAGCAGAGTGCACTTCCTCTCAGGTTATGTCTCAGTATTGAAATCATAAAATCTGTGGAAAAAGAAGAACCGCATGATGATGCTAATGTCTGGTCAAAAAAAAAAAAAAAAAAAAAACAGCTGGATTCTCATATCTGCGTCTGTGTTTAGCCTGTTTTTCATGTCACGAGTGCTCTGCAAAGCTTCACTGTGCACTGACGAGGTACTGACTGAGGTCAAAAGTACATGCATTACCTTATTTATTAAGAAAATAGTTTAACCTAGCACACACTGTTAGCATCAGTTCCTGCAGCATTCTCTGAGAACCACTAAAGTAGGTGTAAATAAAAGAGCCAGGTGTGCACAAAGGCTGACAAATAAAAAGAAAAGTCAAGTTAGTACTGATTTGGGACAAGACTTTAGTTGAATGGCTGAAGATCAATTAACCATGTATTGATGGGTTTATTTTTGAACACTCTATTCTGTTTTTTCTATATGTTTATCTTTATGCCAGTGTTGAAGTCTTAATTACTACAGCTTTATGGTAAGTTTTCAAAATAGATTATGTCCTCAAACTATATCTTTCTCAAAACTACTTTGGTGATTCTTGGTCTTTCATATTTAAAATATAAACTTTAGGATTATCAATTTCAAGAAACTTATGTTATATGGGACATGCTTTGAATCTATGGATCAATTTTGAGAAAATTGACATTTTAATCGTATTAAATTTCTAATTTGCAAAGATGAGACACAATCTCCACTTATTTAGATCTTTAGACTTTTGGCAATACTTGGTAATTTTCAGTGCACACTTCTATATTTCTTTTTTTAATGTATCTGGTACAGGGTCACTGTTTCAGTCTCCCCAAAGTTGGGATTACAGGTGTGTGATCTTGATAGCCAACTTAGTATAGGGTGGGCATGGCAGGTAGTACTGGGGATTGAGCTTGGGTCCTTGGGCTTGCCTAGGCATGTGCTTATACCGCTGAGCTATATCTGCAGCCCATATTGTCACTAAATTTATTCCTAATTTATTCTTTTGCTGCCATTATAAATGTAATTGTTTTCTTCATTTCATTTTCACTTGGTTGTATGCTGATTTCTGTCATGTTATTATTTTCTCTTACTGCACTGCTGGAACCTCCAATCTAATGTTGAGTAGAAGTGACAAAATTGGGCAACCTTGCCTTGACCCCAGTCTTTGTGAGAGACAATTCAGTCATTTACCTTTAAACTTCTTGTTTACATGACTTTCATCAAAGTAAGATGAAAGTAAGATAGTTTCCATATATTCCCAGTTTACTGATATTTACTGATTGTTGATTTTATCAAATGTTTTTTTCTGTTTCTATGGAAATGCACTTACGGCTTTTCCTTTATAGGGTGAGCAAAATTTTCCAGGAATAGCTATATAATAGATGCATTTTTTTGAGCCATATGATCTCTGTTAGCAGTAATTCAACCCAGCATTTGTAGCACAAAAACAATAATGTTTTACTATGCTACAACTGTATTTATAAAAACAAAAGACATTCCATATTTGGTCTAGGATAATTATTTGCTGACCCCCTACTTAGTCTATTAATAAATATATCATATTAATGTTAAGATGTGACGCTAACCTGAATTCTGGAAAAAAGGAAAGAAAAAACACTTAGTCATAGTGTACAATTCATTTCACACATTACTAAATTCAATTTTCTCTTATTTCAAGAACTTTAGCATTTATATTCATGAAAAGTATTGATCTATAGTGAACTCATTGTCTAAGGCCTTGGCTTCAAGGTTAAAATGAAATGGAAAGTGTCTCCTATTTTCCTTTTGAAAAAAATTTGGATTGATATTAATTCCTTAAATGTTGATAGAATTTATCAGTAAAGCTGTGTAGGCCTGAAATTGTTATATTGGAAGATTTTAAATAACTTAATGCCTTTAGTTGCTATGGATCTATTAAAATTTTATATGTCTTCTAGAATCAACTTTTATCTCTTCTGTGTGATATGTGGCCCGTCTTGCATTCACTGTGAAGTTTTTAGTATTCTCTTTCATTCCTAATCCTGGTAATTGTAGTCTTCTCTCTGTTTTGTTCTTATTTTGCTGAACTTGTATCAATTTCACATATCTTCAGAGATGAAAAAACCTAGCTTCTGTTACTATTTTCAGTTACTTTACTGTCTTCTTTTCCTTGGTATCTGCTGTGGCCTTTTATTTTTCCTCCACTATTTTTTTCAGCTCAACTTTTTCTAGTGTCTTGAGGTTCAAACAGTTATTTCTTTTAGATATTGATTCTAAATTTCTTTTCATTATTTAAGATTATTGATTTCCCTCTGTATTCTATGACTTGTGTTCTCTGGTGTAATCAACAGATACAGCGAGTGTTTAAAATTTTAAATCCCTCTTGAGATACTCACCCTTGCTTCAAACGCTCATCGCACGGTTCTTGCCCCTTCCTGCAGTTGTCCTGGAAGTCCTCTCTCATGAGTGGTTTTGTTTGTGCTGTGACAGCTGGGTCTGTTCAAAAGGTTTACCTATGATGACCATTTTAACTTTGGGGAGAAGCCAGAAGTCTCATGGTGCCAGATCCAGTGAATTAAGAGGATGAGAATACACCCCAGAGTATTTTTACAAACTTGCCTTTCCACTGAGAGACACCCAGCACCAGTGTTCTCTGCATTTTTTTTTTTTTTAATCATGGCTTGTAAAACCAGTTGTCAGGATTCTCAAGGGAAGGATCTAATAGAGGACACACAGTTTATAGGATTCTTTTACAATATTCACTCAAAGAGTCAAATGCAGAAGTGGATGGGAAATCTTTTCACACACCAGAGATCCAAATAATCCAGTTGAGGGCCTGGACCCCACAGCCATGTCCTGCAAGAGTCCAGCTGGAGACCTAGAGCCCAAAACAATGGCTCATGCAAGTCCATGGGAAGGCCCAAAGGTCAGTGGGGAAGCTAGAAAGTCTGTATCAGCAGGCTGAGGAATCTGTGTTGGAGCTAGGAAGCTCAAGGTAAGGACCAGAAAGAGCTTACCCCAAGAGAACTACAGTCAGCGAGGATGAAGCCCTCTGAGGATCAGAACAGCTGAGTGTACACCAGGAAGGCCATCTCAACAGGCTTCTCCAGGAGAATCAACAGCACACCGCCTTCCCCTCCAGGTCTCCCTTTATTCTGTTGGCAGCAATCTCCAGGGGGCCCCCCACTCCCACCCCCACACTGATTCAGTTCAGCTGGGTGTTACAAGTTAGTTAGCTAATCCACCACACCAGTCTTCTGAAAGCAGACTTCTAGATCTGCTTCAGAAAATAGCAAGAATGATGCAATAAGTGTGTTGGAAGCCAGGGGAAGGGGTGTGTTTTGAAGGGGCCAATGGCAATGTGTCTTTTCCTGCAATTTTTTAAAGTTTCCACATGTATATTTCAAGCATACCTTGGAAATGTCATATGACCTTGCACATTTTGGATTCTGGAGAATGTTTCATTTGTACTTCAAAAGAATGTATATTCTACTATTGTTAGGTGGCATGTTCCCATTGTCTGACACTGTAGCTCAAGTGTTCTATGCCCTTTGTGATTTACTGTCCAGTCATTCATCAGTTAGCACAAAAAAAATAATGAAATATCTAAATATAATTCCTGACTAGTCTTTCTCCTTTCCATACTGTCAGGTTTTGCTTCATGTATTTTGGGGCAATGTGGTTTTGTGTAACTGTATCTATAACTGTGCCTTTGATTGGAATTAATATTTTCATCATCATAAAATGTTCCTCTGGGGTACTGGTGGTATTTCTTGTATGTTTTCATTGCTCTTTTAATATAGCCCTACAGATCTCTTACAGTTATAATTTACTTCTTGTATTTTTCTTATTACTTTCAACCTATTGTACTTCAAATATAAATTGTTTCTGTTCTCATAGAATATACTTCTGGTCCAATCTGATGATTGTTGTTCATTAATTTAACCAGTAAAATTTAATGTATGTATTAAGATAGATAGATAGATAGATAGATAGATAGATAGATAGATAGATAGATAGACAGACAGACAGACAGACAGACAGACAGACAGACAGACAGACAGACAGACAGATGGATGTCAGGCATTTTAAATGCACATTGTGACCTTCATCCCGATCTGTCACCGTGACTGGATGATGGAACATCTGGCAGCTCAGCTAAGCACACTCCTGGGTGGCTCTAGGTTGGTCACACTGTATACCCGGACACTGCACACACTCCCCAGCCTATCACTCTCACCCACTGTCTCCTTGGCCTGTTTCCCAGCCATGGTGAGTGAGCTGAGCAGCTCTGTCCTGCCACACCCCAACATCAGTGCTCTGGAGGAGCTGACATTGAACTGCAAGGCAAATTAAACGCTCCTCCTTTAAACTGCAGGTGTTGGGGCATGCTGGGGCAGCCACTGAAATCAGGTGTAGTGGTGCACATCTGTAATCCCAGCACTGGGAAGACTGAGATAAGAGGATCCCTACAATTCTGAGCTGCACAGCAAAACCCTGTACCAAATAAATAAAAAGATTAAGAAAAATTAAATTGTAGGTGTTAGATATTTTGTCTCAGTAATGTAGATCTGACTACAAATTTTAAGTGTACCATTTAAATTCTTCATTACAGCTGGCCAGATAGCTCAGTGGATTAAAGTACCTGCTTAGGCAGACACAGGGACCAGGGTTCAGTCCCCAGCATGTCACACCAGCCCCACACCCAGGGCATGCTGAGATGGCAAATGAGACTGGGTGTGGTGGCATGCCCTGTGATCCCAGCACTTGGGAGGCTGAAAATTGGAGAATCACTATGAGTCTTGTCTGTGTAGTGAGACCCTGTACTAAATAAAAAATAATTAATTCTTCAGATGCTTTTTGGGCCTCTGTTGTATGTCTGCCCATATATGCATGTGTATGTATCTTTCACTTATCATAGTCTTCCTCAGATTGATACTCACCTAATTATCAAATACGCACAAGTGCATTCTACCTGTAAAACTTAATTTTTCATCATTTTCTTTTATTCTTATACACTGTATACTATTCCTACAAAAGTAATTGACCAAATAATAGAAAATTACTGCTCTGAACAATCCTGGTTTGGAAAAATTAAGAAAAGAGCAAACTCTTATGGACTTTTACTTTAGCCACATATTTACTATCCCCCATGTTCTTTCTTGCATATCCAAGTTATTATCCAGTGTCAATCTCATTAATATTTCTTGGAATACAAGTCTTTTAACAACAATTTCTATTTTTATTCATTTGTAAATGTTTATTTCACTTTTATCTGTGAAAGGCTAGTTTCACTGGATAAAGAATTCATGGTAAATATGTTATTTTTTTAGCACGTTGAATACATTATATTTGAGAAATCAGCTAGGAATCATAATTCTATTTTTCCCTTACATGGTAAAGCTGTTTTACTCTCATAGCCTTCAGAAATTTCTGTGTTGGTTTTTATCACTTTGATATGTATATGTGTGATTCTCTTAGTGCTTATTCTTCTTGGAATTTGTTGAGGTTCTTAGATACATAAAGGGTTTTCTCATCTGATTATTTGCTTTACTTCGTCTTTTAAAAATCAAATTTGGAAAGCTTAAGCCCATTCTTTTTCCCTTCTCCTTCTTGGACTTCCTGTACATATGCTAGAATATTTGTCATTATTATTATTCACGCCTCAGCCCTCTAGGAGGCTGAGACAGGAGGACAGCACATCAATGGCAGACTGAAAATCTAGCAACTTGGTGAGATACTGTTGCAAAATTCTAAAAAAAATATTTCAGGGCCTAACAGATAGGTATGCATCTTTCTGTAAAGGCCCTGGGTTCAACAGTCAGTACTGGAAGAAGGAGAAGAAAGGACACAGAGGAGAAAATGTAAAGATGGAAGCAGAGATTAGAGCTTTATATGTATAGGCTAAAGAATACAAGGATTTCTAGGATTCACTAGAAATTAGGGCAAAGGTATTTATCAGATTTCCCCCCACCCCAAGCCATTAGAAGACACCAATTGACCACACCTTGGTTTCACAGCACTAGTCTCCAGAACTCAGAGAATCAATTTGTTACTTCACTACATATTCTTGTTTTTGTCATCTATCTTAACAGAAAATAGATAGATGTTTTTCAGATTGCTTCTTTTTCATGACTGCTACAAACTCATGAGCCTTAATCCATGCTTATGTTTGGAGATGGAACTGTGAAAGAAACATAAAGCTATGACCAAGTGACAAAAGCCTAGGACCTACCTGTTAATTTGTCTGATATCCTCTGATGATCAGAAATTCTTCCTGCAGTTAATTCATTTTTTTACTTCACATTTTGTTTTTTCAGGATCATAAGAAATCTTTGCTCACCTCAAGTTTTCAAGAACTTTCCCAGGGGCTGGGGAGATGGCTTAGTGGAATAAGTGCTTCCCTGGCAAGCGCAAGAGCCTTAGTTCAATCCTGGGTTCCACCCCCCCCCCAAAAAAAAGAAAGAAAAGCAGATCAAGAACTTTCCCATGTTTTCTTCTATTAATTCTATACCTTTTATATTTAGGCTATATAGGGTTCTCCTTTATAAAGGACATGAGAAACAGAGATGTGAACATCACCCAACAAGCCATATTGTCCTCTCCTGCTTTAACCTGCCTCTAGGACGTAGTAAGTCACCCTGGCAGATGTCACAGGAGAAGAAGGCAGCCACTGGGAAGGCAGCTATGGAAATAATTCATGAGGGAGGTGGTGCTTCCAGTCCCAGCCAAGCCTTCCCATCACTAAAGTCCCACTGAATATCTTAATCACGACTTCATGAGAGAACCTGAGCCAAAAGCATACAGCGTGCTACTCCTGAAAATGTGAGACAGTAAACACTTATTGTTTTAAGCCACTACATTTTAGGGTAAAGGGCAACTCACAGCTGACTAAGGAGAACAAGTGAATCTCTTTGGCCCTGGAGCCCTGCAATTTCTATTTCATTCTGATCAGAAAATTTTTTTAAAAGTCCTCGCTTTTCAATTTTGGTATTACCTAAAATGACCATAAGGGAAAAGAATGAAAAGGGAGGAAGTTACTTGGAAAAAGAGCCAATTTTGAGGCCCCTGATAGTATGCCTGATGTGTCCTTTTTTGTCTATTTTGATCAAGCAACATTTGAACCGATAGCAAAAAAAGGCTTTCTGTATTGGCATTTCCTCAGACTTGTACCACACATGCTCACCACTATCCATGGCAAGGAGGTGCCCACAGGCACAAGGTGGCTCTGCGCTGGCTTGTGGCATGGGCCCGAGAGACTGGGAGCAAAGCACCTGTGGAAGACACTATGAACGCTGCAGCTTCAATATCTCACTATCTAAAGAGACATCTATAGTTTGCATAGGCAGAATTAAAAACTACTGTAATCTAAGTACTCATTGCACTTTCTATGTGCCCCTATTTTGGTACTCATCCAGGAAGAGAGGGAAGGCAGACACTATTGGTAGGCATGGCATCCTCCCTACTCATCCCTCTTTAATTGCTGCTAATAGAACCTTACTTTTATGTAGAAGGTAGAATGCAAAGTTCTCTGCTTTTAACAAGGACAGGTGTGGATAGATGATTCTGGAGGAAAAAAGATATCTGCTAAGAGAGTGCAGATACAAAGATCTTTCTCTCTCTTTTTTTTTTTTTTTTTTTTTTTTTGGTCTTTTTTGAGACAGGGTCTCACTATGCAGTTCAGGCTGGCCTTAAGCTCACTTTGTAGCTCAGGCTGGTCTTGAACTCACAACAATCCTCCTGCCTCAGCCTCCCAAGTGCTGGGATTACAGGCCTGCGCCACCACGCTGCCGCCACCACGCTGCCTGCCGGGCTTAGATCAACAATTCTCCTTTGAATGCTAAGGGGGAGGATACAATGTCTACAACTACAGCAGCCACATTGTGAATACCAGGAGTAACAGCTCTGCTGTGCTGTGGACTCTGCAGCAGGAGAACCAAGGGTTCAGAGTGTCACAGTATGCTTGAGCCAACAGCACATCAAACTTACCTAAGTGATATAAGTAAATTTTCCTATTCCTTAAAACTATTGTTAGTGAAACTCTCAATTATTTGCAGCCCAAGGCATCCAAATATATTGAAAAACGAATAAAATAACATCCATAAACTATTTATATCATGATTTGATTTTGTTGTTGTTGTTGTTGATATTTGGCTCCCTAAATTGTAAGGGCAGGAACCTTGTCTGCATTCTTTAGTACCTTCTATGGTCTCTGATATCCACTGGCTGCATAAGAAATTTTTGTGGGGCCAGCAAGAGAGCTCAGCAGACAAAAGTGCCTGCTTAGGCAAGTGCAAGGACCTGGAGTTTATCCCCAGCACCACATGCCTTGCCAGCCCCTGGCCACCGAGTCTGGATGTAGTAGCATATGCCTGTAATCCCAGCACTGGGGAGGCTGAAAACAGGAGGATCTCTATGAATCCAAGCTGTGTAGTGAGACCCTGTAACACCTAAATACATTTAAAAAAATAAAAAGAAAAGAAATTTTTGTGGAATAAAGTTAGAAATTACTGATAAAATGAATCCATAGATCAACATAATGCTGTTTTGGCGAAGCAGTATAGAAAAGTCAGTCGAGATTTTCCATGGCATTCCTGGCTTCTTATCCTGGCTTACCTGCTTGCAGTGCAATCTTGGGTAAGTCACTAAATATAAGAATTTCCTCAGCTATAAAATGAAGATAACAGCATATACAGAAAATGGCACTGCAAAGAATGCCAAATATTCCATGCAAAGGGCTGAACAGAAAATTTAGCACATAATAAACACTCAATATGTTGGCAACCATTACTGGAGAAAGAAAGAGAACAGACAATTTCAAATAGTCAAGGCTGACTGACCAAAAATAAGGATAAATCCTACTAAAATTTAATGTAGAAATGGAAAAGATGCTGCTTACCTTCAGACATGTATAAAACAGAGCCCAAATATAATCAGAATAAAAATGTTTTGGTTATGTTTATGTAGATATATGTACTCTGCTTAGGTTCTGATTTACATTACAGTCTCTCAGCCTAAAATTCCAATTATAGAATTGTACTTTAAGGGGCCAGGGAGATGGCTCAGTGGAGTAAGTGCTTCCCTGGGAAGCGCAAGGGCCTGAGTTCAATCCCCAGTTCTGGAAAAAAAAAAAAAAAAAAAAAAAAAGAATTGTACTTTATAAATGTAGTAACCGTAAAAGGATAAACTTTCAGATTAGATTTAAGATGTGTCAAATCCATGGAGTAAGAGTTGCTGATATTTTACGTAAGGAGAATGAGCTTTCTCAAGAGGTGATCTTTAAAAACAAAGTTAACTTGGGGAGCAAAAAGATTTCCTTAAATGGTACCAATTCATGCAGGATCAGAGATACAATGTAACTTGGCCTCTGAAATTCTATAAATTATCTGGCAAATTTAATATTTCTTCAGCAGTTTCTCTGCATCAGAGGGAAACTATGCCAGAAACTTCCAAAGCAGAAATTTTAGATATCAATTAGTATTCAAAAAGGCACCCCCAACTAGCTAGAAAAAGTAATAAAAATTGAGTAATTGTATTAGCGTTTGTTGTGCACTTTCCACTGCTATAATATTGAAACAATCTTTTGTACTTAAATGAGGAAATAATTCTTCCTAAGAAAATTACAAATAACTTACTGGCTTTTCTACTGGCTTTAATTCACACTGCATGGGAATAAGTAACAACGTAAGTCAATCCACACTTCATGTTCCATTCTGAGATAGGCATGAAGATTCCAAATTCATTTATTCACCCAACCGGCCCAGTCCCTGGGAAAAAAAATGAAACTCAAATATATCTGCTTTTATTAATCTGCTACCTCATTATAGCCCATTCAGGGCCAAATTACTACGGGGCACTCAGTATGCAAGGCTATGAATGACAACTAGTTATGTGGTGGAATCTATACTTCATTAAATGTGACCTTGCTTCTGTAATCATATCTATATTATTTTAAGATGCCTTCATGTCTTTTTTTCTAAAAAAATGATTAAAACTCTTGTGATTTAAGACCTCATATATTTTTAGGAACAACAAATTCTTTTGTATTTTAAAGCCATCTCCCCTTTAACTATCTCTACATATATGAACTTATGTATTTTAGTACAGGGACTACAGAGTCTCACTACACAGATTGGACTCGGAGTGATCTTCCCATTTTCAGCCTCCCAAGCCCTGGATTATAGGCCCAGTTTTGATCTCAATCTCAGCGTGTCCCCGGGGTGGGGGAGCAGAGGCAAGGCCGGCACAGGGCACAGCATACTAGGATCAAAGCCCTATCACTGCGCTGCTCTAAGCAGGCTCCCCATCGAGCTATTGCTGGCCATATATGAAATATTTGAGTAGATTCTCAGATGACCTTCACTGACTGATTTCCTTCACTCCTTTACCCTTACACCTGAGTGAAATTAACTTTCCTAAAACACTGATAGGTCAAAGCTGAAGTCCTGAACTTGTACTTAATACACACAAATCTGATTTTGTCTCTAATGACTTTCCTCCTGACTGCTTTTCATCTCTCTTCACAATTTTATACATCTCCAGAACCACTTTGCATATATCACTGACATTTCTGAGTTTATACAAAATGCCATTGTCTTATCTTTCAAGTTCATCCCATTCTATAATGCAGTACTTTTGATCCAACTCAAACCTGGGTGTTAAGTGAGATTTTTCTTACTGTTCCAAAATTGTATTAAAATTCCAAAGTTGAGAAGGTAGGATATGAAGTAATTTAAGTACAAAGAGACCCTAAGAGGCCACTGGTACTTTACAGGCACCATTTATTATAGCTCTTTGAAAAGCTTTGAAAAAATACTAAGCAAACCCCTGACCTCCACAAACCCAGAACGAGCAGTAGCTCTGGATCCAGCCACAGTACTCAAACAATATTACTAGAATTTTTCTTTCCAGCTCTGATCTCCTTCCCTTTACATAGGCCATGTCTTCAGACCTTCCTTACTGAAAGCAGCTTGAACACCCATGTAGCACCCATAATGAGAAGAGAGCCTCCCTTTCCTCAGAAGCACCACTGTCTCCTCACCTGGCTTGGGTCAGACAAACTTCTCTGAGATGGCTGTGTTCCAGACATTGTCAAGCACCACAAACATTTGGGTACCTTGTCTTTGCATAGACAAACAGGGGCCGGGGTCCATTGTGAGCTATTCTTAACCAAAGCCTCTGTCCTGGTGCAGGTCTGCATTGGCCAAGGGAAAGAACCTTTCTCTAAGTCACATTCACAGTACAGTGTTCCTAGGTGTGCACTTATGCTAGAGCAAGGGTGGGATGAGGTTGCCCCCTCCTGAAGCATGTGGCACATAAGGCTTTGTGGTTCAGGTGGCGAATGAAAAGTTAGAAAACTGGAGGCTGGGTAGGCAAAAGCAGTTACTATCTGCTTTGTTCCCTAAAAGCATGGATGGGCAAGCAGATAGAACAGAGAGGACCCAGGACTTAGAATGTAAGTACTAAGCTCTAATCTTCTAGCAACCATGTAACACCAGACAGATCAGGTCTCCAGCCCCCATGAAGTATTTTCTTTCCTATAAAATGAAGATAAATATTTTCTTACCTAAGCTCCATACTCTTGGGAGCTGAAATGAGACTTATGACTTGGAAACTATCAACTTAGCATACTAGGAAAGGCACTATTTATTATAACCTCGAAGGCAGTACCTAGCCCAAAGCACTTACACATTGGAAGTGTTCAACAGATATTTTTAATTAGTTGGTTCATGATATGGAAACTCACGCTGTCCTGTGTACTCTTCCAAAACCTTATATACTACAAGAAAAAGATTTTCACAAAATGTTCATTCACTTTAAAGTTCCAAGATTCTAAGAACCTACAAAGTAGGCTTTCTTTTGACTTCATTAGTGTCAATTTAAATGCTGCTTCCTGGCTGGGGAGATAGCTCAGCAGTCTAAGTAGTAGCCTGGAAAGTTCAAGGACCTGGTTTTGATCCCTGGTACCAGATGCTGCATAGGCCCTAGAACCCAGGTGTGCTATGCCTGCCACCAAAACTGGGCATGGTGGCTCACACCTGTAATCTCAGTGCAGGGGAGGCTAAGACAGGAGGATCACTATGACTCTGATCCACATAGCAAGACCATGAATCAAATAAATTTTTAAAAAATAAATAGTCCTTCCCCAGGAAGAACTTCATGGGTTCTTCTCCCAGGGTTCCAAGAAGGCAGGCACTGCAACCTGCCTCACATCACTTGAGGCAATGGTGATCCAAGAATTACTCATGAACATCTTTATGTCTGTCTCAACTGCCCAGTGACCCCATTAGGCAGGCAGCCTGCTGTGGATGCTACCTAGGCAGATGCTTTAGAAGATCTGTTCAGTGAATGAGTAAATTCATGGACGCACATCAAACAAGGTCAACTGAACCTTGGAAAAGGAAAATGCACAGCTAATCTCCCCTCTCTGTTCTCCTAACTCTGAGTCTCTAAACCCTCCTGGAGCCTCTGCTAAACAGAAAAAGAGTGAAAAAGTGGTTGACTAAATGTGTCCATTTAAGGATACACCATCAGTGACTATTTAGAAATAAAAATCTACTCACTCTCTGCTATGTGAGCAATAGTCAAAACTGCAGAAAAATACAGCAATCCCAAAGCCCTGTAATCGTTAATGCATTCTAGAGTAATAATCTGAATTGCATATCTCTGCATGTCGGTGTGCCCCACTGCCTCTAGGCCTCCAACTGTGACGGAGGTAGGCTCTCATTCCTGGAAGCATATTCATGACTCACAGCCAGAAATTGGATTTGAGCAGTACTGAGGGGAAGGACACACTGTAGACAAGTTATTCCTTTTTCCTACCCCCTTCTCTTCTGAATTTCATTTATATAATGCAGCTCTTAGTGGAAATGAAGTGAGTCAGTGTCAGAGAAGACAAAGAGAAGCATGCTGCCGGAGCAAGGGCAATTAGCTTCCCCCCATTAGCCTGCCATGAGCAAGTGCTCTTCCAAGCCACAAAACAATAAAAACAGGGGCCACTAGCAATGTGGCTCATAAGTATCTGTTGTATTTGGAATCTTTTAACAGTGGAAAATATACATGATAAAAACCTTATTACCTTAACTTTTTTTTGTTTGTGTTTTAGGGAAGGGTCTATAGGGTGTTCAGGGTCTTGCTACTAGATCAATCGACTTGTAGTGATCAGCCTGTTTACAGCCTCCCAAGAGCTGGGACTATAGGCACATGCCACCATGCCCAGTCTCAATTTCTGTCTCAGCATGCCCAGAGGGCAGAGCCACCATAACAGAACTGGGGATCAAACCTCTGGTCCCTGCACCTGCTTGTGGGTGCTTTAATCCACTGAGCTATTTGGCCCACCCTTACCATTTTTAACTCTACAATTCTATATTGCTAAGTACACTCACATCATCATGCACTGATCTCTAGAATTCTTTTCATCTATTAAAACTCTCTATCCACATAACAACTACCCATTCCCTTCTACTCTGACAAACATCATCCTTTCTGTCCCTATGAATGCGACTATAACAGGCTCTTCATATGAGGGCAACCATAAAGTTTTATTTCTGTGTGAATATATTATTTCATGTGACACAATGTCCCTAAGGTTCATCCATGTTGTAGCATGTCAGAATTTCCTTTTTTTAATTAAAACTTTGTTAAAAATCTTTATTTGGTACAGGGTCTTTCTATGCAGCTTGGACTTGTACTGATCCTCCTGCCTCTGCCTCCCCAGGGCTGGGATTATAGGCATGTGCCATGATGCCCAGTTTCAGTGGCCAGCAGGGTGTGGGGCTGGGACAGCATTTGGCACCTGGGGATCAAACCAGGGTCCTGCATTTGCCTGGCAGTCGCTTAGACTGCTATCTCCCCAGGCCTGAATTTCCTTTTTTAAGGCTGAATGATATTCCATTTTATTATCTGGAATGATCATAAAATATAGTGGGTGTTTAGGCTATTTTTTATAAAAATATTACAGAAAAAGACACATTGCCATTAGTCCTGCCTTTCACAATACTCCTCCTCGCTTCCACTTCCAGGAACACTGCTGGAAATTTTCTTTCAGGACAGTCTTTGCTGTCATTGCTGCCCTGATGTCCCAAATGAATTCAAAACATTTTCCTTTCATGGTCATTTTGATTTTGGGAAAGAGCCCTAAGTCACATAGTGCTAGAACCTGTCAACAAGGAGGACGAAGTTGGCTGCAATTTTTTAAGTGACACAAATTGTCATAAATGTTTGATCAACATGAGGTGATCAAAGCATACAGTGGATGTTTAAGAAAAATACTTTATTACAGTAAAAGACACCTTGCCATTAGTCCTTCTCAAACTACTCCCCCACACCTCAAACACATTATCTATCATTCTTAGCAATATGTCTTTTGCTTTAAAAAGTTCAAATTTCATCTGTCATTGCATCCCTTGATCACCCCATGTTCAGTTTATCCACTCTTCCATCGATGGCCAGTAGGCTGCCTCCTTGCTCTAGCTGCTGTGAACACAACATGCACAGTGGAGACCCTGCTTTCAGCTCTTTTGTGTACAAGCTCACAGCTGGAACTGCTGGAGCATGGTGCCATTCTTTGCATTTTTTGAGGAGCTGCTCTGTTTTCCACAGCAGCTATACCACTGGATATTCTTCAGGAGCAGAATTTTACAAACAGTGTCATGAGCTCCAAAGAAAGAGGGCTCCCTTTTCCCCCTCAGCAGCACTCACTCTGTGCGGGGTCTCTTGAGGTGCTTTCTTCATGGGTCCTCTGTTTCCCTAGCAGCGCATCTCCCCAGCCGTCAGCACCAAGGGTGGGCTGACTCTTCTCTAACACCTGTGTTCAATGCCTCTCAGCAGAGAAGCTGGGGGATGGATCCAGATAGCTCGGACACTCAGCACAGCATGGGGGAAAGGGATATATAAATTATCAATAAGCAATGTGAAGCTAGAAATGAAGCTTGTTTTATTTCTAAGGTGCTAGGGATTGAAAGCAGAGCCCGTTCATGCGAGGCAAGCACCCCAACACTGAGCTACACCCCCAGCCCAGAAGCATAGATTTTTGATGCTTATAAGCCTCTATTTTCTCATGGGTAACATGGGCTGTTCTGAAGATAGAGATGACCTATGGAAGGCTTATTCAGTGGCACATGGCAATATGCATGAGCTCAATAAATAGCAGTTATCTTTTATTTCAACCAGTTTATGGATTCATCTTCACTCAGTAGGTTTGGGTATGAGACAGTATTTACTACTGTACTTCCTTCTAGCATATCCAAAGGCCTGACAAATCAGCCCCACTCATGTTGGGCAGATTCCATAGTACAGTAGTATCTCTGTTCATAAATGTTTCTGTTCACAAACAAAAACTTCAGCAAGAATTTTGTTCCATTAGCAGACATTGCCTTGGGTGCCAGACATGGCCACATCCATGTTCCCCACACAAACCCAAGTGCATCCATCGTCCTCAGAACAGTACAGCAAAATTGATGAACCAAGGTACCACTAGGTTCTTCCAGTCACTTTGATAATTTGAAGCTTTTTCTTCAAATAAAAATAAAAATCCATGGTTTCATGATGTAAGCCCCAGTTCTTCTCCTCTTTGCTTTCCCCTGACCCCAGGGCAGATCAGGGGCAGGACTGAAGGGCTGGGGTGGGAGCCCCATCTCCTCCCTCTCTCCACCTCTACCTGACAGCAAGGGATGGAGGCCAGGTGGGCTCTAGCTCTGAGCTCCTCTGGCCCTCCTGCTCTCCTCCTAGCTTACTTCCTCTCAAGGACTGGGCTGGGATGCAGGGACAAAGGCGGCCTCTCTATGTATGGAGCCCTTACAGAAATACAAATTGAAACAAACTTCAACTCCATTTTATGCCAAGAGCAATGGCTGTCATTAAGAAATGAAAAATAACAAATGCTAGTGAGGCTGTCAGGTAAAAGGAACCCTTCTACACTTTTTTTTTTTTTTTTTTTTTTTTTTTTTTTTTTGCAGTAGCAGGGATTGAACTCAGGATCTTGCACTTCCAAGGCAAGTGCTTATTGTACTGAGATATCTCCCCAGCCTCTTTTCTACATTTTTTGGTTGGAATATAATAAACTAGTACAACTGCTATGGAAATTAGTATGGAGATTCCTAAAAAAACTAAACATAGAAATTCCATTTGACCCACTTATTCTTATTCTAGGTATCCTCCAAAAAAAGTTAAAGACATTGTATTGCAGTGACACTTCATAGCCATGTTGCTATCACTCAGCTCATAATAGCTGAGAATTGGAATCAGTCTATATGTCCATCGACAGATGAAAGGATAAATATGATATTTATGAACAATGGAGTATTACCATGTCATAAAGAGGGGTAAATTTGAATGATTGGCATGAAAATAGATGGACCTTGAGGCCATAATGTCATGTAAAACAAATGAGACACAAAGCTTAAATATTGTATGGTTTCTCTTGTATCAGAAACCTAACAGATAAACAAGAGCGAAATAAACAGCAGATAACAGAAAACAGACAGAAACTTGTTGCTCTAAGGTGGAGCACCACCTGAGCTGTTCTCCTTGAAAGAAGAGCGACAGTCTCCATTTTGACTGAGCCTGACCCTATTTCCTATTGTTATGTGCAGAGCTGGCTAGGACTTCTGTTTATTCCTTCACAATTGGCCTTAAGTAATGTGTATTGATCCAACTGAGGTGCTGGTGAAAGTCTTTGAAGGTGGCATGTGTGTTTCCCTGGAAACATATACCTGCTGCTCTTCAATATGAGCCAGGTCGAGACAGGATGAAGAGCCAATGCTCCATGCTGCCAGCTGGGATTGAGCCTCAAGACAGAGGCTATGACTTCCTGGAGCTTGAAAGACTACATCAAAGCTGAAGCACCAGACCCTCCAAAACATTAGCTACTATCTCAATAGCATAAAGCAGATTACTTTCTCTGCATAGCCTCTCTGCATATGGCAGAGGTAAATGTAGGCCACCCACCTAGCTCAGCTCCCAGCACTCACCTAATTCCCATAATTCTTGGTCATTCCTCCTCAAGCCACTCCTCCACTGAATAAGACTGGGTGAGGCCCTGGGTCAGGCTTTTGGTTCTGGAAAGCCATCCTCGTGGCTGGACTTAGGGCCCCTTGGCTCCCCAATAATTATAAATATGTTTTAATGTCTTTATTTTCATTGCACTGGCAGTGGTACATTGGAATTAACTTGATGGGATTCCAATAACATAACTTTGGGATTACAAATATTTGCTTTATAGACCGAGACGAGGACCTGGAAGTGACTCCGGCAAAGCTCCATTGTTCAGTGATGCATGAAATGATTGGCACAGACAGAAAATACTGCAGAGCTATCAGGACAAGACAGAATGAAAGGGAGTAGTCCTGAGGAGTGGCTTAGAGAACACACTCTGCAGGTAGAAGTCCTGGCTCAGAATCCTTGCTCCACAGCCTTCAGGTTCTGTAGGTGAGTCCTTGGCCTCTAGCCATGCAATTTCATATCTATAAAGTGGCAATAATAATGGGATGTTTCCATACCTCTCCCTTAGCTTTTCATGATGGGACAAAGATATCCTTGGCCTTCCTTGGCTTATAGGTGTGTCTCTCCAATTCCTGCTTTCTCCTGCCCATGGCATCCTTCTCTTTTCTTATAAGGAAAACAGTCATACTAGAGTAGGAAAAAACTGTGGTAATCTTAGTCAGCTACTTGGTAATTAGTTATTTCTGCAAATATTCTACTTCCAAGTGATCTTACATATACAGGCAGGCATGTCAGGATTTTTACATATTTTAGAGAAAGGGGACAATTCAAGTCATAATATGTAGAAAAACTGAAAAAGTGTAATGACTATTCTATAACTACCACTAGATTCAATAATTGTTTACATTTTGCCAGTTTCACTTTTGCCTATTTTTTACTATAAGAAATTATCCCTAAATGTTTCATGTATCTCCTAAGATTAAAGTCCTGATGGCCACATTACTGTTACTGTACCTGTATATTGACAATAATTCCTCAATATCAACTAAAAAAAAAACCCTTGTAGCAGTTGTTTTTTTTCACAAAATTTCCTCCTCCTCTCTTGTAAGAGGATAATACACCCTGACCTACCATCTTTACAGCTGGCTTACTGCTCTAACCTAACAAATGTGGGCAGAAGATGCACACCACCAAGGGCAGAAACCTTTCTTTTATTTTTCAAGTACTAGAGGTTGAACCCAACATCTTCACACTGAACTACATCCTTGGCCATTGAAAAAATTTTATTTTATTATTAATTTTTTCTGAGACAGAGTTTCACTATGTAGTGACTGGCCTTGAATTCATTATGTAGCCCAGGTTTTCCTTGAACTCAAGATGATATTTCTGCCTTAGCCTCCCAAGTGCTAGGATTACAGGCATGCACTACCACATGTGGCTCCCCAGCCTTTTTTTTAATTCATAAATTTAAAAATTTTGAGATAGGGTCTCAGATGTCAGTTGCTAAGATGCCCAGATGGGGCTCAAACTTGTGATACTCCTGCTTCAGCCTCCTAGACTACTCAGATTACAAACATGTGCCACCACGCCTGGCTTTAGCGGAGAAGCTTTCAATCTCTTTATCTGTTTTGGAATAAGAAGATACGATGTAGTTTACACTGAACAAAGTCAGACTAGTCAGGCTCTCCCTTTCAATTGTGCCTTTTTCTTTATAATTAGCAAATAATCAGTGGAACAGTATCACAACATTTGGGGAATATCCTGTTTCCCAGAAATCTTATAATAATTGCTCCAGTATCCATTAGTGATCCTTGCTTCAATCAATTGTCCTCTAGACATTTACAAAAAGCTTCCTTTCTAAGCCTGCCATTCTGTATTTTAAAATAACCAGCATTATTTTGCAATAACTTTCTTTTATCAACTGGCGTTAAGCAATATATATTCCACAAGAAGCATCAAGCCAAATTCCTAGTCTTTTCCCTATTAACATCCAACTTTCAGAGTAAGAGGATAGTGGAATAATCAACTCCAATTGCAACTGCAGCAGATGGGTCTTTATCTCTCTAAGGGTTATGATGGGGTGGTAGTTATTTCACTTTTAATTTAAATTTTGAGACAGGGTCTCAGATATCAAGTTGCTCAGTTGCGCTGGCAGGGCTCAAACTTATCATATTCCTGTCTCAGCCTCCTAGACTGTTGAGATTACAAGCATGTGCCTTCTCAGTGTATTCTTGTGTGTATGTGTGTTGTGGTGTTTTGTTTTTGTGTTACTAAGATTGAAGCCATGGCCTTACTACTGAACTACACCAGCCCTTCTGTAAAACATATTTTTTGAGACCAAGAGTGGTAGCACATGCCTACAATCCCAATACACTCAAGAGGCTGAGGCAGGATGGTCATGAGTTTGAGGCTGACCCTTGCCACATAATATATAGTGATTAAAAGACCAGCCTGAATTCAAATCTATAAAGATAAACATAGACATAGACAGACACAGACAGAGACATAGATCACTGTGTCACAAAGTTGCCGAAACTGGGCTTAAATTTTCCATCCTACTGCCTTAGGCTCCCAGAATGCTAAGACTACAGGCCTTTGCCTATAAATGGTTCTATCTCAGATTGCACCAGGGGGAGCCTCTTCAAGTTAGCTCACCTTGTGGCAGATCCTCATTACTCTTAACACTTATTTTCTCACTGGCACAACATGATGTCTCCAGTTTACCTTTTTTTTTTTTTTTTTTTTTTTTTTTTTTTTTTTTTTTTTTTTTTTTTTTTTTTTTTTTTTTTTTTTTTTTTTTTTTTTTTTTTTTTTTTTTTTTTTTTTTTTTTTTTTTTTTTTGTGACAGAACCCAAAGCTAGCAATTTCTCCAAGGGACTTATTTAGTAGAAAATAGGATTTAGAAATTAAGAACTGTATGCCTATTATAACAACAATGTCATTTCCTCTCTGCCCAACAAACTTGGGAAGCACATGTTTTAAAATTATGAGTTTATGCTGATAAAATTTAAAATTTAGAGAAGGGATTTTTTTTTAATGCACAACCAGGGATTGAACTCAGACATTGTGCTTGCCAGGAAAACACTTATTCTACTGAGCCATCTCCCCAACATTTAAAATTTACCTGAAGACCCATGAAAATGGCACATGCCTGTAGTCCCAGTTATTCAGGAGGCTAAGGCAGGGGAATCACCCAGGCAACAGAGCAAGACGCTGTCTCAGAAAAAAAACCCAACAGCAATACAGTATACCCTTGACTTATGAACACAATTCATTTGCAATGGCTAGCTGCAAGTCAAGTTGGTTGTAAGTCAAGACTATCTTTTCCATAAGAAATAATGGATCATGAGGCTCTCAAAGTACTCCTTAACTATGCATTATGCATCATGAGGCTCTCAAAGTACTCCTTAACTAAACTTTTCACAATAAAAAGTTGCATAATGTACATATTTACCAGAAATACCAATAATTTTCCTAGTGTATTCATTTAAAAAGTTATAAAACGTATCTAGTTTACCAGAAACAACAACTTCATACTCTACTCACCACTCAAGTTGACCTCCTTGGTTTGCAGGAAGGTGCTTATTGATTAGAAGGAGAATCGCCTTCCATTAGGAATCTGGTTCTTTGGTGCCCTTCCTCTCCTTGGGAGTCTGTAGCCTCTTATGACCTGATTCTGGCTCACTAGTTCTCAACCTTTTCAGAACAAAAACCAAGTTGTCTTTACTTTAACACTATTCTGTAATATGTATGACATGATATTGTAATTAAGCTTAGGTGAGTTAATGCAATGATCGTTTTCTTCTCTGTCTGTGTGGGTCTTCTCTATAAACATTTGTAACTCTACTTTTTTAGAATTTCCCTTATCAGAAGAATTTGGCTGCACTGATTGTTGATTCTCCCCTTAGAAAGTTCAGAAAGTTCCTTAGCTGCTATTCTCTATTGCTCAGCCAGAAGCTTCAGAAGTCCCGCTGTACAATTCTTCTATACACAATTCCTCTGAGTGTTCCTCCACCAGTTCCTTAACATCACTGTCTATCAAGAAGCCTATGGATTCTGCTATATGACAATGTCATTAGCCACAGGGTCAACTGGAGGGTCAGGCTCTTCAAAGTGTCTCTCCTGTAGGCCACACTTTCTTCCACCTATGTCTGTGTCCTTAGAAAGGCACTGTCCCAGGATTTCTTAATCAATCCCACAAAGGATGTTGTAATGTTCTTCAGAGATTTTTAAGGATTAAATATGTATCTGAGAATATCTGGATGCACTTCAGGGACAGTTCCTTGGTGTATAGTTTCTTAAAGTTATCTATACCTGGTTGGTCCATAGGCTGAGCTGCAATATAGGTGGGAAAAACTCAACTGAAAGCCATGAAAATTCTTCAGCCAATTATTTCCTCCAAATCTTGTGGGTGAGCAGAAGCACTGTCTATAATGAGAGCCTTGAGTGGTAAACCTTTGTTTTCTATAGATATTTCTTAACAACAGGACAGAAGCCTCCCTGATCCACTTAAGAAAAAGTACTCTTGTTACCCACGTCTTGCATTAGATCCCCAAATGACTCTCTAGCTTATTCTGCATGACTCTATGTTACCTCTTAACATTCTAAGAGGCTTAGAGTGATTAACCAAGAGAGACTCGAGCTTGAGGTCACCACTCCCATCGTCACACAACAGTAGGTTACCCCGTCCTTCACAGGGTTGTGGCTTGCCATTTTTTCTGTTGGGTATTTTTCTGTTGGGTAATGTGTGCTCTCCTGGGCATTTTCTTCCAAAAGAGGTCAGTTTCACTACAGTTGAAAACCTGATAAGAACAAAAGCTATTTTCTCTGTGTCATCATTTCAAAATGATGTATGTAATTTTCAGCAACCTTTTAATCAGCACTAGCTGCTTCATTATGCCTATGAACACCAGTTGCCGCATTAAAATTCTGACGCCACCCTTTACTGGCACATAATGTTTCACTACAATCACTCATTGGTGGAACCGCATTCCAACCCCAGCTTTTTCACAAATTATAGGCTCAGATAGGCTATAACCTGTCATCTG
This sequence comes from Ctenomys sociabilis, assembly GCA_004027165.1. Classification (NCBI taxonomy): domain Eukaryota; kingdom Metazoa; phylum Chordata; class Mammalia; order Rodentia; family Ctenomyidae; genus Ctenomys; species Ctenomys sociabilis. Next base: position 172,799 of record PVKA01000156.1, on the reverse strand, counting down.
CCTTTCTTTCATTCCCAATAATAGCCTATCTCACTTAACACTGCTGAGTGTAACTTTCTAAGTTTAATAACAACTTTAAATTAGCTTCCATATGCAAATCTGTCTTTAAGATTGTAGAGATGGTGGAGTTACATGATGTACTTTTTAGCAAGATCATCACACAGGCGCCACTCTCATATTTCTCTACAATCTGTTGCTTCATTTTTACTGTGATTGCTTTCTTTATGTTCTCTTCCTTTCTTAGCGTCTTTTCTAGCTTTCTGGGGGCCTTTTTAATAGCAGTAATTGTAGCAATTATAAAAAAAAAACTGATCAAAATCATCTCCAAAAATACAAACATCCGGCCTCAGTATGATGCCTACCTATGCTTACATATGCTTTTCCAGCATGGGGAGTCTGTTCACAACAGCAGAAGCAACCAGCATTTGGGTAATAACTCAACACTGGTTACAAGCTAAACCTAAAATTCTGGTCTTTACCCAAGTTGCTTGTATGTGGGGCCGGTCACAATGTGAGGGTTCACTGTAAATAAAGCATCTAGTGAATGTAGGGTTCCTAGAGGAAATAGGATTTGATTGTCTCTTGGTTAGCTTGAAGACAAAGGGCTGAAGAAGTAAGTTGAGTAGTATTAACTTAAAGCTGACTTCAAGAAGAAAGTTGGCATATTGGTATACTTATGACTCCATGGACATACCAGAAGTTACCTAAAGTATGCAAAGTTAGGAGCTGATCACATACCTTCTATATTGCTTACTGTATTTTTCAGATAAAAAAAAGTAAATGGGTAAAAAAAAAAAAAAAGTAAATTCTTTTTCTTTTCTTTTTTTTTTTTTTGGTGCAGGGTCTCACTATGCATACAGCCCACATTCATAGTGATCTTCCTGCTTTTTGCCTCCCATTTGCTGGGATTACAGGCGCGCGCCCCCATGCCCGGATTGCATCGCCGGCTCAGCGCACCCGAAGTTGGGGCCGGCGCGGTTTGGGGAACCAAGGATTGAACGCTAGTCCCTGTACTTACCTAAACAAGCACTTGGTCCGCTGAGCTATACCACCAGCCCTGGGTAATAAAGTTTAAATGAGTCACGTAAGTGTGAGGATTGTACAGTTACCATTTTCTACTAGCAATAAATCAGTGTACCATTGCCTAAAATGGTGGAATATAATATATCCATACATCAGAATATTAAGGATTTATTTTTCTTCTAGAATTTGCACTCTGTACTAATCAATGACATTAGAAAAATAATCCAGTTCCTTGGAAAAAATATAAAAACTGTACAAGCAAATGATTTTGGACTTACATGTTCCCTGATTGAATTCATATACACAAAGAGAAAGGAGCCTGGAAGGAATCAGAAAAACACTGATACTCCGTTTACTCATATTTTCTACAATGAGTTAAATCTTACTTGGAAAAAGAAGAAAAAAAATTTCAAACTTGGTCAGAAAAGAAAGTTTAAAAGCCCTGGGCGAGACTTTTTTCAAGAACGCGAGAAAAAAGGAGGACTGGTTAAAAGAATGAAAAAAACGTCCCTCTTTGTTTTGAGAAAACCAAGATAGATAAGGAAAAGCCACAGAGACGACGACTTCCAGCATGGCTAGAGCGGCCAAAGAGAAGCACGAACTTCCGGGGAGGGGCGTCCTAGCCCTCGCCCTTCCGGCTGCATGTGGGCTCTCGGCTCCTTGAAGGCTCGGTATTGCTTAGCCCCGACTTGCCTCGCTCTGACCCGGTGCCTCAGGGTGGCAGTAGTCATGGCCAAAAGCAAGTTTGAGTACGTGCGGAGTTTCGAGGCTGATGACACCTGCCTTCCTCACTGCTGGGTGGTAGTGAGGCTGGACGGCCGAAACTTCCATCGGTGAGCTTGCTGGGCGAGGCCTCACGTCCTGCGCCGGCGCTTCCGGGTCCGGCGCTTTGGCGCAGCCGCCTTCTGGTTGCCTGAGCAACACGGCAGCCAATGGGCGCTCGGCATTGAGCGTCCGGCTGCCCGGGGCTGTGTCTGGGTTTTTGCCAGATAGGGTAGTTAGAATGTGCAGTGTGCTCACCTGGTGAGGAGCTGCGGGGACCAGACTGCAAGGACCTCGATAGAGGATGAGGAGAGAGGGCAGAACCGTTTATCCCGTGCAATACTTCAGCCTCACTGTTCTGTTAGGTATCTTTGGGTGGTGTTTCAAGGCCGGTGTAGTTCTTACAATGAATAACCACGTGCAGAATGCCCTCATTTCATTGCCGGTAACAGGTCACATAGAACAGATTCTAGAAAAATAATAGAAAATTAGGAATTTATTTTTTCAAAGGGCCACTATTAATAACCATTGAGCACCTAATAGAAATCGGGCATAATTACCTTTTCTTATGTTCCCTTAGTCTTCTGAACAACCCAATGAGGTAAATGTGTCCCCAGCTCGCAGAAGAAAAAGAAAACAAAAAACTGAGATGTAGCAAGTATGGGCATTCAGAATAAAAGAGTAACAAACTACATTTCTGAAGGAAATGGATTAGGTTATAGCCCATAGTAGCAGTGTTACAGTATCTCCCTCTTAGAATCGTGTCAGTGATCTGTACTGACAGCAACACTTTTCTACCACACCTGTTTCTCATTGTTCTATGAAGCTTTGCTGAGAAACACAACTTTGCAAAACCAAATGACAGCCGCGCCCTGCAATTGATGACCAAATGTGCCCAGACCGTGATGGAAGAGCTGGAGGATATCGCGATTGCGTATGGACAGAGCGACGAATACAGCTTCGCGTTCAAGCCTAAGAGCAACTGGTTTAAAAGAAGAGCCAGGTAGTCCTGTGGCCTGCTACCTTTCCTCAAAACATTTCCTGCCAGCATCTGCACTTTTGCTCGTCTTGACCTACAGACCAGAGATGATGTTTGCAGCACGTGCAGCTGCAGAGTGAATGCACAGCTCTTATGTGGACTGTGAGCCTTGCATCTCACACCTGAGCATTCTGTCTACTTTGCTTTTTTTTTTTTTTTGGCAGAATCGGGGATTGAACTCAGGCCCTTACACTTGCCAGGGAAGCACTTATTCTACTGAGCCATCTCCCCCCACACACACACTTTCTTTGATCTCATTCTTGTCCTTCCGTGCCTCATTAGCTCAGCTTCTAGACTAACCTAGTGTTGAACATTTAGAATAGAAACAAACCATAAAAAGCGCAACATGAATGACTCATACGTTGGCTTTAGCCAGTGTCAGTCACTACCTTCACTGCAGTGTTATTTAAACTTGTACTGAAGGAAGATCTCTGTATGGAAGCAGAGAAATCTGATGCTTAATTTGGCAATATTTTGAAATTCTTGATAGGGTACAAAGGATATATTAGTGTTTTTTAAAGCAGTGCCTCCCCACCTTCCAAGACTAACGATAATACAAAAATAAAACAACCAAAAATTCTTGAATCATAAAATTTATATCACATCCTACAGACAAAATGTGGTGTTAGCAAGAAATGAGACTGGAAGGTTAAAATTTGTAACTAAGACATGAAAATAGTTTTTCTTAGTCAAATGTATCCTATCCTTTGGCTTTCTGGGAAGTTTGTGTAGTCTCTGTATTGTACCCACAGACATGGTGTTGAATTAATATCAGACATTTTCCCTTCTCTTCTTCCGTGCAACATACTTTATGTTTGCAAGCAAGTTCATGACTCACGTGGCCTCCCAGTTCGCCTCCAGCTATGTGTTTTATTGGCGGGATTATTTTGAGGATCAGCCCCTTCTGTATCCCCCAGGCTTTGATGGAAGAGTTGTGTTATATCCTAGCAACCAGACCTTGAAGGACTACCTCAGCTGGCGGCAAGCAGACTGTAAGTAGCACCAAAGCAATAGATTTAAATCACAAATTCTGTGACTTAAAAGTTGTCAGTCATACATAGGTTTCCTGGTTTGCATTTTGTTTGAAATGCAATATTGTTTAACAATTTTAATTAATTTAAATTATTTGAAAATTTGGGAGATTCCATATCAAAAATAGTTTTAAACAAAAAATCAGAGAGGTGTCAGTACTGAGTCTGGATTCTCACTTGGCGTGAGATGTGGCGTGGCAGTGGCAGCTTCCCGCCCACAGGAAGCTGTCCCACACAGCCTGTACCACCTCGTTGTTCCCTAGGTGGCATGCTGCTTTACACATTTCTGTTGAGGCGGCCTCATTAGGTATTTGTGTTGTGGCCCCTGCCTTACGCTGCTGCGATGGTGTTTGTGTACCTTTTGGTCATATGGTATATTTTGATTTTGCCAGAATAACTAAAAAAGAGATTGGAATAATTTAAATCAAATAATTCTGAAAGTACTTCTAAAATTAGCACCTGAGTTAACAGACTTGTGTAAAATGCAAATGAAATGAAGCACTAAAGTTGTTAAGTTTTTTCCTGCCTACGCCTTCCTTTTTGTTTTCCATGTAGGCCGCTGAGTAAATCATTGTCTCTGAGATCTTTAGGGAAAAGCAGAACTCCTGAAAGCTTGACTGTTGAACAGAGGTTCTGTGTTTATAAACTTTACTAACTTGTTCTCTTCACAGGTCACATCAATAATCTTTATAATACAGTGTATTGGACACTTATCCAACAATCTGGGTTATCTCCCACACAAGCCCAAGAAAGATTAAAGGTATGAGGATTGTACTGCTTAACTGGGGACAGATTGCTATGATGTCTCCCTGGACATTTTTCTAATGGCCCCTTTATGTTCATCTTTAGCTCCCTTTACAGCTTGATTTTGAAAAAATAAAAGTTGTCATGGTAACTGCTCAGCTGTTTACTTGCCCAGCAAGCCCGGGTGAGTCAGTGTCCTTGGCTGGAAAATGGGTCTGCATTGGCTCCGGCTCTGCATCCCACCTGCTGGCACTTGGCTGCAGCTGTGTCTTGTGCATCCTCCTTACACTGGGCCTGGGCTCTTCCTTGTCGCTCCAGACCTCTGTCCTGTTTCTTGGCTGTAGAAGTCCTGTGCTCTTTCTAGGGGTCAGGTGACAATACTCAGGCATCTGTTTCAGTGTTTTACTCTCCACCTTGGTTCTTTATAAGTAAAATGTGGACAGCAATAGTTGCTATCTTGTAGGTGAACCATGGGCATTTAATGGCATGATTCATGGAAAACATGAAAGTGGAAATGCACCTTAAGTGCTCAGTAAATACTGGTGTTGCTTAGTAGAAACCGTGCTACTGGGGCGATGATCTGAAGTAAGGTAACATGCAATAAATAGCTCCTGATACGAGGCCTGGTAGTCAGTGATCACTATTCTTAGGGGCCCTAAGGAGGAAGATGCACACAGCAGTGGAAACATCCACTTTGGAAGCCAAGTTTATATTTTGATTCTTAGTAGAAGAATAAAGACTCCTTTCAACCCTGGGTATTTTGTGTAATCTTCCTAAGCTTCAGTTTTCTCATCTTTAAAATGGAGATAATATCATGATAAAATAAGAAAAATGAACATATAATTTATGTGCATTTATTTAATTACTATTCCTCCAACCTCCTCATAGCCTGAACAGTAGGCCAACAGTTGCTGCAGAAGAGACTTTTGTAAATGTGGATATTAAGATAAGATTCAAATTACTTAAAATGGAAATTCCATAGTATAAGATGCTAGGTAACACCCTTCTGTGTCTTTGTTCTTCACCATATAGGTAGGATGGGCAGGTGGCATTCAGGTGTCATATGAAGCTTTTTATATCTATTGCTGTTTCCTCAGGGAACTCTGGCAGCAGACAAGAATGAGATTTTGTTTTCTCAATTCAATATCAACTACAACAATGAGCCACTGATGTACAGGAAAGGGACTGTGTTGATTTGGCAGAAGGTAATCCTGTTATGTTCGAGAAAAGTGGGATTAGGTGGGGAAAGGCAGCCTGTGTCTACTCTATGCTCTGCCCTGCCTGCTGCTAGGCCTCTGGTTGCTAACGTAGGCTAGATCCCTGCAGAAGGCTTAGTTTGAATGCGAATTGGGAGACACTTGTAGTCTAGAATTCCCCATCGCATAGATATAAATAGTATAGACTTTTAAATTCAGCACACTTTTTTTTTTGTGTTATAAGCTCTCACCATATCAAGTATGTCCTTTTTTAAAACTGGCACAGTAAAGATACAAGGACTTTTGCATCAATAGGACATTTGAAAATACTTTCTCCCACACTGGAGAATATCACTAAATGGTTCTTCTATCCGGGCCGACTAACTAGAAGCTCTAAGAGATGTGCAGTGTGAGGGTTTGTCACTTTCCAAAGTCTCCATCCACATTTGCCCAAATATTATGTGATGAGTCTGCATTTACCTAAATCCTTACATCAAAATTTTCTCTCTCACCAGCTTTTGGTTTACTTATTTTTTAAAAATTCGTTGCCCTTTGTATTTTTCTGAAACGAGCGTGTACACGCACTGAAGGGTATGCTAAGAGCTTGTCATTCTACTGGCAGCTCCAGCTCTCATTTGTACCATGTTTTCAAAACACATTTGTTCTTTGGCACAGACTCAGATTCTTGTTAAAGCAGGTGGGAGAAGAGCAGTACTTTTAATTCTACAGTCTTTGCTAAGGAGAAACATCAAATTCCTTTTTTCTTCATTGAGATAGGACCGTGCTAAGCCTTGCAGTTGTTTGGGCTACCTTTGATCCACCTGCCTCAGCCTCCAGAACACCAGAATCACAGGCATGCGCCACCGTGCCTGGTTCCAAGCTCAGTTTTCAAACTCTAGTAATGTAGCCTTTAACGTGCGTGTAATTGTAAGGAGGTTGGTGCATGTTGGAAATCTGGCAGTCAGAAGTAGATCAAAGCAAGCTTCCCCCACTCTTCCCTCCCAAGCCCACTGTCACATTAAAATGGTCACCACTTTTGCCTGTAGGTGGATGAAGTCATGACAAAAGAAGTTAAGCTGCCAGCCGAAATGGAAGGAAGAACCATGGCGGTGATGCGAACCAGGATGAAGCCAGTGCCACTGCATTGCGATATCATTGGCGATGCTTTCTGGAAAGAACATCCAGAGATCCTCGATGAAAGCAGCTGACCCTTCGCCCAATTCTGGCATGCTTATCCGTGCAAGGACACCTGGGCCTCTTCTCGGTGACCCTAGCATTCGTGCCATCCAGAACACTGTGCCAGGGTGACACAACCCCAGAGGGGAAGGAACAGGGAGGGGCATGTTCTGCTTGAGCAGAGCCCTTTTGCGATGTCAGATCACGACTCCTTTGGGTTTTTTCTTTCTAATCGTGGCACTATTTTTATAAAGCAAGAACTATTTCATGGCTTGCAGGATGAGTCATTTTTAGATTGTGACATAAGTCCTATAAAAGCCTGTCAACTCTTTTCATCTATGATAGAAGAGGAGCCCAAACTTTACTCTCTCCCACCTGTTCCTCCCTGGAGAACCCAGTGATTCTGAAAAACCTTGTGTGTGCTTACCATCACCTTTGGCAGACCCAGAGATAAATAGAGGCTCGCACCTGTATGATGCCTCTGAATTCACCAATTTGAGGGGAAGACTCGGAGCATTGTGTCAGTCTCCAAGTTTCCAACTTTGGCTGAACAATGAGTAGTGGTTTGAATATCCTCTGTGAACACACATGCATTGCTGTTACAGAATTTTCCACATGGTAATGTCATCTTGCCAGGCAGGGCCAGAGTGTCCAAAGGCACTTGTGTCTTTCCAGGCAGAGGTGGATGTCTGTATGAAAGATGTGTGAGGATGAACAGATGAAGATGCAGACACACTTACTGTCGTCATCTTTGTGGGGTTTTTTTCCTCATCCCCAGGTTCTGAGGATTGAACTCAGGACCCTGCACTTGCCAGGCAAACACTTACTCTACTAAGCTATCACCCCAGCCCTCTCTGTCCTCTTTGGTACTTGTTTTAAAACAAGTACCTGTCTTCTCATTGGACTTTGTGAAGATTAAGTTGCCTATATATAATCAGAACAATGAAATTTGAATTCAGGAGCAGCAGGGTCAGATGCACGGTGGGTCCCATGCAGCAGATGTCAATGCAGTCAACAGCACCACGTGCTTATAGAGCCTGGAGAGGGCCACATTGTTAAGTGTTAATATCATGTTACCAAGCTGTTGAGCCCTAATGTGAAGGTCATGGGCTTGGGGTGAGATAACCCCATTTTCTTTTGTCCTTGTTTCATATTTTAAAGGAAAGAGATTATTTGGTTCTATTAAGAACTACTTAAGAGACAGTCCACGTCCTAGGGCCTGGTCTTGCTTTGCAGAATTTATAGCCAAGAAGAAAATGTATCTTTCAGAGAGCACGGGCTCATCCTTCACTAATTGACACCCCATCTGTTGATGCCATTTTTTTCCTTCCTGTTTCCCTCCACTCCACAGGAAGAGGAGATACAGCGTGGGTTGGTAATTGCTAAAATCACTTTGAGAAAAATGCACTTCAACTTTCCTGGGCCTACTTATTTATTTCATAATGCAAATACAGTATATGTTTGTCTGGGTGAGGCAAAATGCACATACCCTCATCACCATAGGCTTATGCACTTAAACTGACTGAAGACTGTGACTTGGAATCTGCATTTGAAGTGCCCATTTGGGGCTTAGCAGTCTGGCTTCCCCAGAGGCTTTGGGCTTCCAATATACACATGGTTGATACACTTTACAACTCTGGGCAAACAAGGTCCTCAGAGTACTACTAGGCAAGATGAGCTGTGAAATGATGTAGTTCTTGATTGGCAAATTTCACTTAATGGCAGATGGATAGCATTTTATATCAAATATGCACAGGCAAGTAGGCACTAAAGCACAAAGTTTCAGGGCAAATCCACCTAGAAGAAATGTGCACTTTCTCTGGATCTCAAGAGACACCATAAAACCTGTTCTGTTTGTCCTGCGGTGAGGATTCATCTGCTGAATTCCCCGTGGAACTGGAGCTTTGAATTTTGTTCAGACAGGGTTTCAAACAGTAATAAACCGGTGCCAGGCATGATGGCACATGCCTGTAATCCCAGCACTCAGGAGGCTGAGACAGGAGGATTGTTGTGAGTTCGAGACCAGCCTGAG
>PVKA01000156.1:0-163696 GCA_004027165.1 Ctenomys sociabilis | reverse complement strand
TTTTTTATCTTTATCTGTGAAGATATATATTCATTCTGATGTCTTAATTCACAGCTAATTTTTATCTTGCTCGCTAAGGTACTCCATAGTATTCTCTTGGTCTTTTCCAAATCATAAGGAAACAAATATTCAAAAACCAACATTGGGGTCAGACATAACTCAGCGGACTAAAGCGCCTGCTTAGGCAGAGCTCAGGGACAGGTTCGACTGCAATTGAGACAGCAAGCGTGGTGGCACGCACTTGTAATCCCAGAGTTTGGGAGGCTGAAAAGAGGATCACTATAAGTCCGATCTATAGTGAGACCCTGCAGACCCTGTACTAAATACATTTTTTTAAAAGTGTAGTTTATACTGGTTAACAGTTGGGAAAGAGGTGGCAGGAAAATGACTTGTGATTTGTGACTGGGGACATCTTGACCCTATTGGATAAAGAAGTAATACTGTTCCTAGAGGAAACCCATTTCAACATTGCAAAACAAAGTATTTTGCTGAACTGAGACCACAAGTTAAAAAGGAACAGATCAGATCTTGTGCATCTTCAGCTTTTCCAGTGCTTTAGCAGTGATCAGAAAATAGCAGTAAAATGATTTTTCCTTGATGCTAACGTTTCTCCATTGTTCGTGCAAATTTCTCTATTCTTAGGTAAAGGAAATAAGGTTGCCGCGGAAAAGTCCAGAGAGGCTAACCACCTTGAGCCCTGGAAGGCTGAGCCTACCCCTCGCCCAGCAGTAGTCAGGAGAAAACAAGTTGGGGCCCTCCTGGCGCTTTTCCTGCCCCCACCTTTCAGTTCAAGCGTGAATTAGGTTGCAGCCCTGTGAAAGGGCAAAGGCCCAAGGATGTTAACCTGCCATTTCGGGATCAACCCGGGGATTCTGTGGTATCAGCACGCCAAGCGGCAACCGTACGGACGGGAAACCCTGCGTTAGAGCCCACTAAGCACCTGCCTCGGGTCGCAGGCACGCCCCCCAACCCCGGCAGGAGCCCAGCGCGGGCCGATGCTGCCCCCCGGCGGCCGTGCCCCGCAGTGCGCCCCGCGCCGCGGCTGCGCAGTGCCGCCCTCTGGCGGCTCCCGGCTTCCTCCCATCGGCCTCGGCTTGCGGGCCTTTCAAACATGGAGGAGCGGGAGCGGGGGGCGAGGTCGGCTCGCGCCGGGAGCCCCGCGAGCCCGCCCAGCCCGCGGCTGGATGTCAGCTCTGACAGCTTCGACCCGCTGCTGGCGCTGTACGCGCCCCGCCTGCCTCCCATCCCCTACCCCAATGCGCCCTGCTTCAACAACTTGGCCGCCTATGAGAGCTTCCTCCGGACCGGTTCCCGGGGCGGCGGGCGCGGGCGGGCGCGGGGCGCGGCCGCGGGCTCGGGGGGCCCCGCCGCCGCCGCCGGAGCCTCGGGCCGGACGCGCCGCCGCGCGGACGCCCCCGCCCCGGACCCCGAGCGCATCCAGCGCCTGCGTCGCCTCATGGTGGTCAAGGAGGAAGAGGACGGCACAGCCAGGGCGTCCCGGCGGGGACCGGGTCGCAGCCGGAAGGCGCCGCGCAACGTGCTCACGCGAATGCCCCGTGAGTCCGCGGGCCGGGCGGGCGGGCGCCTGCGGCGGGGGGCTTGCTGCGGGGCTGCGGCAGGAGGGGCGGGGGCTGCGGAGGGCTGCAGAGCTGGCGAGCTGCGGAGCGGGGTCTGCGGGAGCGTGGCGGGGACACTGGCGTGGCCGGGAGGAGCCTTGGGGAGCTCTGAGGAGAGCAGGGTTCTTGCGAGTGTCCGCGGAAGTGATGAGCCCGCTGCGAGGGTCTGCAGGAGTGAAGGTGTCTGGAGAGTTTGAGGACCGTCACAGGGTGCAGAGAGGGGGCGAAGTCTTGGGGACCACCAGAGACAAGAGTAGGGAGGGAAGGACGGTGATGCAGGAGTTGTGAGGGAGAGCACAGCCAGAACCAGGGAAGGGAGAGTGGCTCGTGGGATTTGAGGATGGACTGACGGGAGGTCTGTTCAGATGGCACCCGGGACCTAATTTTACAGCCCCTACTCAGGAAGTGACAGTTCCTTAGGGGGCAGGACATGGGCCCTGGATTTTGGCGTACGTATATTCCCATTGTTAAATACAAATGTTGGAATGCAGCAGGCACAAAATGCCTCTACAACACAGGCAATGTTTCACAGCCACTCTGCCTGGCCGGGTTCAGGACTGTCTGTCGGGCTCCTCTTACCATATGCGCAGGTTATTTTAAGTTCTGAAGGTGTAAATGACTCGGGGATTTCTTGGAGCTTCCTAATAGAGCCTTAGAGTAAAGCTGTAAACAGCAGAGCTTCTCATGCGAGCTCGATCTTGCATATGAAATAAATACAGCCCAGGGTTCTATCTTTTGTCTGGAAAGCAGTTCCGACATCTGCCCTGTGAACACAGTGACCTACTTAGCCATTCAGTGTCTGTACCCTGATAATTAAATTGAGTAATTTCCTTTTGAAAAGAGGGGTTTGCTGAACAAGATACAGTTCCGCATCATTCCTAGAAATCTATTTATTCAGAAAACATCCTGAAAAGCTGTGTGATATTACTGGTGCCTTTGTTACGTGACTTACCCTGTCCAAACCAGGGTTCTTAAAATAAGGGTAGACTGGGCAAGTTGAGTCTAGATTTTGGCACTACTAGGTTGTTGAAATGCATTCCCAGCTACCACTTTGCTACCAGAATTGCCAAGGGAAAGAAATGCTTCTATGCAGTAGGTGGTTTTAGCTTTCCCACGAAGCACTTTTCTGTAATAGTTAAGACAGTGTGTGAAGACCAGCTTTGTTGACTTCTATGATTAAGTATTTGCCTTGAATCAACAGGGAATGTGCCCAAGTCACTGAAAATTTTAATCATGGTTTTAGAAACGGTTGGGTACACATGATACACATGAGTTGACTTCAGAAAGAGAAGATGACCCTCAGAGAGCAAAAAAAAAATGATACAAGTAGGGGCAAAGATTAGATTTATTTTAAAAAAGTGCCCATGAGAAAAAGTAAGCTTTAGCTTTTGAGATTAGGAGCATGGTTGGGGACAATTTTTTTTTTTTTTTAAATCAGAGGACTCAGTGTAATTTATTTGTAGCAAAACGTGTTAATTTTTTTATATTTTAGTACAGGGTCTACAGGGTCTTACTACGTAGATCGGACTCAGTGAACTAACTGCCTGTGTTCAGCCTCCCAAGAGCTGGGATTATAGGCCTGAGCCACTATGCCCACTCTCAGTCTCCATCTGTGTGCTCCCGGGGGTGGGGCCAGCACTGCATGCCAGAGATTAAACCAAGCTGCTTCACTTAACCTAAGTAGGTGCTTTAATCTACTGAGCTATTTAGTGGGCCCTTAAAACTTGTTATTTTAAAACGAGTTTCCACAAATGTATGCAGCTTCTCTAGGTTTGAATACTGGCTCCTCCAATCTCTAGCTGTTTTACTGTAGGTTGCTTACATGCCTGTAGGCCTCAGATTCCTCATTTGTAGGATGAAAGGAATAGAATTCATGTTTAGATGGTTAACACATTTAAAGCGTTTACAGCAGTAAGATTCCCCAGTTCCTAGGGAAACTTTCAATGAATATCAAATGTCACTGTTATTTGGATTGTTGTGGCTGTTATACTTAGAGCTTTATAATTATAAGCTCCAACTCAGAGGGTTGGCTTAGTTGTGTGCTGATAAGTAATAAGTGTCTTTGAGCGAATGACTTCAGTCTTTCTAGATTTCAGTTTCCTTTCTATACAGTAGGCTGAGATAATAGTACTTCTGTGTTAGGGTTGTTGTGAGAATTACATAAAGTAATACCTGTAAAGTTAAGCTTAAAAGAGGGCCTGTCTGCTACGTGAAGCCTGCTAATGGATGACAATGATGACTGATGGTAGTAATGCAACTGACATTGGAGGCCTGAGTGAGGGGAGCTAGGAAATATACAGGAAATTGGTTGCCAGTGAGGTTCTAGGCTGAATTGTGCTGTGGGAAGAGAAAGAACAGAGCAGGCCATAATTTTTGAGAATGTTCTGTACCCGTAGGAATGGTCACGCATGGGGAGAAGGAGGAGCAGGCTAACCATAACCTGAATGTGGAAGGCTGCAGGCCAAGAATAGTGGCCGCACAGTAGGGGACTTGGACAAATAGCTTTTGTCAAAGATCAGGCATTTGCTTGTGTGTCATACTGAGTTTCAGAAGGCCACATGCCTCTTGGAGTTGATCTCGGACAGTGAGAAAGAGACTGTATTCTGATTTCCACTGGAGAGCTCCTTTCTGCCATTGCTGTTTGCTCTCTCATAGGTGGTGCTAGTGTTGTGTTTTTGATCTCAGGGAGGAGAGAAATGGTCTCTGGAATTAACACTGTGTTAAATCTTTGGAAGAAAAACATTAAGAGAAAAATAGTTGAAACATCCGAGTTTGCCACTTACTTTTTTTTTTTTTTTTTTTCTTTTTGAGACAGGATCTCACTGTGCAGTTCAGGATGGCCTTAAGCTCACTTTGTAGCTCAGGCTGGTCTTGAACTCACAACAATCCTCCTGCCTCAGCCTCCCGAGTGCTGGGATTACAGGCATGCGTCACTACACCCAGCTTCGCACTTACTTTTTGTTGTTGTTTTTGTTTGTTTGTTAAAATGTACTTGGTACAGGATCTCATTCTGCAGCTCTGACTCGTAGTGATCCTCCTGTTCTCAGCCTCCCGAGAGCTGGGATTAGAGGTGTGCGCCATCACACCCAGTGGGGCATGTGGTGCAGGGGATCAGACCCAGTCCCTGTGCTTGCCTAAGCAGGCGTTTAGTCTGCTGAGCTATCTCTGGTGCTCAAGGCTGTTGCTAAGATAATACTTGTGCTTTCTTTCTATTTTGCAAGCCTAGGGGAAGAAGTACATTAAATGGCTCTGTGTTTTCAAGTTAGGAAAGAATAGTCTTTCCGTTGTTCATAAAAGCACACATGTTGGGAAGGCAGGGAGGCAGCTTGGCCGTGGGTGAAGGGAGTAATCCAGGCAAGGTGATCGGTGACCAAGGAACTGAGTTACTGAGATCTGTTCCGAAAAGCGACCCAAGTGAACCACACAGCGCAGGGTCTGTATCTCCTTTACAGGGCTGCTATTTGGCTCTAGCTGTACTTTACTGCCGAGTTTTTGGTCTGGCATAAACTCCTACTTGTCATCTGTTAGGTGATTTTCTTCCAAGAATATTTTCTTTCATTGATCAGCTGTATGTCAATTCATGAATGAGGGATAAAGCAGTCAAGAGGAACCAACTTAATTATTCAAATGAAAGGCAGAACTCTTCCCTATTAAGTCACTAAAGAAAGGTGTGTGTTTTGTTTTGTTTTGTTTCAATAACAAATACTCTCCAAAGAATTTTGCCTTACAAATTTGGGAGAAGAAAGGCAGATACCATCTATCAGGGTTCTGTGTGTATGTTGGAAGGATGGCATTCTGAGAGGCTTTGTATTCCAAAGCCAGTATGTGGTGAGAAGTAAATTAACATGAAGTAAGAAAAATCCATTGTCTCCATAGCTCTAAGAAAAAAGTTCTTCATGACAAAAACTGAAAGTCGTAATCCCGTTCTTCCTGCCATGCGCTGGCACATTGCCCCTTGCAAGTGGTTCTTAGTAGCAATCTCCCAGGAGCCAGAAGCTCCAGAGCATCCTTGGACCAGCAAGAGTTGGACTGCAGCCATCCCTCTTCCTTCTAGTGTAAAGATCGTGTGCACTGCAACACTGGTGGTCCCAGAGAGCCTGTTCCTGGAGCAGCTCGGATTATGGGGCCCGAAAGCCACTCTGTTTGAGAGCATGGCATGTGTTAAAAGCAGATAAGTGACATAGTTCATTTCCTTCAGAAACATGGACAAGTTTTTTTGCTCTCCGTTTCTTGAGAATTATGCTGAAAACAGAATGGTCTTAATATGCAGAAGCGAGAATAATCTAGCTGGTGATAGAAGCAGTCAATGTGGCGTGCTTTTTTGTTCACAGAAGTTTTCTATTGACAGCGCATCTTAGAGCCCGTGTGCCGCAGACCGAGGATAGATTTACATGCGCTTGCGCATGATTTCTCCGCGTGCTGCTGGACCCTGCTCTCACGTCCGCTCGCTGACTATACCAGCCACACGAGCTCTTTCCTGCGCTTGTCGCCTTGTTCAGCAGGACACGGCTGGCTGCTCCCAGCTGGAGGCCCGCGTCGCTGCTGTCCTGACTGCTCTTCTTTCCTTGCAGTGCACGAAGGCAGCCCTCTGGGCGAGCTCCACCGCTGCATCCGTGAGGGGGTCAAGGTGAACGTCCACATCCGCACTTTCAAGGGGCTCCGGGGTGTCTGTACAGGCTTCCTCGTGGCGTTTGACAAGTTCTGGAATATGGTAATTAATGTTTCCTAAGGAGCATGGAGAATCTACTAGAGAGTAGATATCTTCTATGTCTCAAACATCTCAGTAGCATTATTAAGCAAAACTATAAAATAATTTCTCAGAACTAAAATCTTCATACATTCTTAGGCAATTATTTTTATTGCTTCCTTTGTTTTCATTGCTGCCTTCCTCAAGGCTATCATTTTGCTCTTCCCTCCCAGAGACGTTTGGCAATATCCAGGGACTTTTATTTTTTTATTTCTTGATTGTCACATCTGTGGGACAGAAACTGCTGATAACGGATGGAGGCAGGGACGCTGCTGAGCCCTAGGGTGCAAGACAGCACCCCCCAATGAAGAGTTATCCAGCCCTGAATGCCGTTAGTACCGAGGTTGGAAAACCCAGCCTAAAAGAACAATTATCCAGTTTTAAGTTCATTTCCTGCCAGCTACCCTTTTGCTCATTTAAAAATATTTATTGCCTCCCATTTTGGCCAGGCCTGATGGCAGGTACAGCATTGGGGGAGACAGAGGCAAGACGGACATCAATAAGCAAAATGCTCTGCGGGACGCTCCCCTTATGAAGAGCGTGTCACACTCTCCCAGCACTAGGGGACTTACTGCCTCGCTAGACAGTGGTAAGAGGAAGGAGTGTGTGACAGCACAGCTATAATACCTGATAATGAACAGCACTACCGGGGTTTCTGGTGCGTTCCCCTCTCCGACTTCCCTTTTCCCTGTGCTGTGTCCCCCATCTGTTCATTCTCGTGGACACAGTAATAGTTGGTGACACTTATGAATTACTCGCTCTGTGCCCATGCTGTCATAAGGGTTCTCTACACTGTCTTCATGAGTGAATCAGAGGCCCTATTACGGTTCTATCTCACAAATGAAGAGACTGAGTTCAGAGAAGTGGACAGATTGGTCCCAGGTCCCAGGGTTGTTAAGTGTAAGTACCAGGCTTTATCCTAAGTCTTTTTTACTCTTTTTTTTGTACCAGAAATCGAACTCAGGACCTTACACTTGCCAGGCAGGCACTATGCCACTAGCTATCTCCCCAGGCCTCTTTTTCACTCCTAAACCATGTTTTCAGCCATTATGGAATTTGAGTTGTAGCTTCAAATCTTGGATATAGATTTAAATCCAAGCCTCATTACTTAGTAACTTTGGTAACTACTCTGAGCTTCAGCCATCTCATCATAGGAGAAAATACACTCTTACCCATGAGGGGGAAGGATTTCAGAGAATATACTTAATATTATCAGCTTTTACTTATCGGGTGATTTACCTTTTTCAGAGTAATTTGTGGTATGTAATCCTACTTGCCCCTAGCAGTTGTGCTGTGAGGCTGAGCCCGGGGAGAACTTACCAGTCATTCTGCCTGTAACTCTGGTTTGTCCTCGTTGATTGTAGTCTTGAGACGTAGCCACTGAGGAGGGTCCAGGGGCAGTCATGCTTCAAAGTGTGGTCCAAAGCTGCCCTCGTCATAGTCCCCCAGGGCTTCTGACTTAGAGGGTTTGGGGCTTCATTTCAGACCTATTGGATCAGAACCTCTAGAAAGTAGCCTTGGGTTTGTAATTTAAGCACCTGTGCCACACAGCAATGAAAACCCTCACAAGCCATCAGAGAAACTCACACTGTCATAGCGGCTGGAGCCCTCAGCAGAAGGTGCTGAGCATTGCCATTTTCTTCTGTCCAAAAAGTTCAGTTACCTGTAGAGTTCTGCTCCTTTTAGGCATTATTCTTCCTTTTCCTAAGAAAAGTTTTTAAAATACTGTTTTTAATTTTGCTTCCTCATTTTCCCTTTGTACTGTTCCTCCAGGCACTTACTGATGTGGATGAGACCTACAGAAAACCTGTCCTCGGCAAAGCGTATGAACGGGACTCTTCACTGACTCTCACAAGGGTAGGTAGTGCCCCAACCTTCTTTCCGGTTTAGAACTTAAGAGCCCTGACCCTAGTGGCTAGGGGAAGCCCCTACCCACAACCCGCCTGTGCCCGTAAGAGAGTCCTGGTTGTCTCTCCTGTCCTGCTGCCACTGATCTTGAATGCCTCCAGGCTTCTGACCTGCATATCTGAATAGCCAGTTACCTCTTGGGTAAGATTTCAAAGTCTCTCGGCTTTGTGTCACAGAAGTAACTAGGTGCCTTTTCTCTTGACATACTTACTGCTCTGTCTTTGTTATGAATATAAATAGAAAACTTATTACTGACTTGTTGGAGATCGGAATGCATGGAGTCCAAAGAGCATAATTAAGAGTCTGATTTTTTTTTTTTATATATATAGAAAGGACTTTGAGGGTGAAGGAATGGCTAATATTTGTGTTACTCTCCTTGTAGCTGTTTGATCGGTTAAAACTCCAGGATTCCTCTAAGAAGGAAGCAGATTCGAAGTCTGTTGTTGAAGATTCCACTCTGTCCAGATACTCACAGACGTCGACTTGGAAGGTGGCCTCAGTGTGGGGAAGAGGAGACACTGACCGGGGCTCCCGCAGGCGCTCCCGCTCTGTTCCTTCTTCCCTGCAGGCATCTGCTAGGGAGGAGTCCAGGTCTGAGCTGTCAGGCCGGACCACAAGGACAGAAGGATCTAGTGTGGGAGGTACAGTTTCCAGGGCCACCACCCTTTCCCGGGGCCAGTCACGTAAGAAAAAGCGAAAGCCCAAGGTGGATTACCAGCAGGTGTTCACTCGACACATAAATCAGATTTTCATTCGTGGTGAGAATGTCCTGCTGGTTCATCTTGCACAGTAACCAGCTCATTTGAGCTTTGGTCTTTAGAAATAAAATGCATGAGTTCCTACTGTGCTGTACCCTAGTAGCCCAGTGAAACTTGAGTTGGAATGAGTCCCTCTGGTCCGACACATGCAGAGGACAGAGCTGGCTCAACCCTCTGGAAGATGAGCTCAAGGAGAGGACAGTCCTTGGGAGGGCCAGCGTTCGAGTCAGGGTCAGGGTAGAAGCCATGCATGGGCACAGCATGCATCTGGTGGGTGTCATACTCTATTCCGGTCCCACAAGCCAAGTGTATGAGATTTTGGACTTGGGGATCACAGTGTGAGTGGAATTCACTCTTCAAAGACTAGAAAAAAAAACTATCTCGAATTTTCTCATTTTGACAAGCTAGTGTGCTGCAACTCGTGAATTTAATTCTTAGAGTAGCTCTGTAAGTTGCTCTGGATCCCTATACCCACATCTTGTAACTGACCTGGCTCAACACCATTCTCTTTTGATGAAGAAATTTATTTTGAATATCTATAAGGTCTAAAAAAGTTACCAACTTATAGAGGGGTAACATGTAGGTGGGGCTGTGCCCTAGGTAACCAGTGACAAGCGCTCTGTCCTGCTCTCCTTGCTGTGGATAGAAACTCAGGCCCTCCTCAGTCTTCCCCACCAGAGGTGGCCTCTGCAGGTGACACACCAGATGAGACTATAGCTCGCTTGTGTGGTAGCTTCTCGTCCTTCGTGCTGACTGACTTCTGTGGCATGGTGCTAGTGCATGTCCCCTGTGGTATTGCCCCTCCGTATATAGTTTAAACTGTCCTGTGAGCTTCATGGCAAGAAACTGTGCCCTTCATGGCTAGCTTCAAAGAGTTCAGTGTGAACTCAGTCATATACCAATGTCACGTGGCTGAGAGTCCCTTTTCCACGTGGGGCTGGCCTCATGTACAATTTCAGAATGGTTTACCATGAAACAGTGGAGGTTATCTTATTCCCTTGAGTCAGTGTTTACAGGGAGGGATATTTTCCTCACAGCCTGGCACAAGGCATAGGAGCACCATGGCACCCAGAGCCGCTCCTGCTTAAGTCATACTGTTACATGCATTCTGATCGCCAGGGCAGAATAGGCTGCAGCTTGACAAAGACTGTTAGGCATGTTGACTTTTTGTTTTGTTTATATTTGTTTTATCTTGGGTAACTTACATTCAAAGTGAGAAGAAATAGCTAACTAGTTAAAGTGTCTGGAAAAGAGAAATTTCCTGCTGTACTGGTTGTTTACTTCGACTGAGCCTTTTGAGACACAAGGTGAATAAGGGTTAGGGAGCTGGAAGGCTGGGTCTTCTGGCTAAACCACTGGCTTGTTGGACAAAGGTGGGCAGATTTAACCCCTCTGTGCCTCAGTTTTCCTTGTCAGACTCCTACCTCACAAGGGCATTGTGACAAAGATTTTAAGAAGGCATTTTACAGCCTCTAAACATGTTTAAGTGCCATGAGAAATTTTTACTCTACTTCACAGCTTTGTAAGAATTGTACATCTTATGAGCAGGGCAGGTGCTATATAAGAAAGTGTTCCTAGGTGTCCTCTCAGGATCCAGTAACCATCATCAGAAGGCAAGGGAAACGTTGGGAACTAGTTTCCATATCTCGTCCCTCCACCAGAGGGTCAGTGGAAATTTCCAGTACATCTTCAGGAAGAGGGGAATGGCATTTTAGTTTCTTTTGCTGCTCTCCCCACATCCCAACCCCAGTGTTTTCTCTGATAATTATCAGAAAGTTATATGATACCAAAGGGAAAATGAGTATCTAAAAGTGGCACATCCCCAGGAGGGGATTTGCAGAAGCCTTTATTTATTTCCTGCTAATTTGTTTTTATTTGTAGATGTATTTGAAAGCATGCTTTAGAGCTGGATTAGATGCACTGAGGTATTTAAGAAATTTCAGATTACAAACTCAAGACCACAGTTATCTTGCAATCTGCCAATCTAAACTGTCTTCTCACTAGGGTGTCCAACAATCTCAATCCCCAGATTAATAGCGTTTTGTTAAGTATCAGGCAGTGCTGCCTGCACCTCTGCCAGTCACCCCTGCCAGCCTCCTGTCTCACTTATCCGTCAGAAGCTGTAATAGATACTGTATTTTCCCAGTAATGTAGAAATTTGGAGTAAAAGGAACTATAATTTCCATATCTTCCCATTGCCTTATTAAACCTACACTGACTTATTAACATAAAAGTTTTATGTTTAAGTATAACTTCCATATCTTCACATAAAAATTGAATTATTATTTTCTCCCAGTATGACATGATGAAAATAATTTGAACTGTGTGCTGTCTTGCCCCTTTTCCTTGTGTGATTTAAGTGATGCTCCTAGAATGAGTATTATTTAGTAAGTGCTTTTTAGTACAAAGCATGATAATAATTTTTAGGGAAGTTCATTTTTTAAAATTGCTCCCTTTTCTTTATTGTTGGCATGTTTTTAAAAATAAAGGGAAAATAGGCCCAAATAATGTATCGCTTCTGAAAAATTGTAACCATCTAGGTCATTAAATAAATTGCTAGGATGTTAGCTTTGTGCTAGGGCACATGCTTAGTAATTCCATAGTTGATTGATTAATTATAAATTGCTGTTGAAATAATTGACATCCTCCTAGGAAAAGGGCAAGAAAAGGGGCAGTAATGGCAGAGAAGCAGAACCAGAACCTTGGCATCACCTGCAGGGGTCCACACTGCTGCGATGTAGCAGAACTGGTCTCCAGGTAATAGGGCCAGGAAACTTGGTAAGAGTAGTAGCATTTGGATCATCCAGTGTGGTTCTTCAAAGAAATCTCTAGAGAAACAGCTGTGTTTTCAAGACAAGTTGTAGGACAGACCTGGGTGGGGGTTCTTTGGCATACCCAACTTTGTTAGACAATATCATGTAATTAAAAAGCGGAGCATACAGTTGCGTGCCCAGAGCAATCTCAGGTGCCATTCTTCCTCCACAGACGTGACTCTTCCACTCTGCCCTCAGTGCAACATGTACTGAGGTTGTCCGAGGTAGCATCTGGGAGCAGTTCATGCTCCTTTTCTGGGATTGCCTTACAACCAGAAGCAGAGGCAGGAGGCTCTGGGCCAGTCGGCACCTCATGCTCCATTTGTGGCGGGTGCCAAGTCAGCCTAGAAAATGTCAGCATTAAGATCTAGGTGCCTAGAAGTCTCCCCTGAGGTGTGGAGCACCAGGAGCAGTTCCAGGTCCCTGCGAGACAGTACGGGACTGAGGTCTGCACTGCACCTTGTGCTCACGAGCCTCACCACCTTACCTCCATCAGAGAAAAGCAGCAGGATGATGAGGAGACCCAAATGTGCAGGGAGAGGTGGGGAGCGGTGACAGAACTAAGACGTGCTTCATGCATGTGGCCTCTCCCCACAAGGACTGCGATCATGTACTGCAGACATGCACGCGTAAAACTGAACAGAAAAAAACTAGAAACCTCACTTGATACAAAGTGAATATTCATATTTCTGAATGTACTATTTCCATAGCGGCCAACCTGGGCAAAGCTATGAAATAGAATTGGTTCTTTAAATTGCTGCTTTAAGTTTTCTCTGAGCTCAGTCCCTAGGGAAAAAAAATTGCAAATTCTAAGACAGCTGGCTGTCCCTGGTGCTGCCCCACAGTTCCTGTGCTTTTGTGCGTTTTTCATGAGTGACGTAATTGCCGTAGGAAGGTCAAGGTTCACAGAGGAGAAGAGTCTCATAGTATAAATACAATAGTTATACAGTTATTTGAATGCTTCTTTTTCTGTACCTCCCACAGATAGAATGCAGTCGGCCCACTTTAGTAGCTTATGTTCACCACTCTGTTTTTCTTTTCCTAAAAGGTTTTTCTTAGTGCTTTAAAGCAAAGACGTCTGTCGTGGGCTTGTGTTCAAAGGTACACAGTCCGTCAGGGCTGTCTGGCAAATTCAGTCACTAGGTTTAAGATGTGCCTTTAGGGTTCCTGACATGGTTTTCTGGGTTCTGAAGAAGGGTTGGGCCTCCTTTACCCTTTCCATTTTGAGTGTTTTTCAAATGTTTGTAAGTTCCCTTGCATTCTTCTAATTAGAGTGAAAGCTGTCAGGGAAGGGCTTAGATGGTTCAGAGATCTAGAGAAGGAAGCCCAACACCTGAGACCTTCAGCTGGTCTTTCATTTACTTAGAAAAGAAATAGTTTGATAAGCTCCCAGAGTTAGTGCTCCTTTAAAAACATTCTCCTCGAAGGTGGCAGCTGCCCCTGGGACAGCTGCAGTCGCGGTTCCCAGTGTGGTGTGGTTGCTCTTTATGCTGATTTACTTGCAGCAAATGTCTGATGGTACATTTTTAGAACTGTGAAAAAAAAAGTCTGAAATCTTTTTCAGGGATATTCAAGTATAACTATCTGGCTGAGTTAGGTTGAGCTAGGTCCTAGGGCAGAAAAAAGATAACTTTTTTCTGTGTTATCCCAACAGTATAACAGCTGTGTCTTTAAAAGTAGCTTGCAGACTCTGGATTGACATCTGAAGGTATCAGCCTTCTGTTTGGTAACACCAACTTGCAAATTTTTTCAAGCCTAATGCTGGATTACTCTGTGTTTATAGTGTCAATATTCATATACCAGCCCCTGGAAGAAAAATCATGACTGTAATCTCATTTTTTATACTACTCCTAATTGTGAAGTTAACCGAAACCTTTTCTGTCTGGGGGACAGTTGCTGCTAGTTACCTTAGTGTGAAGTGTCCTGCTTGTGTCATACGAAGGTCTGAAACTGTAATAAATACAACTGCATTACTGTGCCGATTGCTTTGTTCCTGGTGATGGCGAGGACGGCGGGAGGGGCACCTTACCAGGAGATGCCCACCTGGAGAGTCAGAGGTCTTCTGCGGCTCCTTATTGTGACCTTGTGCCTGCCTGAACCAAAGCACATGCATACAGGTCGCCCTCCTTAGGGAAGGATTTCCCCTGAGTTTATGTTTAGAGAAGTAGTTTTAAGCTGGGCATGGTGGTGCACACCTATAATTCCAGCACTGGGGAGCCTGGGCCAGGAGGATTGTTGTGAGTTCAATTCCAGCCTGAGCTACAAAGTGAGCTCAGGGCCAGCTGAACTGCATATCTACACCCAGTCTCAAAAAGACCAAAAAAAAAAAAAAAAAAGACTTTTGCCCATGTGGGTTACCAGTTCCCCTCCCGAGCACCACCCAAGGGTAATTGCCCTGTAAATCTGTTTGGCCTGATCACTCGTTGGCACCAATCCATTCTCTTCTCAGCCTGCCTAAGTCCCATCCACTTTGCTCCCTGAGTGTTTTGCCACAATCCCCTACTTGATTGCCACTTGCTTCTAAAATAAAAATACATGTATTTGCCATCACCCCTCCTCTGCACATGTACAGGAAGCTGATCCACCACAGATCTGCTACGTTGATCCCTTGGTCTCTTGTGTGCTTCCAAAGCTAAATCACCTCTACCTGGTACACAAAACCCTCATTCATATCAGCTCTCAAGAGGGCAAACCTGAAGCTAATCGTGGAGGCCCAGTTCTTACCTTGAAAACATACTGGACTTCAGCTACGTGCCAGGCTCTTGGTCCGTGCTTATCTGTTTCATGTCACAGAGCTCAGGTTAAAGAACCGTGGCCTCACTGAGAAAAAGACAGGTACAAGAGTCACATAGCTTAGCATTTAAACTATACAGTAATAGACAAGTATTGGCAAGGGAGTGCTTCCTGGTTAGGACTGGAAGGAGAGAAACATTCATTGCTTGCTGTCCGCATTCCTTCCTTAGATTTAATCAAGTGTTTCAGATTTGCTTAGTTGCCACTAGGTGGCAGTGGGTTAAAGAGAAGGACTTTACTAAGTTCCAGCAGGACCCAAGGCTCCCTTCTGGCTCTGGCCTGCAGTGATTCACCCTTAGATGCCCAAGTCCTGAATAAAATATTCTGGGAGAAACAAGCTTTAATTCACCTGAGTGGAAGAGTGAACTTTTTTTTTTTTAAACCAGTGTTAAATTCATGTAATATGGAGGTCAGGACTGATGACTTTTAGCTAAGGAATGTACAGTACTTAGAAAACAGTAGCAGAGAGAAAGATTTTCCAGTGACTGTTTTAGGAAATCTGTGGCTGTTCTCTGTCAGAGGACTCCTGCTTGCTTCTCTGAAGACCATTGCTGGCTGTCTTCCCCCTGCTGCCGAGAGACTGCCTTCAGAATCTGCCCCAAAGGCCTTGGTTTTTAGCAGCTGTGTCTCTTTGAAAGAATTCATTCCAGTGCTGATTCGTGAAAGACTGTGTGTGAGAAAGGCTGCACCTCACTTCTGTGACCACAACTGAGCCTCCACTCCAGGCCTTCCAGCAAGTGTACCTGCGTCCAGAAAATGCTGTACTAAATAGAAAAACAGTTGTTTTCAGTTGGGACAGTGGGTATAGCAAGGGGCAGTGGTAGGCTGTCTCCTAGTACACCATGACAATGTCTTAGGGAGACTTTACCCTCCATGCATCATTTCCCAGCAGCCTGTGGGGAAGAAGAATGTAATAGGTGCGACAAGTATCTGGTCTTCACAGGAATTAACTAAAAATAAATTTTAATTGTGTTGGCATTCCATCACTATAATGAGATGCCTGAGACAATCCACTTAGAAAAGGTTTGCTTGACTCACAGTGTTGAAGTTGTAGTACATGGTCCATTGGCCCGGTTGATTGATGCCTGTGGCAAGGCAGCCCATGGATGGAGCGTGTGGCAGAGAAAACCTCCCACCTCGTGGAGGGAAGCAGGAAAGAGGAAATGGCTAGAGTCCTACCAGGATTCTCTGAGGGCACACTCCCATGACACTCAGTGGGCTTACTTCATAAACACCACACTGCCACCCGAAAGTGCCAGCCTGCAGAGCCACCCTTTGCCACATGGGTCATTGGGAGGCATTCCACACTCAAATTATGAATGACAAAGAACTTTATCTTATGGCTTTTTGCTTCTTGGTGATTCGCTCCCTATTTCATTCAATCAACCTTGTAAAGGGACAGAAGACAGACTATGCCATAAGAAACTGCCGTGTTGAAGCCTGCAGGCTATGTCCTGAGCTTCTTATGTGCATTTCGTGGTTCAGATGCAGCCACTATGTCATACTTTCACATCTGGGGACACACTACCCAACACCTGCAATTTGAGGGAGCAGAGGTTTAACAGTTTTTAGAGGCTTCGGTCCATAGTTAGCTGGCTCCAAGGCAGGAAGGCACAGTAGAAGGGCCTCAGCTCTGCTGTTTAAGTGCCTTCCTGGTAAGCACAAAGATCCAGGTTTGACCCTTAGTCCCTTGTGTCCTCCCTGGAATGAAATGCTGTGCTGGCCACCAAAACGGCATGGTGGCACATGCCTATAATCCCTGTGCTGGGGAGGCTGAGGCAGTGGGATCACTATGAGTCTGAGCTGCATAATGGGCCCCTGTACCAAATAAGTAATAAAAACAGATTTAAAAAAAAAAATAAGGACCTGGTTGCAGAAAAGTGCTGTGCCAGGGCCATCAGGAAACGGAGTGAAGGGAGGAGCTGGGAGAGAAGTGACCTGCCCAGGCCACACCTGCAGTGGCCTGCGCCTTCTGAGGGACCCCACATCCTGTCAGCTATATCACCTTCCAAAGGTCCCACCGGTGAGTGCAGGGGTCCTTTGGGGGGACATCTAGCTATAAGCCATAGCACACCATGAGAAGAGCGTGTCTTCATCACACATGTGAGAGAAATGAAACTCAGGACCAGTAACTTGCCAACATCTCTCTG
The DNA here is from genome assembly GCA_004027165.1 of Ctenomys sociabilis. Classification (NCBI taxonomy): domain Eukaryota; kingdom Metazoa; phylum Chordata; class Mammalia; order Rodentia; family Ctenomyidae; genus Ctenomys; species Ctenomys sociabilis. The sequence continues at coordinate 146,911 of PVKA01000156.1, read as the reverse complement.
CTATTAATGGTAAATCTAGGGTTCTACCTGGAACTCTCTGGCTCTGCAGCCTACTGGTAGCCAGTTATATCTTTAAAACTATTAATATTCCTGGGCATTAACTAAGAAACTTTGAAGGTCAGCCAAGGCTCAGCCTAATCAGAAACCAGAGGGCTGGGTTGAGGTAGTTTTGATTTGCCTGGCATGCTAGTACCTTCCAATTCACCCATATGTCTTCACAGGAGAGGACATATGTGCAGCTCCACGGCTTGAAAAGTCACATCCCTAGGGGCTCTGGGAACAGTGGTTGCCAAGTGAATACTGGGTGGTAATTTCCCCATGAGTTTATGTGGCCCTAGAAAGAATAGTGATCACTTAAAACATGGAATATACAAGGATGGTCACCAACTCTTCTGGACAGAGACCACCATGCCCTTCTTTCCAGGATGCTTGAGATTCCAGGACACTTGAGAAGGATGCTTCCTCTTGGCTTTCACTGTGAACTTTTCTAATCCAAGTCTCCAGGCTAAAACTATGGGGGTGTTAAAGCCTCAGAAACGTAAGATTATTTGCAGGCCTGTAGTCCTCCTCCTGAAACACGAAGCACAGGCTTACTCCCTGCACATCTTACGAATGGCCTTCACCTTGATGCTGTGTTCATTTTCAGAACGTGGTAATCCTGGGAGATCCTTCGCACTCATCACTCACTTCCAAGCTTGGTTTCCTGGTCGGTCATATGGGGATGACACTGCCTGCCTCCTAGGGTTGTTGGTGCCTTGTGTGGCCTGCACAGCACATGCTGAGACATTTATGCCAGATACAAAATGATCAGCTGTTTGGCTAGCTTCCCTGTGTTCAGACTCCTAAGACCAAGGTCCACAATAATAATCAAAACGGACAGGATGCAAGTATTAGAAAGACTATCTGTCTCTCAGCTCCCCAAGTTGTCTTGCTTCCTCAATTGGTTCTCCCTGGGTTAAAACTGCAAAAACTCAACTTCACTTCTAGGAGAGCTGTGTGCTCCCCCAGGAATGGCCTTAGGCTCTGTGGGACATTCATTAGTTGGGGTTACAAGGGGGCCACAGGGCGCTGGAATGGTAATTTCCTACAAGGGACCCCAGTGACCCACAGGGAGCCAGCTCAGCTGCTCCGAGCATGAGGCTAATGAGGGACGGGTCCTCTTTCCCTCCTGAGTGGGCCAATTAGCGTCACGTGGGAAGTACAATTCTCAGGCCCCAGGCGGCAGGCTTCCGCCGTCTGGCGCTGGCCGCCAGGTTGCTTCAGTAACTGCAGCTCTCGTCACTGTCAGAAACCAACCCAAATTTCGTTTGGTTACAAGGCTCGTCGTCTCCACATCTGAAGTCATTTATAGGCCATCTTCAGCATTTTTTTTCTTCCTATAAGCTGACCACTGTATTTTGATTTGTTCAATGTTTTTTCTATGAATTGACTCACTTCAAAGGAAAATTGGGAAATTAACCATAAAGTAAAAGCATATATTAAAGCACATTACTATTGAAATTAAAATGTTTGTCTTCCTGCCACCTACAAATAGCTCCTGGGCCACAGTGAGCATGGGACAGTGCGACTCGCACGTGCAGAATCCCCATGTTTTTTTTTGTTTTTTGTTTTTTTTTTTTTTTATGTTGTGAGATGCACACGCACTGCTCTGTATTAAAACGACCACATCGCCAAAAACAAGGTAAAAGACTTGCTTTAGCTGAGAAGGTCAGGAGCAGCGTCCAGGAAGTTCCGCATTTGAAGCAGTGAAGTTAGTTTTCACGCAGAAACTTCAGCACAAAGAACGCATCCGACAGCCATAAAGGAGCGCTGTACACTTTAAACTCTGCATAGGCCCCGCATTTAATTTCCCTTTTTTGCTCAGGAGTATGGGATTTTTTTCTCTTCACACTCTCCATCCGCAGTACCATTAACGCAGTCCTTCCACATCCTCATCACCTTCATGATTAACAAAAATCGCACAACGCCAAGTAGGTGGGCTGGCTGTGTGCGCATGCTCCTCCCCAGTCAGCAGCCAGTTTAGACTGAACTCCTCGGGCAGGCAGCTCCTTGTGGAGATTGAGGTCCACCCGATAATAGTGCTGGTAATAAAAGTGTATCTCTTAATGAACTGAGCATCTTTCACCCAGCCTAGTTATGAAAACATGTAAGCGAGGACAAATGCATGTGAAGACGCACAAACACATACAGGCCTCCTGGAGGTTGGCAGAAAGCCACTTCCATCGTTTCAGGTTCCCAATGCAGTTTAAAAAAAAAAAAAAAAAAAGCAATGTCAAAGCAGAGAGGCACAAATTCTGGACTACTTTAAAAATCCAACTTGAAGGACTACCAGCTTGCTGTCCCTGAGGTGTCCATGAGTGTGTGCATGGCCTCACTGGAAAGGGAACCACAAGGGTGGCTGTGCTGTCTCTGGGAATGTGACATCTTCTTGTCCCCAGACTGGGCAGAGACGAGCCCTTGGACTTACATTGTTAGTACTACCTGCAATAACTTGATAAGGCCATTATTAAAAAGTCCCTGTGGGACCAGGCGTGGTTGTACACAGCTGCGTGGAGGCTGAGGCAGGAGGAGCACAAGCTCAAGACCTGCCTGCGTGCCTTAGGGGGATCCCGTCTCAAAATAAAATTTAAAAAGCTAGAAGGTATATAGCTCTTGTCTAGCATGTGTGAGGCCCTGGATTCAATTTCCAGTGCCAGACTAAAGGCCTTGAGAGGATGGAAAATATAGGGCCAGGAACTGCTGCTTCAAGCATTAAATCTGGTATTAAAAAGCTATGTCCATAGAAAGGAAATGCAAATTTCTTATTAAAAATTGATGAGATTATTTTGGGGGGGAATTTTTTATAAACTCAACATTTAATGTGTTTCCTAATTTTAAATTTTATTTTCTTACACAGCATAAAGAGTAACGCAGACATGTGCCAAGTCTGATTTAGCTATCTCCTATTGCTCCAGTTTATCCCAGGGTGCCATTTAGGTGTTATCATTCTCTATGCTGGACACGGAGCAAAGCATTGGAAGCTGTACAGCAAGGCTCCCAGGAAGTCTGAGGTGATGAGGAGACTGCTATGCTCTCTGGGGGAAGAGAGGGTTAGAATTCAGTCGTGATGAGGATGAATATTACCTCATAGATCACAGAACAGCTGAAATGCTTATGTGAGAAATGCATTCGGAACAGGGCCTGAATGTAGGAAATACTCCATGAGTGACGATTGCTGTTACCCGGCACCCCACGTAACTAAACATTTCTGCTAGCTGAGTATGGTGGCACACGCCTGTAATCCTAGCACTGAGGGAAACTGAGGCAAGAGGATTGCAAGTTCAAGTTCTGCCTGTTTGCCATAGCCAGACCCTGTCTCAAAAGAAAAATGGTTTGAGCCGGTCAGATAGCTCAGTGGACTAAAGTGCCTGCTTAGGCAGAGCACAGTGGCCAGGATTCACCCTCAGTGTGCCGTGCCAGCCTAGTCCCTGCGGTGTGCTGAGACCACGATTAAGACTGAGCATGGTGGCCTGTGCCTATAATCCCAGCTCTTGGGAGGCTGAAAACAGGAGGATCACTACAAGTCCAAGACCCTGTAGACCCTGTCCTAAATACAGAAATAAAATCAAAAGAGCTAAGAACGAAGCTCTATGGAGAACCCCTACTGTCAACACAGTACTGTGCAAGGCAGGGATGAGCGAGGGTCTGTGGAGCCTATGTCCATGGTGTTGTAGCTCTGTTCCTACCTTTGTCATTCTTCCTGTCCCATGCCACTGTAATTTAGTATTTTATTGATATTCCCCCGGACAATTATTTATCCTCTTAATTTGACTTTTTAGCTGCTTGCATCTTCGTTTTGGATCCATCTGGTTCAGCTAAAATGCTGTAGGCTGTAAGTAACAGTGCAAAATCTTATTTGTATGTGAATACACCATAGTTCTCACGGGCGGCACAGCAACCAGACCACAGCAGGGCTCAGACTTAGGGCGTGTGATGCTCAGGGTGTGGAGCTGTGTTTGTTTCACCTCCCTCCTCATGATCTCAATGTCACTGCTGTAACTGCAAGCATCACCTCTGCTGCTTATGACACCCAAAGGTACAGAGGAGAGGCATGTTTTTCCTGTGTATCCCTTCTTACTAGGGTGGGAAATACTTCCAAAAAGCCTCTAGAGCTCCTCAGAACACATCTACTTTAAACCAGTCACAGGCAAATGAGCATGGGATACTGTAACTGATTTACAGTTTATAAATTCACTCTAGCCTGGGCACAGTACTAGCACCCTTTCCAAACACAATCAAGGTTCCTAGACTAGGAAGGTGTGGTTGCTGCTGAACAAGCAGCTAGGAAGTTCAGGCAGGTCTTCCCAAACGCTACTGGTAGATGCAGTTAATGTCTGCTGCTCAGGTATGAATTTCAGCCAGTTCTTCTTAAATGCTACTGCTAGATGCACTTAGCGTCTTGCTTGAACAAGACTGCCTGCATAGAATTAGTCCTCTCTCATGGAATGAAGTGTGTAGCCTCTATTCTAGCAAGAAGGTCACATTTTGCCAACAAAGTGCTCCTAGAGCATCTTATACTTTTCCTTCTCAGTGCAAATCACCTCTTTGGGATGGATCCTCATTCTGGAAACTGCCTGATAGGGGTCCCAGCCCAGATGGGGACTGCAGTCTCCATTCAGAGGTCTGTGGAGCGCAGTACTCTGCCCAACTCCCTAGCACAGGGCTGCAGTGTGGTGGGTTTTCCTAAATAGTTGTTAGAGGGATGAATGCCTATACCCATGAAGGGCAGCAAGTTACACTGTCAGCAGATAGATATTTATTTTAGCAAAAGTGAGTTGCTATGTAGTTATCAAAAGAGGTTGAAAGAATATGGTACCTCAACATCACCAACATTTTGTTAAAGGACTAATTGCTGGGCCCCGTGTGCATGTAGGGCTATTAGCAATTCTGTAGCTATGCAAATTAAAACAGTGATATATGATTTATAGCTTTAATAACATTCTGAAGGCTCTTAAATTTTAATCACTTGCAACATCCTTTTTAATATTCAATTACTTTATTAACTAATTAGGTCACTTGCTGAAAAAGCACATAAGGCTGGTGCTATTTTAATATCAGCTGAGCCTCACGAAATATCTTTGAAATGGTGCAAATGGTTTATTTATTTTAAACAGATCATTAAGATACTATAATTAATAAACCAATTATGAAAAAAGGCCCGATAGTGATAGATGCACAAGTACAATAGCAGTGTCCGATGGATTAGTCATTTTTATATACATACATCAAGGGGCAAAACTTAAATGAAGCCTCACTGTAAAAAGTGTTCTAAATAATTAATTCATGCAATGACTGATAACCCTACCACTGCAAGCTTAACTTGAGGCTTATTCATTACACAAACCTGTAATGTGTACTTTCATCTCATCTAATGACAGTCTGGATGGAAAACCCACAGAAGCTAAACTCAGTGCTCCTTGATTACTTACAAGGGCCTTAATTTGCAGAGTGCACTGGGCACTTGGCTACTTCTCAGTGTGCTGCAGTGAGCCGCGCCTCCCAGAAGAGACTCAGGTGGAGACGTGCCGGGGTCAGCAGCAGCCCTGCTTATTGATTTCTCAGCGCTGCGTGAAGGCCCTCAAAGCAAACAGTGTGAACAAAGAAAGCGAAGGCCAGTCATGTAGAATTTCCCCTGACAGTCTCAGAGGAGCCTGCAGATGGTGCTGCTAACCCTGCACTGCTAATGCACACAGATGCTGGGACTGCAGGTCGAGGTCTGCGGGGGAGCAGCTTTCAGGCTGGGAGGAAAGGTTTTTAGGGTGGAGGCAAGAGGAACTGAATCCCTTTCTAAGCTGGGAAAGAATAGTCCAACCCTAGAAGCCAGGTCATTTTTCTGGAAGACGTTCTTCATTCAGTGTTTCCTCTTGAACAAATACCATGCCAGCTGCCTGTTTCACCTCCTTGAACAGCCTTACACATTGCAGGGTGCACTGAATAATTCCCGCATTCCAGTCTCTGTTCTGTAATCTGCGGCCAGTTTTTCCCCTTTGTTTTCTGTATTTCAGGGTCAACATGAATCAGCAAAGCACTCGGACCTGGCCCTGTTCTAGGGACTGGGAACGCTGGCATGAACAGCAGACGTGCTCCTTGTTCTAGGGTTTACACGCCCCTGGGGGACAACAGACAGTCCACATGGAAACAGTGTAAGGTGAGCTCCAGACAATGCAGCATACAGGGAAGAAAAAAGAAGGGAAAAGAAGATAACATAGCGTGACTGGGACCACTCTGTGATTAAGTCACCAGGGACATCTCTCTGAGGAGTGACATTTGCAAATGGGTTGAGGGTCTACAACAGCCTAATGCGGTTGTTTTCTGTTTGTTTTTCTAAGTGAGTAGAGATGAATGCGGAGAGCAGCTAAGGAAGACAGGCAGGCCAGGTTGCTTGGGTACCGCAGGGAAGGGGATGGAGTGAAAGGCAGTGATGGGTGGGAAGGACATTGCTGCATGGCCTGGCTACCTTTATTGTGCAAGGTGGGCTCTTGTTTACAATCAGAGCATCTCAACCTGTGAGAACTGTGTTAGTGGGTGGCCCAGCAGGGAAAACACTGCAGAGAGAGCTATTCTTCATCCTTTTCTTTTTTCCTGCCAGTTGTGTTCTGCAAGTGGTTACAGCTCTGTTTTATGTATTTCCAGTTGGTTTTAGCACCTTCATATTCATAAATTTCCACATCGTCTCATGGATGCTACATTCTTTGATAAGACCGGCTTGGCCCAAGTAATAAATCTGAGGTGGATGCTACTTAAATACATAGGAGGACTATCATGCTTCCTGGGTTTCTATGGGGAGATATCAAAAAGGTCCCCCTTAATCTCTTAATTGTGAATGGAATAAATTGCATTCTAATAGTGTACCCTTTCTTTCCTGGTCCCTTATCTGGGCTCTTGGGACATTTTTTTTTTTTACACTGTTGAGGACCAATATTTACCCAATTCCCAGCTAAAGCTGAATTATTAAGAGGCGTTAAGGACTTTTTTTTTTTTTTTCAAATAGAACAAGAAAAGGTTAAATTTAAGCAGAGTCCTGTATTACTGAACACTACCTTGGCAAATGACATTCCCCCAGCTTCAGGTCAATGGTTGTTCTTTGCTTCTTGAGCAGCCCTGGATTCGTCCTCCTTGTGAGTCTAAGTGGAAAGAGTACACTGGTGCCGTTCTAGTGAGAAGGACAAGAGAGCTATAAACTTTGCAATTAACCAGAGGAAAAGTTAGATGTGCGTATTGTTCACATCCTCTAAGGAGACCAGACAGTCCTTCCAAAGTCTTTATGCAACTCATTTCTCACTGTCATGCTTTTCTATGTACTATATAGTTCAAAATAAATTTGTTCTTATTCAATTTTTCTTAGATTTAATTACCAGCTATTTTAACAACATTAGAGTATGTAAGCTGTCATTACAAATATGGATGTCTGCCACACTGAGTATTAAGTAGATCTTGTCTCGGAAAATGGTGAACCATTTTGTAGAAACAGAAATTCTGAGTTATAAATGATTTCTAAGAAAATTTGGGAAGGTGCTCCATTTGTGGGCTCAGTCTTCCTTCCTTTTAAAATTTGGAAGTAGATTAAGATGTTTGTGTTTGGAGACCTCTGAGCGGCTGAGAAATCTAGCCAGTGAGCCTTCAGATGGCAGGTGACTCCCTGGCTATGCTCGATAGCTTTCAGGAGCACACACTTCAGTGTCCTCTTCTGGACTCCAAGCATGGACAGGCAAGACAGAACAAGGGTGTCTGAGTGGACTGCTCAGGACAGTGACAGCGACTCCTTTCTCATTCCCTTATAGCCCCATGTCTTTGGCTGACCACTCTGTCCATAAAATAGTCCTGGAGTCCCACTGCCCGATGTGTGTGTGTATAAAATACAGCATTGTCAGGCTATGTGCTAATCATGAATCACATTTGTGTTACTCCATTCTTCTTGTGCCTCACGGTGTTCTCCCAGGGCTGTGGGAACCTCCTCAGAAGAGCACTGCTCTGAATAACTAAGGTGGAACCCGAGGAGAAACTCCAGAATAGTGCCTCAAGCTGTAGGGAAGCAGGCCGATAGCTAGGAGTACCTGAGGAGCAATTGGAAACACTTCTTGCATCAGAACCTGGATGGACAATAAACAAGTAGGCAAATGGAAGTCTGGCCTTTGACAATCTCTGGCACATCCCTATCCCCACCCAGCCAAAGCTTTCTGAAAGATACGCAATCCCTTCAGCCTCCCCCGTCTCCCAAGGTTCAACCATCACCATCAGCCACATCAACGCGCTATACTTTTGTTAGTTTAGAATTAATTTTCTTTAAATGTTCACATAGTTATGCAATCAAATACATAGAAAGGGCTTTTTTTTTAAATCACTACCATAAGTTAAATACCTGCCTTACTTGTAAACAGAAAGCATTCAAAAAGTTTACATTTAAAAGGTTATCTCCAAGAAGAAAAAAGGGGAAAAAAAGTTGTGCATGTACTACCAAAAACCATAAAACAAAGGAAGCAAGCAAACAAACCCACCACAGGTTGGGAGATGTTGCATTTGTCTAATGAGAAGCAGACACTAAATTGGCCTTACCTGCGTTTCCTGGGGTTGACTGGCTGCCCGCACCCGTGGAAGCTGTGACGTTCACAGGGCTCCGTCAGGCTCGTGGGCTGCAGCCCCCGACCCTAGCCGTGATCCATGGCCTCAGCCCAGCCCTTCTGCCGCTCCACTGACCCAAGTCACGGAGATGTTCCAGTTCTCTCAGCACTGTCAGACACCCGCAGGTCTCTCCCCACATTGCAGATGCTTAGAGAAGTGATCTTCTTTGGTGTTAGTGATGCTAAATACTTGAGAATTTACTTTTATATTCTCAGGAAACACCAAGTTTAAGTTAAGTCTATCATCAAGCAAGTTGCATGACCTCAGTTTCTTTCTCTGAAGCCCTGGGCAAACACAGGGACTATTAGTGGGGCAGAAGAGCCTACCCTCATGTTTTTCCCCAAGCATGCAGTATGATGAAAAAAAGAACAATCAGTGTAATTCCAGACAGGTGAAGTCACCTTCACCTGCAGCTACGTATTGAGTGCTGTGGTGACCAGGTACAGACCCCAGCTCCCAGGCCTGTAGGTGGCACAGATGCAGGGTCTTGGAGGAAAGACAGGTAAGCGGCAATGCAAGGTGGCCTGTGGCAGGTTCATTCCAGAACAGGTAGAGAGGGCCAGGCCTTCGGCACACTGGCTAACAATATGGGTTTGGGAGTTAGACCAATCAATCTGGTCTAACTGCAGAGGTTCCCCGAGCCCTTGTGCTGTCTTTCTCTTTAGCACCACTGAGCCCCAGGAATTAGAACAGAATTTTCCTATTCTCCTAATCTGTCAGTGACACTACCCTGTGACTTCATGCATTGCTTCCTCCTGCACATCTGGCCTGGAGGAGGCACTGGGAGAGCCAGATCTGCTCTCCTCAGCGGGCTTTGGTGTCTGCTGCCTCTTATTTGTTTCTTTGGTTGATTTGTTGGCTTTTTGAGGCAGGGGCTTGCTGTGTAGTCCAGGCTGGCCTTGAACTCAGTATGTCACCAGGCTGGCTTCAAACTCATGGTGATCCTCCTGCCTCCATGCACTCAGTGCTGACATCAGAAGCATGTGCTGCACCTAGTGACACTGCCTTCTGCAATGGGACCTTGACGTGTTTCCCAGTCTTACTTAAGCCTCCATGCCATGACTAATGCTCTATTAGGTTCCCTTCCTGATATGCTACACATATCTGTGTGTTTATACACATGTACTATTCTGTAGGGTGACAAGCACAACACACTCTGCACTTCAAGGGATTTTCTAGGGCAATTCTATTTGCCGTTCTTATGCTTTTACAGTCAAGTTTTATAAGTAAAAGTCACAAAAGGTGTAAACTCGCTGAAACACCAGCTCATAGATTATTATGAGAATTTAGTGGAACTACGTGCATAAATCTCCTAGTGCTGTGCCTGCACAAACTGACAAAGATTGAGGTAATCAGGATTGTACTATTGCTGTTACTGTTTTCTCTTGGGATTGGGCACCTCAGTACCTTCGCTCTGGTTATTATTAATGTAATTCTCCAAGGGGAGAGAGAGAGGAGAAAAAAGAGAGTTAGCAGTTCCCCAGGGGTCAGGGAATTTTCCTAAAAGAGACTGAATGTTTCTCCCAGCCACTAGGCCCAACTGAAGGCCTTCAGGGTCAGACACCAGGAGCAGTGACAGAAAGGAAGGAGAGGCAGGCAGCTGATGAGTGAGAGGCAGTTTCCTCTGGTGACACACATGCAAGCTATCCCATGCTTAGATGGCCTTGCACACCTGGGCTTGGCTCCGTTGTGAATGGGAGTCATTGGTGGTTCTTGTGGGGAGAGATGAGAAAGACATTCAAAATGAAGGAGAGACAAGAAACATGCAAAGTGGGGAAGAGACAGTAGGCAGTGAGGAGAGACGATTCTGGGCTCAAAAGTGAGCAGTGACAGAGAGAGGAAAGATAGTTTAATTCCTGAGTTGATTCTTGTGAATTGCCTGTGGTGGGTTGCTTTTATTGCTGGTATTTAGAACCCTTAGGAAATGGTTATGTCTCTGAGCTGTTTTTCAGGTGTAGCTCATTTTTGGGGTTTTGAGTCTGATGCAAGATCCTGCCTTCTATTTATTCAGTTTGTTGGGGATGAGAGGCTGCTGTGTGTTTGGCCTGGCTCCTGGCTCTTTGGCACTGGCACACTGGTATTTTCTGTGACCTTTCGGAAATCTCAATGTTTGAATACCAGGAAGAATAGCTGGTTAGAGCAATTATGTCACTTTGGCTAAAGCAGTATGATAAGCAATAACAACAGCAGCATCAAGCACAGTTTGAAAAATGATAAACTGAGATAACCATTAATTTTCCACCTTTAACTGCATGAACTAGATTTGTGGCAAAATCTGAAACAAACCAGAAAATAATGTTGAGTAATTACGTTTTCAATGTACCAATTTTACCCTCAAGGAAAAAATTTATAAGAGGACAGGGGAAAAAATAGAGAAATAGAAGAGGAAGAGATTAAAAGCAAGGCAAGAGAACAGTGGGAGATGATGCAAACTTTGGGAAACGGTGTGGAAGACAGGAGGAAGAAAGAGAAGGAAGAAATAAAAGGAAGAACAGAACAACCACCACAAAGAAGCCAGACAGTACACTCACACTTAATAAAAACAAGATCAAAGAATAAAGTGGGGGAGGAGAGAGAGAGAGATTCACTTACAAGTGTTTATCTCTGCTGTCGTTGGTAGACAATATGAGGAGAAAGCACTCAGATCTGAGTTGATTTATCCCACCAAGCTGGCAGTAGCTTTATGGTGGGGTATTGGACAACCTCAGTGAGCTGCACCTTTATTTCCCCTGAAGTTCAGGCTGGTTTCTGAACTCACAGCCTGTAGCTGTCAATGTACCTTCTATGGGACTGAGCTCTGCTGGGAGCTGCTACTTGGACCCAGAAGTTGTTCTCAGTTCTGCGCTCAGCCCACCCTTCTCCAAGCAGCTCCTGCCCAGTTGCTCTCTCACACAAATGACCAAGCCCTCGGCACTCACCCCCAGCCAGCGTAGTCCTTCATGGTCACTGCTCCCTCCACTGTTGCAACCCTCTGTGGAGACCTCTGGGGTCTCCAGCAGTCACCACATGTCCACAAATTTGAGCCACTCTTCTCCCTGACTTGGGAGAAAGCTCCTCTGCCACCTCCTTCCTCATTGAAGTTTCTCTCCTTGTGCTCCCTGTGGGATTCAGTTCTCATTTCAGATTTTTGCTGGGCCCAGGGACTTTCTCTGTTATTTACCACTCTAGCATCTTCTTGGAGGAGAGAGAGGGGAAATATGGTATATGACTTCGACAGAGAAAAATATCATGGTCTTAAATTGAAGCCAAGTGAACCTGCTGTCTACTTCACAAAGCACATGGTGAGGGCAAGGGAAACAAAAAATAAATAATAAAAGAAAGTTGTCTTCATACAAGGAAGAGATGAGTACTCTCATTCCTATCACCTGAGTTGAAGCTATGAATTTGCTAGCGCCCAACATATGCAGGTGTGCATGTAAGATGCGTCATATCTTAAAAGAAAGTAAATGCTATCTTAAAAATAGACCATTAAGCTTTTCATCATATGTAACGTGAAAAAGACCCAAGGTCTACTATGTACTTAGGTGTGGTGCTGGGATTCCTTCTTTCTGCCTGTTGAGGGTTAGAGAATATTAATCTGTACCTAAATCTGGGGTTTTCTACAGAATGATTTTATAGGGTATCATCATATATACACGAATGACACAGTCCTCCCTGACAAAACCATTTATTTTCCTCCATCACTAAGCCAATTTTTAGGTTTTTCTGGTTAGACTTTTATTGGTAACATGATACTAGATGAGGTAGGGGTGATTGCAGGAAAATGGATCTTCTATTCTTACGATTAAGGTAATGATCTCTGTGTAGGGAGATCTTTTATTGAGCAAAGGGGTCACTGATAACCCACACCGCTGGACATTCATATGCTTTCATGTGTGTACTGTTCGCCAGCAGGATTTCTTCAAAGTCAACTGTGACTATCAGCTTGTGACAAGAGACCACACTTACTGAAAATTGCTGTCCTTTTATGCATCTTCTTTTTTGGTGCAGGGGATGGACTCAGGTACAGTAGCATTTTATTATATGTCCCACTCCCCCACTATTTTTACTTATTCCCCTGGGGTGCATTTTAAAGCCAAGAAATGAGAAAACCAGGAGGAAGGCTAAGATCTAGCTGGGATTTTTCCCTTGAAAAGGTCAAGACAGCCAGGAGTGGTGGTGCACACCTGAAATCCCAGCCCTCTGGGAGGCTGATGGGAGAGGGTTGCAACTTCAAGTCTAGCTTGGGTAATTTAAGAGACTTCACAAAATCTTGTGGCAAAATTTTGAAAAGTGGAAGAGGGTGCTATCGCTTAGGGCAGAGGCCTCCCAGTACCACGGAAACAAACAAGAGAAAAGAAGAAAGGCAGGGGGCAAGGTCAAGGTAAGGAGAATGCATACCCCAGAATGCTAAATAAAAGCACTTGAAAAAAGTAACCACAGTGTCTGCTTGGAAGGTGGTGGTACAAGGATCAATCAGTCTACAAATTTGAGAGCAGTTTGGGTAACATAAGGGACCTCACCTGAAACACACACACACACACACACACACACACACACACACACACACACACCCCACCATGTGATCTAGAAGCCCACTTTTTTATACACAAGGAAAATAACTGAAAATACCACTAGACTTTTGTACACTGTGTTCCTAGAAGCATCATTTACAATAGGCTGAAGGTGGGAAAACTCCAAAGGATCATTGAGAGATGAACAGATAAAACATACAATAGACAAGACTACTTTAAAACACTGGAATCCTCAAACATGGTACGCGGTAAGGATGAACCTTGAAGGTGTTGTGCTAAATAACCCAGGCCCATCCCCAGAGGACCAGTACTATCTGATTCTATCTTCATGGGGTGCCTAGTAGTAGCTGAACTCACAGAGACCAGAACAGAGATAGTGGTGACCAGGAGCTGAGAGGACGAGAGTGGAGGAGGTGGGGCTCAATGGAAATAAGTTAGGAAAGACAAACCCAGGTGTGTGGGAGGCAGTGATAATACACAAAAGTGTGAATATATTGATTTCTTTCAAAATTGTTAAAATGACATATTTTATATTACTTTACATTTATCACATGCATTCACAACATTACTCCCTTTAAATACTGTGTATCTATTTTGCCAGTTTGAAACACATCAATTAAAAGAGAGAGTAGTTGACAGAATTCTCAAAACTTAAATTTCCAGTCTTTTTCCTTTTATCCTTGACATCTTCCAGTATGGCTGAGTGCTCTCATGGGAACAGAGTGGTGGGTGCATGTTTGGTGGTGAAAGTGCAGGTTCCCCTAGGTCTAGTCTCTCCTCCCAGAGGCCATAGTCTTGAACAGGGCTCCCATTAATGTGTCTCCTGAGATAGCTCATCAAAGAAACTGGGGAAGTATGGCTCTAACTGCCCCAAAAGGTAGAGGGAGGGACCGCTTACTTTGGTCCCTTTTAGAAAGTTGTTGCCTGCATGGAAAATGAGGAATTCCCTCAGAAGGACCCAAGGAATGTCCCCACTTTGCCTGTAGAGGTTTCAGTGTAGGAATTTTTAACTCTCTGGGAGTCCATCTTGACTTTTCTTGCCTTTGTCATGTGGAGATGAGTATTTTGTTTCAGAGCCTTGGTGAGCATGGAGTTCACTGAGATCCAAATGGGAGAGGCTTCTGAAATACAAAGGCTGTGAGGCTCAACTGGTGCGCTGAGGAAAAAGCTGCACTTGCCAGACACGGCCACCAGTTTGGAAAGGGTTCGCACAAGGATGAGACACAAAGACACGAGGAGCTAACAGTTGACTGTTAACCTCCCAAACTCAATTCAAAGTGACAGTGACACTTCACAGCACATTGCATCCAATCTCATTTGAAGCTGACAATGATTGTTTCTGCTTTCCATCTATTGGTTTATTAATGGTCGACAGCCTCTTAAGCAGATGCAGATTCATTAGGTAGCCAGCTGTTAGGAGGTTCCCAGATGTCGAATGTAACTCTGTCTTGAACATATTTTTTTTTTTCTTATCATGAAACAAAGTAATTGAGGCCTCCTTATTAAAGAACCAGTTAATTACTAAAACGGTACCTTATGGCACTCTTTTTATCATTCAAATCTAAGAACTCATGGGGCATCTAAAAATTTGGTGAAGAGATAGTATTTAAGATAAAATCTTTATTAGAAAGATAGATGCTATATTGTGTAGACACATCACATTGGAGGAATTTAAGAATGGGAACAAATTTTAAGCAACAAATTTAGCAACATTATAATATTCTTTCTTGGTTTATTGTAGTAATTACTTCTAAAAGGCAGCACTGATAAATGTAATAAATTAATTCAACTTAAAGTACTATAAATTTTCCTTTGCACATGTTTATTTTCCATAAAAGAAGGTTTTGAAAAATGGTTCCTACCATAACCTGTAACTTTATATTAAAAAAAAAAACAAAAGAAAAAAAAACAGTACTCACCTTCCCCCATAAGAAAGTTCAACTGTTGGCAATCAGAGAGTATTTTCAAATCACCAAATATTTCTAAGTGCTCTTTGAAGCCTTAAAGAAGTTACTTCACATATTACCAAGAGCACCTTAAATCTAGAAATTCCATTCCAGTTTTATTGATAGAGACGCATCTCAAGCCTGTGTGCTTTTTGTTTTTGGTAGTACTGGGGACTGAATCCAGGCATTTTACTGAGCCCCATTCCTAGCCCTTCTTTTTGAGACAGGGCCTCATCACGTTGCCCCAGTGTGGATTTAATCTTTTGCTCCTCTTACCTCAGCCTCTCTCAGGGCTGGTGTGTCCTGCTGGATCTGGCTTGTGTACACTTTTTGAAATGGACTCCATTATGAAGCAGTCTGGTACCAAATACGTTTTTGAGATTTGGCTCATGCCTTATGCTAAATACACCATTTTACAAAGCAAACAAGTGTACCCTTGAAGCATACCCTTCAGAAGAGATGAGTTTTATTTTTTCCGCAACTTATCTGCTGCCATTGACCTTCAGAAAATGTGGACAGATTCCATACACATTTCAGAGCTTAGTTGACAGACATTTTAGTTAACAACCATTTACTAGCTGTCTACTGTATATGGAACATTACATGAGCTTTGGGGAAAAATGGGCCAGAGTCAGGAACAGGTGAAAAGGAGCCGACCATTATCTGCACAGCATGTATAACCTTTCGATCAGAAGATCTGGAATATTAACGTGGGGCTAATGAGGGACAATGGAATGAACCTGGATTTGAAACCCAAAGATCTGTCCCAGGGGTGGCTCCTCTAGCTACCTTGATCTCTTACCTCAGTTTCCTCATCTGCAACAAAGGGATAATAACTGTCCTATCTTCTTGGTTTAGGGATTTATATAAATCAAAGAAAAAATGAGTGTAAATTCACTCTGTAAACTGCAATAAACAAATGCAAGTTATTGATAATACTCTGCTTTTTGTAGCCCAAGAAACTCCTAAGAATAAATGAAGCAAATGGATCTATTATCTATTTTACTAGGATATACCTTATGGTATAATCCATAGCACAGCTCACCAAGTAGACTGTGGCTACCCAGGTGTCCTGAGATACCTTTCAGGGAGCTACAAAATCACACCATTTCCAGCTACTTATTCTCAAGCTAGGACTATTTTCACATACAATAGATTCCACCAAACAACTTACCAGTGCAGGAAATGAGGCCTCAGCTGTTTGTATTAAGTGAGGTACTAACGAGATTTGTAACATATTTAAAACAGTGACACTCTTCTCACAAACTTTTATTTTGGAAAACATTAGTTTATAAAATTACAATTTGTTAACATGTAATGGTGTGTCAACCAACCAATATCTTTAAAGCTTCTCAATTTTCACTTTAAATACAGTAAATACTGATATAACCCATATAAACAGAAGTTCTTTGAGGGTCTAAGTTTTTAAGGCTGTAAATAGAATCTTAAGACCAAATACTCCTAAGCACGTCTATCTCACAAAATAGAGAAAAGTGTGCCTGGAGAAACAACACAGTTCTAAAATCATGGCTAAGAAGAGCTCCACAAGTTTGATCTTAGCTATTTAAAGAGTAAGAAGTGAAATTCATTTCTGGCTGCCGGGAGGCCCTGGGAAGCGAAGCATCCGAGTCTGGCACACTTGTGTCCTCCCAACTCAGGTGACCAGAGCAAGGGGAGCAGGTGCTGATGAGGGAGGCGTAGCAAGGCTGCCAGAACCACAGGAGACACACCACTTACGGTCACGCTGAGTAACAGTAAGCAAAAGGCCTGCTCTTACGGGCTTTGTCTATGTGATTGCTTATCTGGGTACTGGGAGAACAGTTAAGATTTTGATTAACAAAACTGTACGAATTCAATCAATAATAAATCTCTAAAGCTTACAAAAACTAAGAACATTCTAATGAGAGTTGTGTGGCAAATCATATACCAAGAGCTCACATCTGCACTAATGTGCAAGAAGTGTGCCAAAACCAAAATTTCCTTGCCAGTTAAAAAAAAAAAAATTGTTTTAAACCACAGCCAGTAAAATCCTCAATCAGAAATCAACATAGAACAGTCTTTTAGGCTTTGGTAAGTACATTTCACTTTTACAAATGCAGGAATGTGAACTTTTGATTAGTGGTGCAGATTAAATGGCATTCGCGTGAAACATTAAGCACAATGACTGGCACAAATAAAGCTGTTGCTATGTGAGTACATTTGCATAAATAAAAAATGGGAGGCAGAGCAATGTTAATAGCATATATGTCAGTGCTGACAGCTCTCACTCATCATTTCATTTAATTACCCAACACCTCAGGACTCCTGGTTCATTTTAGGAAAAATGTACCCCAGCCCAGGCAGGCCAGGTAAACCGGCCAGGCTTACACAGAAGCCAAGTGCGTGAGGTGGGATTTCACCCATTTCCAAGTATACGTTCTTTCTCCAGTGTGATGGTGAACCCAACAGGAGGTAAAACATGAAACCGGTTTTAGAAGTCCACTGAACATAAGGTGTTTTGTGCATAGTACAGATTTTACTTATAGTGACACACTCTATCTCAGCTAGAAAGCTATCCCATGATGACTGATCTTTCAAGACAAATGTAAAATTGTGAAAGGTAAATTCAACTAAGAAAACTACCATTTCATAACTAGTTGAGGAAAAAGTACTAATCCTTCTCTTTAAATACAAGTAACTCTAAGCCCTGGATTTAGTGACTTTTAAACAAAATTGGAAGCACCTAACCCAAACACTGAACAAGATAAATTTTTGAAGCTTTAAGTGAATCTAGAGACAGAAATAAAAATGAGCATGTTGGATCCATCATAGCTAAGCTCTGAACAATAACTCTTCCCCCTAATATCATCCAAATATAAAATACAAAGAGAAAAGCTCTTGTTGAAAAAGGAAAGGGCAGACAGGAGTCCAATGGTAAAGGAATAAGATTGTAAATGATTCAGTTTTTCCTGCCTTTCTTCCGAGTAGCACTCAGTCACACCTTCAAAACCTAATCATAAAAAGAAAAAAAAAAAAGCCTAATCATTAAATCAGGCATTCAAGGAGTCAACTTTTAGGTTCTGCTCTTTTGAAGACTCAAAAACAACACTGATAAGATAGTAAACTACGCTGAGGTTCAATTAAAAAAGAGAGGGCACATCTTGTGTATCCTCAGAGATACACAAGCAGGGCCCTGGAAAATTCTTTAGACAGAAATTTCATTAGAAAAAAATTTAAACCCAAAAGTTCAGATACTAATACTGTCAAGAACCAAATATATATTCCATCAAACTTAAATATAAATTTGAAGAAAAACAGTACAGGTTTTAAACACAAGTGCAGTTATTCTCCCACGCTGCCACCAGAGGCTGGCCTGATAGTTCTGAAGTAACAACATTTGAAAGCTCCTATTCTTTGAAACTAATTTAAACACACTGAATTGTTGAAAGATTAAAAACCACAGTCAGCTAATTACACTCTCTCTCATCTCTTATTCAGCAAATGAATCACTTTTCATTACCACTTAGCTGAAGTACATGAATTTCTGCCTAATTAGAAATGTTGTAGATGGAACATTAGCAGGAATGGAGCAGGTCAGGATATCTTTGCTGCTTCATTTTTAATTCCTAACAGTAGGGCGTGATAGGAAAGAATAGAGAAGTCATTAAATAATTTTGAATTATTTATAAAAATTACTTTGCCCAAATTATAATTATTTTTTCCCCAAATGGTCTCAAATGTCTAACAGAATGAAAAAAAAGCAGTTCAACATTGATTTTAATGAACATTTTAATGTTTTGTATAACAGATCATTATGAATACAATGGAAACAAAGTTTTATCAATTTAATAAAAAAATTCAACATAAAGTGGGGAGGTAATAATTTTATACCTATATATAGTATTTATTTTAAAAAATATTCCCAGCTTGAGTTTTGCATTCCAGACTCTAAACCATGATTTTCATGTGAGCTTAATGTAGAATTACAGCAGAAAAACAGAAACATTTTAATAAATTTCCTTTATTTGTCCTTAAATCAATAAAATCTCTGACTGCTACAGGTCTCCTTTAATAATATATATTTAACTCCTTTCTAGTGGAATAGTATTGCTAATGGCATATTATGTACACTCAAAACCAAACAAAACAAATACTGTATAATATCTAAAGGTGGATGTTGTTGAGCTCTAACATGTTTTAGGTTTCAATGGATTTTCACTTTTTCAAGTTTTTGAAAAGACATCAAAAAAGATAAAAAATAAATATTTTTCTCTTTGTGACCACTCCTGACTGAAGTGATGGCTACAGGGATGAAGGGAGCCTCGCCACGGGGATCACTGCAAATCCTAAGTACTGGCTGCAAAACACAAACAAAAATACTCCAAGTTTTTTCTTCTTCTCTTAAAGGAAACCATACAGCAGTCCTGAAAAAATTTTTCCCTAGTTCTGCATAAGATCATTATAGCAGAAGACCTCAGAACGTCCCATAGAGATCACCACCTGCTGTAAAGAGGCTTCGTTATAATAAAAATTTGGATAGTATAACAGCACTGTTCCTGGAACATTAGCAAAAGTATATACATTCCAGTTACCTTTGATTTAGCCATAATCACATATGTATGCCTTTTTTTGGACAAAAATATATATTTTTATAAAAAACTGATCATCCAACTTTAATGATTTCATATCTGGACTCAAGAGGGTAGTAAAAGGAACAGACCCAATTATGACAAGGTGATTCAGGGACAGAAAAATCAAGTTCCTCAAGAAAAGTAAAGTATAAAATTAGAGATTTAAACACATTTATTCAGTCCTATTCCCACCTTCCCACAAGTGATGTTACATGGACTCTTCAATTTATAAAGGCTTTCAGTGGTCTCGTTGCCCTATTTGCAATCAATCTTTTCTGAGAAAAATTATTCTGACTGTCTGACCTGAAGTGCTCTTGTTTGGTCTGAAATACTAGATACTTTATTTTTATAAAACAGCCTTTTTGGTTATGTACTTTTATTTCAATTAATTGATAAAAAGAAAGGGGAGCTGATTAGCATTTTCCATCCCAGTATCACCTATCTGCCCAGCTAAAAATTCTTCGTTCAATCTGTTTCTCTTCAGTCTCCTATTTGCTAAAGTTGGCGAAATTTGCAAAGGCATCTTGCTTAGGTTGAACAGTTCCAGAAGTCATGGCCATGTTGGGGACGCCCATGCCCACAGTGCCTGTCAAGCCCATCCCAGCAGCTGACATCCCCATGTTCATGTTCATGCCCATCATGCTCTGGTTCATTAGTGGAGCATTCCCAAGAGGGGCCATTCCCATGGTGCCAGTCATCACACTGGGCATACTCATAGGCACAGGTCCCCCTAGCAAAGGGTTAGTTTGTGGCCGGACAGGAAGCATATTTGATGGAGAACTGAGGTTCACGGCTCCAAAACTTTGAGTCATCACATTCAGAGGCTGTTGCATATCTATTAGAAGAAAAGAGACAAAAGAAGCTTACCAAACTGAATTCTGAACACTCAAAAAAGGACAGAAAAATAATACAGTTTTCCTAACATCAATATTTCTAGTCCAATAAATTCCTTGGCAGAGATTTTATAAGGAAAATTAATTAATTTGCACTAATTCCATTTTTTATTTTGATTTTTGAGACAGGGTCTTACTCTGTAGTATAGGGTGTCCTGAGGCTCACTTTGTAGCTCAGGTTGGTCTTGAATTCATGACCTTCCTGCTCAGATCACAGGTATGAACCACCATGCCCAGTTATACTGTTTATTCTTCAGTACTACTGAGTTGCTACTGACACTGGTTTCAGAGATGTAAAAACACTAAGAGTTGGAAACACATGACTCCAAAGTACTGCTATAAAATCTTATCCTGTTGAATCTTATCTAACATATTTTCATGAGCTAGCGTATACTAAAATCCTTAAAAATATTATATCCTTTGACTATCTCTAGAAATTATACTAAGGAAAACTCAACTACAAGGATTTATGTATTATGGAACAACCTATAGTAACAAAAAGCTGAAAATAATTTAAATATCCAAAAGGCCTGAATGCTTATATAATGGATAACTACAAAAATCACTTTCTTCTAAGAATATTCAACATAAAAAATTACAATTTAATGTTCAATGAGAAAATAAAGCAATATACACAAAATAAACCCAAAGATAAAAATATGCTTTAAAAAGATGGAGCCAATGCTGGTGGCTGAGCTTGCAGCTGTCCTTGGTCATGGGGATGCTATTGGCCCTTGGGCCACAGTAATCATGGTGAATAGTTCAGGTTGTGCATGAGCACTGGAAACATGTATTTCTCCTAACAGGATTTGTCTTTGGATAGTATATAAAAAGGAACTGAGGCCCAGTAAAGAAGTTATCTGGAGATAAAGACTAGCTAAATTACAGAATGTTCATGTTTTTAAATTTATGGGAAAAATAAAAAACATGTTTGTTATTTAAAACAAAATGAAACAAAACGGCTCAGCCAAGTGCGGGGACCAGGATTCAATCCCTGGAACCACATGCTGCACCAGCCCTGCTCCCCAGCGTGCTGAGCATGGTGGAGAACACCTGCAGTAGCAGCCCTGGGGAGGCTGAGAACAGGAGGATCACTACGAGTCCAAGCTGCATAGTGAGGCCCTGTATCAAATACATTAAAAAAAAAAAAAGGAAAAAGCAGTGAGTATCTTTGACTGCAGAATTTAAACAATCTTTCCTTCTGCATCATTATTTACAAAATGAACATACAGCAAATATTTTGGTTTTAGTGATCAGGCCACCACAGCTTGCCACAGTATAATGAGAGCTACCATGCCAAGACCGAGGATAGTCGGTCAATGTGCCAGAAGAAATAAGGGATATGAAGCAATCAATGCCCAAAAGGAACTGAAGTACATCTATAACCAACTATACCTCACCACAGCTTTTTTTAGGCATTTTTATTTTAATGCTTGAGGTAGTCTTGACCTGCACAAAGGCTGCAAGAACACAAAACTCCATGTGTTGAGGCAACTTACTCTGCTGCTGAATCATGGTATTGAGCGATGGCTGCTGGGGTTTGGATGGCTGCATACCAGGTAGTAAGTTGTCTAGGCTGATGTTTACGCTGGGGTCAGACCAAGTAGAAGGCAGGGTTTTGCTGACTGATTTCTGGACCATATCTGTATTCTGATTATAGAGAGGATTAGGCTTCTGCAGCACTGTGCTAACATTTTGCAAAGGCTGTAAAATAAAGAAATGCTCTAAAAATTAAACATCTGTCCTATAAAGATTATCACAGGACAATTTAATCACAATAAGCTTCTGAAATCAAAGAGCCCCAAATGCTATACACTAATGTTTTCAAAACCCTGAATCACAAACTTCAGGTCACCCTCACGTCCCAACAAGCCTGCAGTTGAAAAACCCAAATACACATCTAGCATAATGAATTACTCTTTTGTAACCCAATGCCTAGAAGATATTCTTCATATCACATGCCCACTGCAACTACCAATAGCAGATTAGTAGAGTTTTAAGGAAGTTTACAAGTGGAAATTTCATTTGCTTATTTACTGTGGTACTAAGGACTGATCCCAGAGTCTTCCACTGAATTATATCCCCTGCCTCCTTTTATTTTGAGACAGTGTCTTGCTAAATTGCCAAACTGCCCAAGCTAACTCAAACTTGTGATCCTCCTTGCCTCAACCTCCCAAAGCACTGAGATACTGGTATGTATCACCACACTCACCTTACTCTGTTTACAAAAGGGAATTCAGGGTGCACTATCAACAACTAATTCTATTCCACACGTCCTGACTGATATCTCTCTCTGCTTATGCACACTTCTGCCTGAAGTGAGGTATACTAGTGGAACTTCATATATGGGTCAGTTTAGGAGAAAACAACTTTAGGAAGAAGAAGCAGAGGCGCTTGGTAGGTACTAAATCTAACAAAAAAAAAAGAAGAAAGGAACAGCACAAGAAGAAAACTTTAAAACATATTATGCAAAGAAATACAACACAGGTACAATCAAATCAAAATTGAGGTCTAATTTCCATTATACAAAGAGTCATCTTTCTGCTTTTTCCTTCTCCTTCATTCTAACATCCAAGAAAATCTACAAACGAACATCAGTACCTAGTGCCATAAATACTTTCAATAGCTTGAGTCAACACAACCAAGTTCCTGGCATAACTCACATATTTTTGCACCCTGAATTTTTGTGAATGAGCAGCCTATATGAAGTTTATATAATGCAGATTAGGCCCAAAATAGGAAAAAAAAAAAAACTCACCACTTGAGGGAATGATTCTTCTATACTATTTGTGATTATTTATAACTAAAGACCAATTTTTTTTTTAAAGATAGGGGTCTTTCTAAGCTGCTCAGGTGGGGCTCACTTTTAATCTTCCTGTTTCAGCTTTCCTAAATGCTGCATAGGTGTTCACCACTGTGCCTGCCATGAATGAATTGTTTTAAGGATGAACAGAAATTTTACTGAATGAATGCTTGCCACCAATGAAATATAGAAATACTTTGCTTCACAGACACTTCAGTCTGCAAACATTTCAGTTCACAAACAAAAATGTTCACCAAAATTTTGCTTCCACTTGCAAACTCCACCATAGGTGACAAACACTACCACTGCCATCTTCCCCACACAAATACAAATGTAGCCATCTTCCCTAAAATTGTAAAATAAATCAAGTTCGTAAACCAAACTATCGTTTTTCCCTCCCACTCTCCCTTCCTTCCTTTCCTTCTCCCCTCCCCTCCTTTCTTCTTTCCCTTCTCCCCTTTCCCTCTTCCTTCCTTCTGCCAGAAATTGAGGTCAGGATCTTATACCTGCTTGACAGGTACTGTACTGCTGAGCTATATCCCCAAATTTCTATTTTTAATTAAGAACAATTTCACGTCCCTCCTCAACATGTCCTTACATGAGCTACAAGATGAGTAAGAAGGCTTTTCCCTCTAGCACCTTGACTATACTAAGAGGAAAAAGTATGAGGTAAATGCAACATATAAAACTGACACAGAGTTATGTGCCACCAAAAATGTCATCATCAACAACAGACCATGTAACAATTTGTGGCGCCTGTACCACTGGAGCCACCTTAAGTTCATGTAAGAACATCATGTCTGCACTCTGACAAAAATCAATGATAATACAGTTCTCACACTATGTTGATCCTTAAGCAACAAGTGAATACACACATATACACCCTGCAAAGGCTTGCTTATATTTCTTATATTAATCTATCATTTAAAGTAAGTATCTCAAAATTATAAATCACAATTTCCTAGGGAAACTGACAACTTACCTGTGATCTTGACATGGGCAAACCAAGTCCTACAGTGTTGGTGCTCATCAAAGAGAAATTCATACTCTGGGAAGATGTCATGGTTGCTTGGGCTGAGCCCATGAGATCAAACAGGTCTGAAGAACCCGAGGCAGCTGGAGGTGGTCCTAATGCTGGCTGTGAGCCGCTGACAAGTTCTACTGCTGGCTGGGAGGCACTGCCAAAGAGCTCACCACTGGAAGCCGCAGAGGTGCATGGGGCTTGGTTGAAGGCACTCCAGTCACCAAAGTCTCCATTCCCACTTGTTGCTGTTAAGACAGAAATAACTATAAAGGTAAACGACTTTCTGAGATGCACAGAATAGAACAACCTATGAGATGAAACTAATTACAGTTGATCAGTCCATCCAGATTAGCATCTGTAGGTACCATCTTCATCTGGACATTATGCTTTCTCATGAATATTACACTAGTGTTAACAAGGTGGCAAATGGAATTTCCCTATCTCTTGGCAGGTCTGTAGGTGACATATAGAAGCTACCATAAAAATTTCCTTTCAAATGATAATGGAGTGCTCATCTTTGTCAGGTCTAGACGAAAAAAAAAGGGTATACAAAGGAAGAATCATGATGTGTGTGTATAAACAGTACAGTTAGGATAAATATGCCGTGCTTGTGCATAATTCTAAGAGAAGCAAGATTTGCACTAATAGTGGTTGGACAAGATATTATGTCGGCTTCTAGTACCATGGGCAACCACTAGGAAAATAACAAGATAGAAAGTATTAATTATTGAATCTGTGATATAATTCAGCCATAAAAAATAAGTATATAGCTACACTCTTAATTCACTGATTAGAGACATCTGCTATAATAATGTAAGTATAATATCATGTATGCACCTTGTACGATACCAAAACATTATGAAAATTTGCAATGTATTAATTTATCGAATCTGTCCTGTTAATTTGTCTTGAAACTGTCTCAATGCTATTTGTTCTTCAATTAAAAAAAATAATAAAAAAACACCACACACCAAAAACAAACAAACAAACAAACAAACAAACAAAATTTCCTTTTAACCAAGTCTGCATACCAAAAATCCTTTCAGCTAAACAAATAGGTAGCCTGGGACTCAAAAAAGCAGAAGGAAATTCTAAGCTGGTTACACTTTTGCCGGGGAGCTCCAGAATCCTCACTGATGAGATAATCAGTAACACCACAGAGTTCAACTTTCTGACTTCATTCATTGTGTAGAAAGGTTTAGATAGAAATCTCACTATAATTTATACTCAAGTAATGTTTCAGATCCCAAATTCATTAAAGACAAAACAAAAGCATGGAGGAAAAAAACCTAATAAATTAAGGGGTGGGTTAATAAACTTAAGAAGTTCTCACTCACTTGGCTGTGTTCCCCCACCTGATAGCAGCACGAGAATGTTCAATTCATTTAAATAAAAAGAGGAAAAGGAAATTCATGCTAACATTAAAAATAAAATTGAAAAGAAAGATTTATGCTAATATTATTTGGACAACATATCATGCCTGAACTGATACGAAGACAATACACAATGTATTAATTGTAACTCCCCTACAAACAACATTTTTTGTTTATTTAAATGGGAAAAAGATAAAACAGCAATGAAACAGTTTCAAAACTGGTAAGACAGTTACAATAACTAATACATTGCATATTATTGTCTTTGTATTCAGAAGACAAAATGCAGACATGATATCTTGTCTAAATGACATTAGTACAAAACTTTCCTCTCAATGAACTAAGAGAAAGTAGCTGTATTTTCCTAACTTGTTTGTAAGTATAATACCATGTATGCACCTTACGATACCAAAACATTATGAAAAGAGTTTGCAATATATTTAATTTACTGAATCTGTCTTGTTAATTTGTCTTGAAACGGTCTCATTGCTATTTGTTCTTGAATAAAATAAATAAAATAAAAAACAACAACTTTTTTTGGGTTATTTTTTTTTCTTCTTAAAAAAAAAAAAAAAAAAAGAGCTGGATTTAAAAAGCCAAAAAACCAAGGCTGGGCGTGGTGGGGCACACCTGTAATCGCAGCACTGAGGAAGGTGAAAACAGGAGGATCACTATGAGTCTGAGCTGTGTACTGAATACATACAAAACAACAACAAAAACCAACAAACAGAAACTACAAAGCCTCACTACTATACTTTGAATTGTAAGTTTGAGGCTGAATATTCAGTATAAAAATTGGTAACACATTGACATTAAAAGCATAGATTTATGTCTTACTAGCTATGTGATCCTGAGTGAATAACTGAACCTCCCTATATCTCTCTTCTAAAATTTATATTGTGGAGATTAAATGATTCAGTATATACTAAGTGTAATGTAAGACTGGCTACCATTACTTTGGATTAAATGGGAAAGTCCAGTCAAGTGCCAAGGCAATGCACTCTCTTTCCTTTGGCACGTCACATAAAAATGCACCTCAACTCTACAAAGGCTGCATGCACAACATTAACTATTTGGAATACAGTGATTAGCTAAGGCAAAGTGATGAAATGTTTTTAAAGCAGGTTATATATAAATCTAACTAAATATGCCTTTCCTTAAGAAAAAGACAAATAGATAAATATGAATACATGGAAAAGCAAAAGCCCAAGGTGAAGAAAACTACACTGCCAACTGTTGTGTGGAAGAGAATGGTATGTTATCTCTAAGTTAATTAACACCGTATCTTTGTACTCCCTGTTCATTTACAACTGGGGAATACATTTTGTCTAGCCTAAAAGATAACTAACCAATGCAGACTGTGTCTCATTGGGTTAAATTTCAGGAGAGAACTACAATATGAAGTCTTTAAAATTGGACTGGGGAGATAGCCCAGTAGCATAAGCGCTTGCCTGGCAAGCGCAGGGTCCTGAGTTCAATCCCTGGTACTGGAAAAAAAAATAAATAAATAAAATTACATTCTTCTATTACCATATTAAAATATAAACATCCTTACTAGGGAAAAGAGTGTATTTAGAAGCCCCACATTCTACCAACAACTTAATGTAAGAAATGTGCTGGGGCCATTGATATAGCTTAGTGGTGCAGTATCTGCCTAGCAAGCATGAAGTCATGAGTTCAATTTCTGATATCCCCCCCCCAAAAGTGCTAATACTCATTACCTTGAGGTTTTACAAAAACATGTCTTTGATATTTTTTACAAGAGATTAAGAGTTTCAAATTTACTTCTACACATTAAACACTGTGAACTCATTTAAGTAAGGCTATTGGGTAAATGTAAACATTATGCTCATTTTTTTATTTGCCTGATCTATAAGGCAGACTATGAAGGGAAACTGGGGCAAACCTTATTGCTCCATCTGAAAATTCAGTATCTGAAATGATTAATCATGGAGGAAGAAATTTCTAATGGGGCATCTACTGTTTAGAAATGATTAATCATTGTTGTAAAACTTTCAGCCCCCTGTGCAATGGTGATCAGGTTATATTAATCATATGCATACAGATGAAGACATGCATCGCTTAGGCACTATTAACATATTCAAATTATCTGCATACCAGGCAACTTTACATACATAACAACTCTGAGAATTACACAAGGAGTCTGTAAAATTAGGGCTAAGTTTATCTTCCACTTTGATTTGCCTAAAGTAAGGTATCAACCCTTCAAAGGTGTAATCACACCTCCAAAATGGAGTAATTACTCAAAAAATGTTTATTTCTGGGAAATATTTAGAATTTATTAAAGTAGGCTATAGAAATAATCCCTAACCACATTAAAAGATATATATTTTTATTCATAATCCTGTTGAACCTAAATCAGAAAGTACTAAGTATAAAGTTTAATCCATTTTAATAGGAATAATTACTATACTTGCAATAATAATACTTCAGTTACATTTTTCCTGTCTCACTTCTTATCTATGATTACAGCTAAATTTACATATTCTCTAACTCTGAATTGTCCAGATTTTATAAAGCATAAATCATAATCTCTTTACAACCTGCAGAAAAAGATATTTAACAATGAACTTAGTCTGTATTTGACATATTTCTGTAGATATTGCTTTAACCTTTTAAAGAACTGTGGCAAATAGCATTATTGCTAGTTGTAGAAAATTAGTAAGTTTCATTCCTGAAAAATCATATAAGCTAAACATAAATCTTGGCATTTTTGTTACAAAAGTGGTATTATTTATTATTCACATTTCCTCCCTACACAGCTCAACCAAAGTCATATATGAATATGGACAGTTTTCTTTAGCATTAGCTCAGTAGTGTGTAATTTCTTTGGCACATTTAAAACTCTGGCCCCCAAAATACCTGCAGATAACTATTTAAGAATTACAAATTATGACTACCACAAGGATAACAATGTAAGTTAATTTAGGGGAGAGGGAGTTACATGTTTCATAACCTTTCACCACCTCTGTAAGTCTGGCCAATCAAACCACCTCATACCTTGGGAAGGGAAACTGCTTGATGCAGCAGCTGAGCCGAAGTCAGCAAATCCCCCAAATAAATCAGCTGATCCTCCTAGAAGGTAAGAGAGGGAAAAGGCAAGCTGTGAGAACTCAACCTCAAGAAGACTGCTTGGCACCACACGAAAAATATACACAGCAGGGGCCCCAGACCCCTTGCAGAAGCTATTAGACCTAGGTCTGCAGTTAATGCTCCCGGTACAATGTCAGACTATGTCATATTCCTTAGTCGTAGATGTAGGAAGATGATACTACACACATACAGTTATCCCTAATGCTTCAAAAACACAGTATAGACATCACAAGAATCTTTCATGGGTACTTACACCTGTGTAAAATATTGCTATGGAATAAGATATTCACAAAAGTAAATGAAATGCACAATCCTTGACTAAACCTTTGGTTTAAAAAAAAAAAAAGTAAAATAAAGAATGTTCCTGTAAGAAAATATAAGTTGAAATATTTTAGGGGCAAAGTATGGTGCTTGCAACTTTCTTTCAAATTATATAGAACAAATATTATAGCATAAAGAAAAAACAAGCAAGGCCAGTGAGATAGCTCAGTGCCCTAAAGTGCCTGCTTAGGCAAGCTTAGGCAGGTGCAGGGGACAGCAGTTTGATCCCCAGCACTACATGCTACACCAGCCCCACCCTCAGGGTAGGCTGAGCTGGCCAAAAAACAAAACAAAACAAAACAAAAAAACAAGAAGTAGAGAAAAAAATGAAACAATTTTTTAAAATGCTACAATTTTCCCGGTTCCAAAAAATAAAATTCATATTAAAGGGCCAGGGAGATGGCTCAGTAGAATAAGCATTACCTTGGCAAGTGCAAGGGCCTGAGTTCAATCCCTGGTTCCGTCACCAAAAAAAAAAAAAAAAAGCTAAAATTTAAAATAAAAATTGAAAGAAAAAAATCCTTATGTCTGGGAATCAATCTGTACACATAATGTCCTATTCTCATGAAATTCTTATTTGTAAACACTACATGGATTAAGATATGTACTTTTATCTACAATTTGACTTGTATTTCAACACTTTTTAGAAAATGGTGTATTATTTGAAGTTTTAACATTCTATTTTAATTATCAATGAAACAGTGAAAGATCTAAAACTTTAGGCAGTTGCCTTTATTTTTGACTGTCCTCAAAGATACCATCTCTGAAGAGTCACAACCTTAGAAGCCTGGAGCAGCAGCTCAATTATGGTGCTTTTAGTGTTATGTGAACATTATATAGGCTACATCACAACTGCATAGCCTGCAGTGCTTAGAAACTAGCCAGGTGGGACTGGAACATCTGGGCTGCACTCAAACACCACCAGGGACAGCTTCCAACATCTGGTGCCATTTCTGAATTGTCTTATCGCTGCAAGACATTCTATCCCATCTGCTATACTCAACTGGGTTAATTAAACTCGAACCATCTCTCCTTTTTAATAAATGGCCAGGAGTCATAAAAGGAACAAATCAGATTCTGATACACATGTATTTGGTATTTCTTTTTAAGGTACATTTACTGTAGTCAATTATCAGCAGGCATAACTAATTTCTCATTCCTTCAATATTACAAATGCATGCTCATGTACATATCCTCACTCATCAGTGAACTAATACCAACACAGGTCTATATTTTTTCAATTTGTTCAAATGGTAATATCAAAGTGACTTTTCTTTCTTAAAGGTATAAATATAAAACGTGACGAGGAGGACAAAAGACCAGTGAACTAGAATTTTAAACTCTATAAATGAGAATATATATTAATAAAGCTAGGAGGAAAATGAGTGCTGCAAATAGTTGCTAATACTTCTTTTGTGATGTCCTTTCACATTAAAAATATTGATCCAAGTGTATTGTTGGGTGCAGAATGATAGTTAATCAATTACTACAACATCAAGGGACTTGAAAATTGGAGATGAAATTATTTTAATTTGTTCCATTCAGACTGTGACTAAATTTCAGTAAGTAATTTATCATGACAAGCAGAGATTTTCTAATCTTGACTTGTCCAAGCTACAAAGAAAATTCATGTTGCAGATAAAAGCACTAACTACCACAGATCATACCTTAAAAAGGGGTGAATTTTATTTTTATTTCCCTGAATTTAGTATTTTACATAAACACACTTTGATTATTCTGTTGCTAAACCTTTTGCTATCTACACTAAACTACAGGATTTTCCACAATTAAATCTAGAGCAATATTATTCCTCACATCACAAACTACTGGAATTTGACTTCAATAGGACCAACTGAAGAATACTCGAGTACAGAAACATACACATAGTTATTTTAATAAAGAGAAGCTGGTTTGGCTTACTGTTTGAAAAATTTAAAAAATTATTGCATTTAGAAAAAGTTTTCCTGTCCTCTAAGGGACAATTCATACCTACATGCATGGTATGCACACTAATGCTTAAAGCTGAACACAAAGCTGTGCTTAAGCACATCTATAAGATAATTTCCATCCAAGGAAATACAAGTAAGAGTCTACCAAAAATTGCTGCATGTGGAAGACTGTTAATTTTCACAAGAGCTATCTTTCATGATTCCCACACAAGAGCTGTCATTATAAATGAACCATTTCCATCTGCCTTTTCAGGGTAGCAAGGAGGTTATTTACAATCACCAGCTGAGAACATGTATTTTCCAAAGCAATACCCTGAACAAGAAAAATATGGCTATGGCCAGACAGTGCTTAAAGTACAAATGGAAATTTTCTTTAACAAATTATTTTGCACTACATTAAATAAACCTATTCATGCAAAGTTATACAAATGGAAATGACAAAATACAAAAAAAAAAAGACTAAAAATTATTCATAATTTATAAGAAAGTTTTCTCCTTACTGAGCTGAAAGATTTTGAAAGATGTTAGTAGTGTACTAATTTACTTAAAGAAAAAATGGGGTGTGTGGAATGCCCTACTAACTAGAATATAAGAGACTAGTTATATTATAGTACAGAAATACAATGTAAGATTATAAAGCAACAAAAAATTCAGTGAAATGAACAACTATAAAGATCAAGTAGGTCTTGGGTAAAAAATTTATAAAAAAACAAACAAACAACACCACACACACCCCCCCAATCCTTTTTTTAGAATCCTGAAAGATTTCACATGCAATAAATATGTGAATACACAGAAAATATTTTTAAAAGAATTTTCCAAGTTATTCATGGTTCACTTTATGTATCTAAATTAAGATTAAACTTTTTTCAAATTTCTAAAGTAAGTTTGCAATACTTTTAAAATAACTGATGAAAAGAATATACTAAGCAAACTAATTTTTTCAGTAATCTTGGCTTAAAACTAGAAGATAACATCCACCCAAATTCTAATATAATTTGGTCTACAAATAATGGAATGCACTGATTTATAAGTCATATAAAAGTAATTAGTAAGGCCAGGGAGATAGCTCAGTGGCTAAAAGCACCTGCCTTGCAAGCTCAAGGTCCTGAGTTTGATGCCAGGCACCACTAAATAAATAAATAAATAAATAAAACAAAATAAATAAAATCAGTGAATATAATGCAGCAAGTTCAAATGTAATGAAAATTACAGGTAGTCCTCTAAAATGTCTTTTAAAACATAGAATACCATTGTACTGACAATCTCAAGTAGATCCCGATGGCTACACATACAAGGTTTCACCTGTGTAATTTTAAACTTGGTAAGACAGTCTATAAGGATATTCTACTTCTGAAGATGGTATCAATAAGAATACATTAACACATTTTTAAAAATTTAAAGGGCTTTTCAAAGGAGATATTTATCTAATAAGCAGTACAGATGCTGTATCTGCTTAGTTTTACAGTTGGGCCCATACTACTTGCATGATGGTACTACTACAAATCTGGGCACATCTGGTAAATGACACCCAAATGACATCACGCAGCAATGTTAATATGGTCGACTCTTACACCTCGTGTAGGTGCTAAAGATTTAATGTGTAATTTCTTTTCATGGCAGAAATCAATTTAAAATATATCACTAAAATATTTAAATAGAGATGGCTAACTAAATTTATGTACTGGCTGGAGGAGATGTGTAGCAACTGGTTAAATATACTGAGACAGAAGACAACTTTGAAAGATAATTGTGATGTCAGGCCTTTTTCAGCTGTTTTTGGAAAATGATAAAAGTATAAGGTAAGAAACCTTTCAGAGGGGCCAGGGAGATGGCTCAGTGGAATAAGTGCTTCCCTGGCAAGTGCAAGGGCCTGAGTTCAATCCCTGGTTCCACAAAAACAAAAACTGTCAGATTTTAGTCAAACTTTGTTTTCAATTACTTAATTTTAACTGCTGCTTCTATTTAATTAATCAATGTTACTAGTTGACTAGAGAAGAAAAACCACTCAAAAAGGTTTCTTGCCAAGCAAAAGGAAGCATGTTAGTATTTACTAATTCTCTGTTTGAAGCAATCTTGCTATCACGGAAGAAAATAGCTATATCCACTCATCTGACTGTCTTAGTTAAGTCTTCAGTGACTGCTCCATTAAAATTTTCCACAGAAGCATGAAAGAGGCTCATTAATATTTAATGGTAGGAAGTCCAAAATAATTGACACTGGGTGACACTATGTCTGTATTATATGACCACATGCTAACTACTAGTTATTACTACAGATCAAACTTTAAGTATTCAAAAAGACAGCATATAAATTGTTAAACAACTAATGCAGTTGTTTGTAACCTTGGGCATTATAATCCAGTAAGATTAAAGAAAAATGTTAGAACAGTTACAGTTAGATAAAAAAAGGGGAAAGAAACTACAGGATCTTGGAAACCAGGTCAAATCAGGAATCCTGTTAGTTCAATCCTAGTACAAAATTATAGGACAAAACTTAAAACTCCATTTTTGCTGGTCTACATTTGAATGTAAAATGACATTTAAACAAGCTTGGAAAAACTGTCTTTAAAAATAAGCTGCATTTTTTGAATCTTACAAGCACTCAGACTGGTATCTGATTCAAAAAAAATATTTGTTGGATAACTGAACTGAAAGGCAAGCAAACTCTAGGAATATCCATGTGGACAGCAATGATTAAGATTTAGGGAGCTAGGCCAGGTGGTTCGGGCCCGTAGACTTGGAAGGCAGGAGAATCACAAGTTTGAGCCCAGCCTGTGCAACTTAGCAAGATTCTGTCTGAATATAAAAAAATGGGTTGGGATGTCGGTAAGTATGAGGGCCCTGGGCTCCACCTCCAATACCAGAGGATGGAAAGGAAATTCAGGGAAGGTCAGTAAAGCAAGCACAGCAGTAAATCGTTTTTTTTTGGCAGAACCAGGGACTGAACTCAGGCCCTTGCGCTTGCCAGGGAAATGCTTATTCCACTGAGCCATCTCCCTGGCACACAGCAGTAAATTTTTTCAGACAAAGAAATCAAAGGGAGCAGTCTTAATGTAAATTTTATTTTTCCAAATTAATTTTAAAAGTTTAAAAATGATTTTTTTTTTTTTAGCAGAACCGGGGATTGAACTCAGGCCCTTATGCTTGCCAGGGAAGCGCTTATTCCACTGAGCCATCTCCCCGGCCCCTTAAAAATGAGAACTAGGAAGCTCCCAAAATCTTTGATCATGTAAAATTTCAGAAAATTTACTATACCTTGAAATAGTACTCATTAATTAATTAAATACTACAAGGAGTATTTAATTAATTATAAGGAGCTATTAAAATATACATTATGTCATAGTGATTTGAGGATACTAGTATCAACATTTAATGATAAGAGGCCGAAGAGATGGCTCAGCGGAATAAGCGCTTCCCTGGCAAGTGCAAGGGCCTGAATGCAATCCCTGGTTCTGCCAAAACAAAACAACAAACAGTATTTAATGATAAGCTACCACAAAGAGGTTTTGCTAGGTCTGAGGGTCAGAAAAAGATGTATAATCAGGTATATTTCTTTTAAGGGAAAACCTTAAGAATTAAGTGCATATATGAGAAAGGGAACAAAAATATCAAGATAATATTTTCCAAAGAATGCTAGATGCTATAGGAGCTAAAGAAATAAGAGGACTGAGAGACTGTTAAACTATCCAATATTTAGGCACTAGGTCACCCTTGTTTCAGGCCATTGAACAATTCTTTTCTCACATTCAAGACTAATTTCATATTAATTAATATATCACTTCTTTTTTTTTGGCAGAATCAGGGATTGAACTCAGGCCCTTGTGCTTGCCAGAGAAGCACTTATTCTACTGAGCCATCTCTACCCGGCCCCACACTTCATCTTTTACATGATAGATTTTTAAATGATTAAATATCAATATTTAAAAAGAAAAAAAGACAATGTGGAAGATTACCTGCTGTTGACTGGCTGGTGGCATCAAACAGATCAACAAGGTCACCAGACGACTTGCTGCTAGGCACTGAAGTCTTAAAAAAAAAAAAAAAAATCATGTGTTTATAAATTTCTACTAATTCTTTTGTAAAATTAATTCTATTGAACTGGAATTCCCAATTTAGACACATACATCTATAAAAATCATCTAAATAAGGATAATTAGTTTTCTGGAAAAAAAGTTTTAATTCTTATGGAGAGGTATAAGCAGTAAGTAATTCTACTCCTAGCACTGTACAGTTCCCTTAACATTCATAATCTGGTTTCTAAGTCATACCTCATTACTACATTTCAGTATGAAAAATGCATCTCCCAGACTCCATTTAATTTTCAGTGCTACATTATCAAACTCACTAAAATCCTAACAAAATAAGTTACAACTACCCAAGGAAAGACTTTGCTCTTTAAAATCATACAAAGTTTCCCTTACAAAGAGTGATACTCATTGGGCTGGAAGCCAAATTCCTTGGCTTCCAAATTCTCAGCACTAAAATTCCATGAATGCTTTATAAAGCATTATTTATATGTTATATGAGCTAATAATTCTATGTTGTATGAATAACTTGACATTTGCTTTATATTTAGTTCTCAAACTAAACAATAAAATCTGATTTTATTTTTAGCTTCTCCACAGTGCCAAGCACCCTAGTATCTATGCTTTCTATGTTCAATACATACATGCAGAATTAGAATTGACTTGGTAGGCAACAGGGAAAGAGTACAATTCCCAGATATGATGTTTAAAATCTTTGGGATATCATTCTCAAATTATTATAAGAAAATTAGTTTCATTGATTTTCCTCACACAACCATATGTGAATACAATTTCTCTGTGACAGGCACCATGTGTTTGGTTTTTAATTCTTAGGACTATCAGATCCTATATAGCAATCAGTAAGCTAAGACTGTCTACAGCAAGAGAGAAAGCCTAAGAAGACAGATAAGAGAGCTATTTCCACTCTGTAACTACAACTCAAGTTGGATTGGATACTTTTGAGGTTTTCAGCAAAACTGAATGGGGGGTAGGGGAGCGGGCCTGGAAAGACAGCTCAGTGGTCTAAGTGCCTGCCTAGCAAGCACTAGGACCTGGGTTTGATCCCTAGGACCACATGCCTGCCTCGGAACCCCAGGTGAGCTGTGCCAGCCACTGAAATCGGGTATAGTGGCATACATCTGTAATCCCAGTGCTTGGGAGATTGAGACAGGAGGGTCACTATGAGTCTGAGCTGTGTAGTGAGATCGTGTACCAAATAACTAGATGATAAAAAAAAAACCCGAACCAAAAAAATTACCCCACAACACAACATGTGTGAAATTATACATCAATCCAGAAGACACTTGGTAAAGATTTTGCCAGCAAGTAGGCCTAATTTTATGTTTAGAGTCAGATACAATTTGCTGGATAATTAAAAAAATGTTTCCCTCAGCTTTTAACTACTTTTGGTGTTAAGGATATACATGTTGGGTTAACATAGTGGGCAAAATTATGACAGAAACAGCAACTTAACTCTCCAGAGCAAATTTCCTGAACCTTGACAGATTTCTGTTTGAAAGACTAGCTTGTGGTTAGCTGTCTGACAGGTGAATTTCCTTTCTGTGGTGAATAAAAAGTGAAGGTACCAGAAGCAGTTCCTTCTAGTTCTGATCAGTAATGACCACAGGGCAAATAAGCCTCCTTCAACAGGCATTATCTCAATGTTAAATGAGGTCATTTATCCTGTCAATTCCTTTTGTCTCTTGTCTTGCCTGTTTTTTTTTTTTTTTTTTTTTTTTTTTGGGGGGGGGGGGAGACCAGGGATTGAACTCAGGCCCTTGCGCTTGCCAGGGAAGTACTTATTCCACTGGGCCATCTCCCTGGCCTCCTGTTTATTTTTTTAAGCAGTGCCTCACTCTATAGCTCTACTGGCCTTGAACTATGCAGTCCAGGCTGGCCCTGACCTCATAGGGATCCTCTGGCTCAGCCTGCCAGAGTGCTGGGATTGCAGGTGTGCACCAGCACAGCTATGTCATTTCTTAAAACTTTCAAATAATCCTTCAAGTTTTCTTTAGTGAATGTAGCTGTGCACTATCTAGATGGAAAAAGATGTATCGCTCGGCCTTTCCCTAATGAGCCATGAGTATCATTTCTATTTTTCCAACCAGTATATATATATATATCTATATCTATATATATATATATATATATATATACATACATACATATACATGCACATACACAAATCACTGAGCAACTGGACAGGCTTCTTCCCCCAGCTTTCTTTTGACTATGGACTGAGAAATATATGCCAGATGATTTATCATTAATATGACTGATAGCAAATGCTCAAGCTGACTAATGCTAGAACTCTAAAAGTAGTTTCTGAAAATAAACTATGGGTAAGGCATAAACTCCTGCCACTCCCACCTTAACTGAGGACTGAGGTGTGTGGGTTGAAGAGTTCTGATCTGGACTTGCTTTGTCCCCTGTGTAATGCGCTGCTGCTCCAAGATCAATGGTTTTGGAAGGATTTGCTGTGCGCTTGTGTCTAGTTGTGGTGGTCTCTGTGGCCTGTGTGATGTGGATGTGCTTTGTCGTCACAGTTTCTTCTTCATCTTTGAATTCACCTTTGGGAGACCTGCCTCTTCTTGCTTTCTTTTCCTCATCGCTGTCACTAAAAGATATTAAAAATGAAGCAAAATAGTAAGACTTGGGATATTTTAAAATGTAGTCTTCTCACAGTGATTTGAGTTAAAGAATTTCAAGTGCAGTAGCTCCAGGAATCCATACTTGAGCACTGGACAGGAGTCAACAGAACATAAGCCAGCTGAACAATGGTGTGAATGTGGAGGCAGGACCCAGAATTTCTGAAGTAAATTTAAAACACTGCTACAAAGAGCATTATAGAAACTTGCACAAGTAAAAAACTGTCTAAAACAATTTAGTTTTGCTTATTGTAGATCGCAAACAATTAAAAGATTAAATAAAAGATTAAAATTAGACTATAGAATCAACTGTTAAGACTGGTTATTTCAAGTATCTGTGTCCAATGAACATTTCTTGGAAATGAATTTGTGTGCAAATGGCTACAGATGCACTTTTATAATACAATAACATTTCCAACTCAAATATACTAATGCACATATAACTTATTAAAATTTCTTTAAAAACAATGTCCCACTTGAATTTAAATTATACTCTTATCAAATACAGAAAAAGATGAGGTACTGCACTTTACAACTGTGCTTCTATCAAAGAATCAAAGCTTTATAGCACCATGTAAATTGTTTCACAGAAATTTAACTGTACTGAAACAATTTGCTTTTAGTCAGAACCCCCACAAGTTTTTCTTCTTTTTTGAATAGTGGGGGGAGAGGAAGAAGGGGGGAAGAGAGAGAGAGAGAGAGAGAGAGAGAGAGAGAGAATGATAACCTTAAATATGTTCCATTACTTATATTACTTAATTTTTTGAGTAGGAGGCTTAATTTATAAATATTCTGGAACAAAATGTTTAAAATTCTCCTTTAAACTATGACTATTACTGATATAATTTAACTGAGACTAATATAAAGCAATTTTTACTTAAATATAAACCAATTCAGAACTTGTACAAATCAAAGATTAAAGGAACAGGCTTCACACAGAGCAAA
Source organism: Ctenomys sociabilis (assembly GCA_004027165.1). Taxonomy (NCBI): domain Eukaryota; kingdom Metazoa; phylum Chordata; class Mammalia; order Rodentia; family Ctenomyidae; genus Ctenomys; species Ctenomys sociabilis. The sequence continues at coordinate 108,086 of PVKA01000156.1, read as the reverse complement.
GGGACTAAATGTATTTTTTATACACAAGCATTTTGGTTCTATAAGTTCTGGCAAGTGGTTAAAAGCCCTTACTAATTTCTCAATAGCAAATGGCCTAAAGATTCCTACCATCAACCCAGCAAGTAAGGTTGCCATTCCTTATCTTTCTGATGTCTAACTTTATGTCAGAATAAAAATTCTTTATAAAGTTCAGAATATAAATCTGACTACCACACAATGAAACAGAACCTTCTTATGTTGTCAGGGTTCAAGAACTCCTGAGCATTATTATTTCTAATAATGAAGTAAGGCTGAAAAATTGGTAACTTATCAGAGGTCACATATAACTTTGACTAAAAAAATCTATTCTCTCATAATCTGTTCTCTCATTCAATATGAGGAAGTCACTGTGTTCTTATCCTTACTGTAAAAAACCACACTTAATGTATCTTCACTATTTTTAACAAGAATATTCTATGTAAGTGATTTAGGAATTCTTGTAAACCCTGCCCTAAAGACAAGACAGGGAGAAGAAAGGGAAAAACAGAAAAAAAAAAAAAAAAAAAAAAGTAGGAGAGAAGGAAGAAAAGAAAAAGATGAAGGTAGAAGGGCAAAAGAAAAAAAAGTAACAACTACGAATATCCATGGTTGCTTCTACCCTGCCAGCATGAACCAATTCCCATACTTTTGCAGGAAATACCAAGAGCATACATAGCCATTGTGCTTTCCAAAACAAGCCAAGAACATCTTTCCAAAACAGGCCTCAAGAACATTAATGAAAGGGAAAGAAAAAAATCATAGAACATCTGAAGTAAGCAGTTTCCCCAAAGTTTATATATATAATTATTATACACATCTTCTTTCAATATGTAAAGGAGCTAGAACATAGCTGCATAATTGATGTAGTAAACATATTAAATTCTGGCCATTAAAGATTTTATTTTTGAAATATAAGAATTTAATAAATATGAAGATATACTTAAAATATACTATACAAATATTTAAGGTTTTTGTTTCAAAATTGCTTGTACTTCATTTAATGGCCTCTAAAATTTAACTACCAATATATTCCTGATCTAGGAAAAAAAGAGACAATATTTAATCATAATAACATATTTAAAGTGTAGTCTCAGCAGTTACTGTGCTTTTAGGCAGTTCCACATACTCTGAATGAGTATCTCAAAAAAAAAAAAGGCTAAGTCCTTGCTCTACTTCATTTAATAGAACTACTGTATTACAAGGCAGGAAATAATAAAGGTCTTGCAAAACAATGGCCTTTAAACTAGCAGAAAAACTATCTTACAGTTAATAGTTCTAAGTAAGAAAAAAAGTGAATATGGCAAAGTCCCATGCATTATTCTATGCAATGTTAAATTCAAAAACCTAATCTTAGAAAACAGGTCTATACTAGAAAAATTTTGGTTCAAAGGCTGTTTGGTTTTCTGAGGTGCACTGGCAGAGAGCTATAATACACTGTCAAAGGAAGTCTAGCATGATTGTGTACACCTGTAGTTTTGGCCTTCTCAGAGGCTGAAGCAGGTAAGATCACAACAAGTTGATGCCCAGCCTGAACAATTTGGCAACTTAATGAGACCCATTAAGAGGGGCTGGAATTGTAGATCATGGCAGGAATTCTGAGCTTAATCTCCAGCAAAACACACACGCACGTGTTCACATGTACATACAAACACACAGTTAAATAAGTTAAATTTCAAATTCTTTGTTTTATTCAAGTATCTTTAAATCCCTCAATCACTTGATATCCAAGTAACATGTAAGAGTTTTTACCGGGGGAAAAAATTCCAAGGGAAGACTAATACATCTGAAAAAAACATTGAGTGATCAACCGCAGAAATAAGTGGATACAGACAATATAGGAGTATCACTACCAAACCTAGGTTTTCCTGGGTTCTTAAAAAACTCCTCGGGCTGGCGAGGAAGCTCAGTGGACTAAACAATTGTGTAGGTAAGGTCAGGGACGGGGGTTTGATCCCAGGCACCACATGCCGTGCTGTTCCAGTTCTCCAGCATGCTGAGTTGGCCACAGAGACCAGGCATGGTGGCACACACCTGTAATCCCAGTGCTGGGGAAGCTGAAAACAGGAGGGGCACTATGAGTCCAAGCTGCATAGTGAGACCCTGTACCAAATACATTAAAAAATAAAAGCTCCTGCACTTTGCTTGCTTTGGTGGTATATGTGCACCAAAACTAGAACTATATATGGAAAATTAACATGGCCTATCATGTTAATTTATAAGGATGACTAATAAAATCATGAGCTACTTCCTATTTTATTCCAGGGAATGTTCACAGCAGTGAAACTATTCTATGGACCCCTGTAACATAAACAAACATCATGCATTTGTGAAAATTTACTGATCTAACACAATACATACATCAATACGGGTTTTCTAAGTTAACCAAGATACCAAACTAACACAAGATGTTATTAACAGGAGAAACTGCAGGGAGGGAAGTGGATATATGGCAACCTGTGCATTTTATGAACAGCTTTTTGGTGAACCCAAAACTCCACTGAAAGTGGTTTTTTTTTTTTGCAGAACTGGGGATTGAACTCAGGCCTTTGTGCTTGCCAGGCAAGCACTTATTCTACTGAGCTATCTCCCCAGCCCCTGTTTTTTTTTTTTTTTAATTTTTTTTACAATGCTGACCATCAGAAACACTAATACTTCCAATAAAAACCCAGCAGCATAAATTGGGAACCCTGGAGACAATGTTAATACCTGCATCTTTCTGGAGAGTCTTCTCTATCTTTCCTCCGGAACTTGCTGATGGTGTCATCAATTGTGCTTCCAATTTTATCACTCAGTTCACCTAGTTTATCACTGAATGGGAAAGCACTCTTGTTTTTATCCCACTCCTCATCCCATTTTGATTTGGGCTCAGGATCATATCTTTCACCTATACAACACATTAAAAAAAGAAGCAACTCTAAGGACATTAAATTCAAATGCTTTATACAGTCTTTATTTCTGAACCTTTCCCCATAATAAAATCATTTTCAAAGGAAAACAGAAAGCTTCTACAGTGCTGAAACAACACAATTACAGCAAGGCACAGCATGTAATGTCAGGGATGCAGATTCAAAAGGTTTTCTTTACAAAAACTTTTACAACCTTATTGCAAAGCATTCCAAAATTCCTAAAGACCACTAAAAAGAGTAACAGAAAATACAAAAAACACAAGCTCTCTAAGCATAAAAAAAAAAAATCAATGGAAACTTTTTGTTTTTCAAAAGTCATTTAATGTACTATATTTCATTTCTGTCTCTTAATGGTTTTTCACAGTTGGGAGGTATTGGTCAACAATAGTGTCTTCAAAAACAGAAAGCAAAGCTGGCATGTGTCAGCAGCCTCAGCTACTTGGGAGGAGAGGCTAAGGCAGAAAGATCTCTGGAGACCAAGTGCTCCAGGGCCACCCTAGCCAATACAGAACGATACCATCTCAAATAAAGAAAAACAACCACCCAAAGCAAATGAATAAAGGAACACTTCCCTGGATGCTACATGTCACAATATGCTACAAGGTTAAGGCAACTGTCACTTCTCAGCATCAAATCAGAAAAATAAGTCTGTGGGTTTCAGGGGCATAGGGAAAAATTTGATAACTGGTAAAAAGGGGAATGTTTTAACTGCCATAAACTACACATACTATAACCATAAATTATTTTCAAGTAGTACAAAATAATGATGAATATTCAAAGACCAACTGGAAATACTGACTGGGACTGGTGAAATCAAGAAAATCTATGCATGAATTTTGGAATGAAGGCACAAGATCATGGCAGTGAATAAAAGCCTCCAACGTCAGCATCTGTTTTAGTCCTTGCCCTCAGAGGCCAATCCGGAGGTAAGAGCATGAGATACAAAGTCTTCCATTTTCATGCCTAAATTCCACTGAAGAACCAAGTGAGGGATATAGAGAAATCACATGATTTTTTTTTTTTTTAAAAGAAAATGTTGAAAACCAAGGCCAGGTGAGGAACAAAAGGACGAGGGAAGTGAGAAACAATAAAATACCAAAAGGTGGCTCATTGTCTTCGTTGTGAACCTTAACAAGTTCTAGTGGTACACATGCTTTTTGGAGACTGTACAAATCCACTTCACTGAACTGCCTACTGAAAGTTCACAACAAAACGCTTCTGTAAAAGTCGAAGAAGCTTGAATACATGTACTGCAGCTGAGGATATAGCTGAGTGCACAGTGCTTGCCTCAGATGCACAAGGCCCAGGGTTTAATCCTCAGCTCCATCAAATAAAACAAGATGAAACAAACTAAACCAAACCAACCTAAACCCAAACCAAACAATACAACTGCTAAATCTGGACTTAAGAAAAACATGGTAAAATAACAAATTTTATACCACTTGTTTTTAAATAAGTGATTTTAGCAGGGTGTGGATGCACAGTGCTAATTTCAGTGCTCTAGAATGTGAGGTAAGGAACAGCTCAAGCTGAAGTCCAGACTGGACAAATTAGTGAGACCCTGTATCAAAAGAAAAATAAAGAGCCAGAGGTGTAGATCAGTGGAAAGGCCCCACGTTTATTTGTCAGTATGGGGCTTGTGGGGGTGATATTACAATGATCTGTGTGCTCATTTCACTGCCAATACAGAAGACTGAAAACCAAACTGATCAGTGTGGTGGGCATCATATTACATTAGTGCTAATGAGAGTGAATAGTACTAAGACATTATCTTATATCAGAAAGAAAAAATACAAAACAGCTGAAGTTGAGTAGTTCAGTCTGAAAAACACTAATAATAATTAAGCAAATTATGTGTTGCAAATACACAGGTTGTTTAACTCTACCTTCAATACTGATCCTGTAATTATGTGGCTGTGACTGAGTCTGAAAACTTTAATTTTCTAAATTTATCTGACATAATTACATATTGTGCTATCTAAATAAAAAGGATAGAAGCAAGTAGAATGAGGAAATGAATTGCAAACAGCGATTTCTACTTAAAAACACATTAACTGCTATAGCTACATTGAAAAAGCTAAGGAACAAAATAACCACTTGGATAAGTAATTCAATTTCTTATTCTCCTACAGAAAGAACATCAAAACATATTTAAATGCTTTATTTAAGATAATTTTTTGTCTAATTCATGAAATAGGTTTGTCCAATTAAATTTTTTATTTTAGAGAAACATTCTTGTCCAGTTTCTCTCTTACAGAAATAACTTCAAGACATTTAAACTTTATAAAAAAAAATTTTGTTCAGTTCATCAATTGAATTTTATGTGGTACTTCAATATAAAAAAGAGAAGTTTTCTGCTGTTAAAAATGATAGATATTGCCATGCAGTATTTTTTTCAGGGTAGGAAAGCAAAAGAGCAAAGGAATGAGACCTTTCAGGTACATGATAGCAGATTTTCACAGTTCCATTGAAGGAGTTTCAAGGCCTCAGCATAAGGCAAATATAAAGGAACCAGGATGGGAAAGAGGAGCTATATACAGCCACAACAAGAACTGCTATGCTAAGGCACATGGCACTGGCCTGTTTTGTATACACACAAAAAAGACCATGAGAATGTCAGGGCTCACAGGAGAAACGACAAGTCCAGGGGCACATGCTGTGGAATAGTTACTTTTGGATATGTATTTTGAGCCCCTACTATGTGTTTGCATATTATTACGTTCAAAAAATAAGCATTAGGGTTAATGTTCTAGTTGCCTATAAATGTGTTAAGAACAAACAAAGCAATGACCCCAGCTAAAAAGCTGAGAATACCATCATCCTTCTTTTTCTGTATCAAATTATACAATGCTCACTACGTGTGGTGCTGTGCTCCCAACACTCAGGGGGCTGAGACAGCCTGAGCCACACAGTGAGTTCAAGGCCAGCCTGAACTACACAGTGATACAGTTTCAAAAACAAAAAATAAGAAAAACCCCAAAACAAAAACAAATTATAAGTTGCTTAACTATGAGAAGAGAGAGACAGGCTGGATTATTTTAATTTTTTTGCGGTATCAGGGATTGAACTCAGGACCTTGTGCTTGCCAAGCAAGTACTTATTCTACTGAGCTATCTCCCCAGGTGGATTGTTTTACAGACAGATATGTTTCTGGCCAAAACTATGAGCTAAATTCTTTTGAATTAGAAAGCTGGATTCATTGATCAAACTTCACATTTTTATGTTCCTTTGAAATATAAGAAAAACTTCCTTTTTTCTTCTTCATTTTTAAAGAATGGTAACCCTAAGAGGTAAGGATATACATGCTTTATTCTCTTTTTGTAATTCAAAGTTTGCAATATCTAATTATCCATTAATGGTTAAAAACCATATTCTTCCATCCATAATATGATCTATGTCAAAATGAGTACCACACATATTCTATATATTCCTTCAAAAAACTAAAAAAACACCTTGGGTAGAGTGATTCTTAAAATACACTGAGAAGCTAAGTGAATGGTAAGGTGCCAGCCTATCTGATACTCACTGTATCTGAATCCTCCAACACTGTCAGAGGAAACTCCAACATATTTGTCTTTGTTTTTCTTTGCTTTTTTCCGCTCTTCACGGAGCCTGTCGTCATCCTGAGCAAATTCAACCAATTCCTTCACCTTTTGGCGAATATTTATACCTTGATCCTTGCCGTGTTCATCTTGAGAATGGTTGGAGGAAAAAAAAATACCTTAAGAATTCACTACATATATACCAAACTCTTTTTAAGGCAAAACAAAGAGCTAAAGCTACAAAATAAGAAATCAACTTCAGTATTTGGAGGAGAAAAAACAAAGAAAACCAGTTAGATTGTTTTTACTTTGTTGTTTCCTCTGGCAAATTCCACATGCTGAAATGCCCCTTTGGCTTACTAATGACACCAATGAGACTATCATGCAAGGTCACTTAAAAATCCAGTGGCAAGATTATTTATGATGACCATTTGAAATAAATGAATCTATAAATGTTCTGCCCATTCATATTTTAATATGATAAATCAAAACAAAACCATTTCAACATTTTCATGAATGAAAAGCACCCCAAATGTCTTGGTTTCTCCTATACAGGCATGGGAACACTAATTACCAGAGCTATGTTTAGCGGAAAAACTAAATTTTCAAAGTCCTTTCAAGCAGGGTGCACTACAAAATGAAACGTGCTTCATTCTCTAGCCTCTTTCACATTCAGAACACACTCTGGCCTTGCTGCCTTTGCACAGTAAATACTATTTGGTGGTGGTGGGGGGAACCCAGCTTCAAACAGATGTGTGTGTTTTGGAGCTCTAACCTTTTCTTCCCATATGATTAAAGCTATTCCTTTATGGACACCACAGGGGACCCGTCTCCAGTGCATATTTTAATATAAACCCGAACACTCATGTTGTATTGGTTCTGTTGTTATTAGCTAGTCTTTTCTGCAAGTTCTTGTCTTCACTAATTAATACTCTAGGGCCCCACGTCGTGGATTCTGCACTCGTCACACAACCAGCAATAGTCACATTCTAATTAGAGCAGAGAAGCTTCTAAGCTGGTTCAGGTGACTGACAACTCCAACTACTGTTTTAATTTGCTTATAAGGTTTTTCTATTGCTCACCTACAAAGTGGTAATTTTCCAGGGATCGCAAATCATAAATGTGTTCTCTGGCACTTGTAACAACACGCTCTGATCCATTTCTTATGAGGTAAGCTAGGAGCAGCAGCGACTGTAAAAATATAAAGCACCAAATCATTTAGTGAAATGAATTCTGGTAAAGCTTTGGTACACAGTAAAAAAAAATTCCAACGTTATCAAATAAACAATCTTCAAGGTAGCTATGGGGAGGGTTTATATATTGTGTCAGACTTTACATAGTCTTGAATTTACATTGTCAATTTGAATGTACCCTAATCCCAATGTAGTAAACATAAATTATCCAATGGATACTATATATCCAAAAAATTTTTAAAGTCAGTAATATGAATTTTCAACAATATCTGTATATATAATACAAATAAAATGAAAGGTTTACAAAGATGGCTCAGTTTTTATGTTTTTATTAGAAATTTCAGCAGAATTACTTGTTAATTACATAATTCCATGGTATTCTTCTCATATAAAATTTCATTTTAAGGTTGATATGGCTTTTGTTTAAAAAAAGTTGCTGCCAACACTAAAAGAAAAATGTCTCAGGAAATTTTGCTAAAATGTAAACTAAGAATGACTGCTAATGGGAGATTTTAGAGTGATCAAATTGTTCTGGAATTAGGTAACAGTGACTGTTGGACAACTCTGTGATATACTAAACATTACACTGAACCATATACTTTAATCTTAACCCTAACTGGAATAAACCTAACTTAAACTGATGAAAGCGAGGGATACAAAATTTCATCCTACCAGAAATTAATTATATTTTTAAAAGTGGTTTAGTCAAGCATTAAAAACAATAGCAACAAAATCCACAAGTTACATTTTAAAAAGCATTGGAATTTCACTATTTTATCATACCTACTATAAAAGCAGAGGTACTGACAGCAAGTGTTTTCAGAAGCAAACAAAATAAAGAGCACTAAAGTGCAGATCTTAACTTCCAAAAGCCAAAATGTTCAAGTTCCAAATATCTGTTATTTTGGAAAGTATACTTTCAGTAGCAAGAAAATATGGTATCTATGTACTTATGTATTCATCCACCTATCCATCAGAAATAAAAGAAACAAATCTAGTAAACATGTGAACATGTACTTTATGTTCACAAATATAAGATGTTACAAGTCTGTATTAGAATCTCTAATTATATTTTTGGTGCTAAAAACTGTTATGAAAGCGCCGGCCAAATAGCTCAGCAGAGGGCCCACCAAGCAGCTCAGTGGATTAAAGCAGCTACAAGCAGGCGCAGGGGCCGAGGGTTTGATCCCTAGGCCTGCTGAACCAGCCCCGATGGCAATGAGACCGGGCATGGTGTACCCCTGTAATTCCAGCTCTTGGGAGGCTGTAATCAGGAGGATCACTACCAGTCCAATCTACACAGCGAGACCCTATAGACACTGTCCAAAAAAAAAAAAAAAAAAAAAAAAAAAAAAAAAAAAAAAAAAAAAAAAAAAAGGAAGCTATAATAATTTAGGCAAGATTTTATGTAAATCATGAACCATGTTAGTCTTTTAGTCCTAACTTCTAATACACTAAACATCTGATCAACACACTTATCACTTTGATATATACAAATATTTTAAGCACGAAAAAATTAACAAATAAAAGCATTCAACATTTAAAAGTATGAGGCCAGGTGCAGTAGCAAGGCCAGAGGGCAGTAAGTTTAAGCTCTGCCTTGGTTAACAGTGAAACCTTGTTATGGCTGGGGATGTAGCTCAGTATGAAGGACTCTGGGTTCAATCCTCTACATTGGGCTGGAGAGATGGCTCAGTGGAATAAACGCTTCCCTGGCAAGTGCAAGGGCTTGAGTTCAATCCCTGGTTTCACAAAAAAAAAAAAAAAAAAAAAAAAAAAAAAAAAACTTCTTTGCACTGGGGTTTTGGTGCTGTTACACTGTGATTTCAAAGATTTTACACTGAGAACAGTGGTTTCTGATGACCAGAAAAGATAACACAAATAATTAAGCATTTATTTTTGCCTTTTGGACTACCTATTCAGTGTTTAATATCTTTCAAAATAATTTCTATATGGATGGCCTACACTTCAAGCACTTGGTTTCAAAGTTATGAAACACGCTTATATTCATACCTTATAAACTCTTCTCCAATTCTTCTTATTGTCTTTTAACATTCGGGACCACAGCATGTTCATAAGTTCTGGGAATTGTTCATACATAAATGTAGCTCTGAAAAAGAGTAATTAATTACCCTTTAGATGCTGTACTTGGTTAACTCTGACAGTAGATGGCAGGCTTGCTTTAAGTAATCGTTTCTCCAAAGTTTAGAAAAGAATTAATAAGCTTAATTAAAAAATTTTTATAAGACACACTTTCTCCAAAATAACTTCCCTATATTTAATAAAACATCTAGACATTTGTAAGCCCTGTTAATATCATACTTCACAAGCTCTATTATCCTAGCACAGTGGCCCACATATTCATCAGCATTCCTCAAAATTCACATGGAATTAGTTTACAGTAAGTTTGCAAACTTCACTGAAAAAAACTTTTACTTCTGAGCTATTTCTTAAAAAGAATGAACTTTACATTAAACTTTCTGTATCACTATGTGATTGATTATGGAAAATTTATACTTGGCAGTTTAAAACTGAAAACAAACTTGGTATTTCTGTGTCAAGATACTCTGATTCTTTCTGCACTGCTGAGTCAAATTATCACTTACTTGGCAATCTCTCCCATGAGTTGCCCAGAAGGTCCCCAAGGATCATCGTTCGTTGCTTCTCGAACCTTAGACTCAATCTCTGAATAATTCATGACCACATTGGTGCTGCAGAAAAAAAAAAAAAACATGCATGCACATACACACCAAGATTAGCATCAAAACTGAGAGACACATGAAAACTTAATAATGACACTACTGGTGTCCTAATGAGCCACCTCTGTAGGGTGGGAAAGGAGCCACCTTTTGTGCACAGGCTACTCCAAGGATGTTTAAATTATTTTAAAGGAGACTCTCCTATTCCATTAGCCTTTAAGAATGCAGATGAGATCATATTAGTGCTGGCTTAAGTCCATTAATAAAATGGTTTTGGGTCAAATTAAAAAGGAAAGTGAACAGGTAGACTCTATTATGAAACTAAATTGTCAGTTTCCTGACCAGACATGGTTTATATGCAGGCTTACGTTTCCTGCTTACAGAAATTCTGTAGATTAAGCAAAATAACACAACAGCTAAACATTATATGTATATTTTTAAAGGATGATAAATGAAAGTACTCTACAAATGTTTAGAACCATCATGAACATGTATTTATGTTCCGTATTTTTTCCTTTCCATCCTGGGGCTTGAACTTTGGGGGTTCACACAGAGCTACACCTCTATCTTATTTTTTGTTTTGAAACAGTATCTCACTAAGTTGCCCAAACTGGGCTCAAACTTGTGCTCCTCATGCTTCAGCCTCCCAAAATAAGAGGAGTACAGGCATGCACTGGACTCTTTTTCACTTACTGTATTTACCTCAATCATCCTTTCTTTCTTTTTTTTAGCTACATAGTATTTCATCAGGAGATTGTGTGATATTTAATTTTTACTTATGCAACTGGGCATGGTGGTGCATGCCTGTAATCCCAGAGGCTGAGGCAGGAGGATCACCAATAGTTTGAGGCCAGCCTGTGCTCATAAGCAAGTTGAAGGCCAGTTTATACTACCCTGTGAGTCCATCTCAAAAACAAAAACAAAATAAAAAAACCTACTTAAGACATCAGTTATAACCATGAACATGGGCTTTAGGAGTATAAAAAACAAAACAAAACACCTGATTCCAATCACATCCTTTGTGATTTTTGGCAAAATCACTTTAATTATCTTAATCTCAATGTCCCCGATTGTAAAATGGTAATAAATAAAAATTATACCCCAAAGACAGCATATTATTGTTATTTAACAGTGTCTAACAAACAGAAACTGTGTAATAAGTGTTAGCTATTACTACTAAATATAATACAATCCATCTAAGATAACCTTAAAATTAAATATTAAAAATTATTTTGAAAAGAATACTTTAAGATTGAAACATGAGATGGCAAAATAGCTGGTCGTTAAAATGTAATCTGTCATGCTTTATGAATTTAAGAATTAAAAGATATTCTGAAAAGGAAAAGAAAAACTGTGAAAACATGACATAGTACAAGCATTCATCTGATGTCTAAAGAAATTGTGAATGTGGTAATTCAAATCTTCCACTTAAAATTAAACCTTAGAAATAGTGAAAAACAAACACACAAACACAAACAACCCAGAACCCAGTAGCTGTTACTTTTATACAACTCCTTTTTTACTATTGGGTTTTTTCATCATCAAAGGTTTCTATTTTTAAACCAGAACAACGTGGTTGAAACTGGTACTCAAAAATTTACTGCAATCCCTTCACATTCTTTAGACTTCAGGGAAGAGACTAATGGATAGGTTTGGGTCAAAATTACAAGAACAATTATGTACACACGTGACCTGTTAAATCACTAAGGAAATCGGGCATCAAGATTTATACTTTAAATACTATCTTAAGGAAGAAGACTGAAATTTTCCCTGTCCCTTTTTATAAGAGCTTGGAGAAAGCTCCTTCCTAAAATACTTACTAGTTTAATAAAGTAATAAATTATTTTTTGGAACTAAGATAAATCCAGAGTCTCTACTGTAGCCTCTCTGAAGTTTAAGACTATTAATGAATAAATACAGTAATGATTCCATTGACCATAATTTTATGTATAAATGTAGACAAGTAATTTCCCTCTAATTTTATCAATGATGGACCTAAAATAAAACCAAGGCAGCCAATACCCTATTTGCAATTTAAGATGCCATAAATGATGGATTTCAGAATGCTTTTGTTTATCCTGGTGGCTGAAGAATGTGTGGCTTAGGCAGTTAAAAGTGTCAAAATGCAGCTGTGAAAATGAACAATAGCAATTAGGATTATAACTCACCCAAGCATTTCATTATCAAGAATGCACTTGAAGTCTCTCTTCATTGTTTAATTTGTCAGAGAACAAGATGAAAGGAGTTAATCACCAGTTCATGCACATGAAATATTTTTACAAAAACCTTCATAAATGCTGTAGTTTTTGGAACACTGCTCTCCTTGTTCCGGCTCCAAAGGCCAATGGGTCAAATGAGAAAGGTTTTGTTTCTGTAACCCTTCACAAGAGTCTTCGCTAAAGGCTTGTGTGTTTGAATGGTATGCGTTTGGAGGAAAGAGGTGGCAGAGAGCCAGTAATTTAAGAATCTCATTTTTCGGTTGAGAAACAATGGAAGTAGTTAGAACATAATATACAGTTATAAAGTTTATCCACAGAAGGATATGGCATGGCAAGTATAGTAACAAACAACCCACCCAGAACACTCCTATGAAGAAAAGCAGCCACTAATGCAATTTTCCAATGAAACTGCTGCTTTCAACTACTGAAAGGAATTCTTTAAAGATGAGATCTGATAGCATAAGTAATTCCAAAATAAAGTGTTTTTAAATTCCACATAATTTAGAAACAGATGTAAATTAAAACAACAAAAATCAAATCACTGTATAGTTTGGACCTACTCCCAAGTTATTTTAAAATGATGATTTCTAAAAGGGCAGAAATGAAGTTTTGATCCTTTCTTTTCGATACTTTCTGCTGTTCTCTTCCATGTTCTACTCAAAATTCCAGTAGTATTTTTAAAAGAGTAATATAATCCCTCTCTCAGAACAGAAAAAAAAAAAAAAGAAATCAAATGTAAAATAGTTTAATTCTTACAATGTTCTGGGACTGACAAAATGTCTTCATTTGTCTTCTATCTCAGACACTAGAGGGGGCTCTCTAGTTAGATTTTTAAATAGGCATACAAAATCCAAACAAAGGTCTAGAAACCACTCGGCTGACAAAAATTACAGAAAAACACCAATAAGTTCCACACCACTTAGACTACCACTATAGTCTAATAAGACTTTTGTACTTACACTGCTAAGTTGAAATTCCTGACCTGAAATAATAATAAATCATCTCTTTACACTCAAAAATAAAGGCAACAACTATTAAGACCTTTTGTTAAAAGCCAAGCATCCTCAGGTATAAGCTTTTCTACTTACATTTTCTTTCATCCTGAGAAGGCAACCAAAACTATTCTGATAACACCAAAACATTGTTTTCTGCATATTCTTTAAACCAGCTTGGCAATGATATCAAGAGAACCCAACTTAAAATATTTTCTACTGAGTTTTAATGCTTCTGCTGGTCATCAACTACTTTCTATCTCTAGGTTTTTACCTAGTTTATGCATTTAATTTACTCAAAGATGAAAATATAATAATCAGGCGGAAAAGTAAAAGAAAGATTAATTTAGTGTTGCATTTCACATTTCTTTACTAGCAGTAAATGTTACTTAGATTCTGACAACAATCTAATGGTTAGAAGACAAACGCACATGTGTTCTAGGACACTCAGAATATTGTTTCTCCTTGCTTCAGGTAACACAGATCTTAAAAATCAGTAACCAGAAGAGCAGACAAAAGTCTCTAACTTGATAAAGAGGTGCAATAATTATTTTTTTCCGTTGGGGTAAGAGGCACGCACCACCACGCCCAGTCTCAGCACGCCCTGAGGGTGGGGATGGCACAGCACACCGAGGTTTAAACCTGGTCTCTGCGCGTATCTGAACAGGTGTTGAGCTATCTGGCTGGCTGAAGATGTGTAATAATTAAGGTGACTGTTTAAACTTAACAGCATAGTAACTACTGCTGAGTAGTTCAGTATAAATGCCTAACAATACTAAAACTTGAAGGACTTTAATAATAGGCTGGAAAAGGCAGCAGAGGGAATAAACAGTGATGAACACAAGAAGCTCCAAGGGTAAAACTCAAGTACAATACTCAGTTTACATGTGTAACACCATTCTTTGTGTCTGCGGTGCTTTCACATACTGTCACATTTGCTCCTCAAGACTCTCCAGAGCGGGGACCACAGAACTAAGCGATTCCCCATGAGAGGACTCAACTCTCCACAACAGTAGCACCACTCAGCCTGTCTTTAAAAGAACTGCTGCAAGTCAGCACCCTCCACCTCTGTACAGGAGCTTCTAAGGCTCTGAGACAAGGGCAGGCCATTCAGTCTGCGACATAGCATTCACTACGGTCCTCCTCTCTGCTGCCCACTTTCTTCTTATGTGAACTTGGTATCAATAAAATACCAAGTTATTTTATTGGTCAGTTTGGATCCAAGTTTTAAGGCACAGTTAGTTCAAAGTAAAAGCTAACATGGATGGGGTTTGTATTTACAGTAAATGCTTCTAATCTTCATTAAGAAAAATCAGCAAAATGATTAACAAGAAAACACTAGCAGGCATTACTGCATCTTCTAACTGTTAACCAAAGAATGAGGAAACTAGAATGCTATAGAAAGACGCGTTTCCTAGTATGTCTATTTAATGTAATTTTTAAAAACTAGAGTCAAATAGATCTATATTTTTCATATAGTTTCTTCATGTTTTAACCTGTAACAACCTGAAATCAGGAACTACTTTGAGACCTTTATATATGTTTTATAGCATGTATATCTACAAGCTTAGAAGCAAAGATAGAAATACAAGACAGGTACAAATACAAACTTAGCTTCAAGTATTTTCTTCTTTTTCCATACTTTCTAAAATTTTCCCATGACCATTATATAGTAACAAGGGGAAAACTATTATTAAACACCATTTAAAATATAAATCTGGAGTTTGGTATGGTGGCATACCTATAATCTCATCAATGCAGCATGTCTCTTAATCCTAGCAACTGGAAGACAGAAACACGAAGATGGAAAGTTTAAGGTCAGCTCGGACTATATACAGAGGCCTTGTCTCAAACAAACAACAAAAGGTTCTACATTACAACTACACTTTGCAGCTGAGGGAGCACAGTAGACACATCATTTGTACTTCCAGTATGCTATTTTATCAGGTGAAACAGCACAGGAAAGTAGGAGCTACAATACCTGTGTATACGTTAAAAAGTAAACGCTATGTATATAAAACTACAGGGAACAATTTAAGTACTCCAATTTTCAAATTAACACAATTTTAAAAAATTTTATTAGTAAATAATGCTTCTTGATATCAAAACATGTATCTAAAACCCACCTCAAGGGCTGGGGCTATAGCTCAGTGGCATAAGTGCTTGCCCAGCAAGCACAGGTCCTGAGTTCAATCCCTGGTACAAAATAAAAACAAAAATAAAATAAAAACTACCTCAATCTGAAAGCCACAAAGATATTTGAATGATGAAACTTCATAAAACAATCATGCTCAATTTTAAAGGCAAAATATTTCATAAAACAAAGACTTAAGGTTTCCTCAGATAACAAGCCATTTAACTCATGAAATGTTTCTCTTATTTTTTTTAGGGAAGGGTCTACAGGGTGCTCAGGGTCTCACTACTAGATCAAATGATCTGCCTATTCACAGCCTCCCAAGAGCTGGGATTACAGATGCACCACAACTCCCAGTCTCAATTGCTGTCTCAGTGCTTGGGGGGGGGGGGGGGGTGTTTAGATCAGCATGTCAGGCCTAGGGATCTTTGCATTTGCTTGCTGGCACTTTAATCAGCAAGTAGGTGCTTTAATCCACTGAGCTATTTGGCTGGTCCTTTTCTCTCTCTCTCTCTTTTTTTTTTAAATGCTTCTAGTCAAAACAGTAAAAGCATGAGGAACCATTCTCAAAGATTAATAATAGACATTTACTTATTTATTTATTTATTTTGGAACTGGAGATTGAACTCAGGCCCTTGTGTTTGCCAGGGAAGCACTTATTCTACTGAGCCATCTCCCTGGTCCCAATAATAGACCTTGTGAAATCCAGTTTTTATCAGGGGATAACTTCCATCACATGGCTTTATTTACAAGCTGAACATTTCAGAGGTTCAACATTCATAGATTAAAGTTAGTCCTGTGCTGCATCTTGTTGCATTCACATTAACAGTCACATACACTGTCAACAATCAAGTCTACTACTCCTGAATTTGACAAATATACAACTTTCCCTGCTAGCAGAAAATCTAAAGCTCTATAGAAAGACATGACAGGGGGAGGTGGAAAAACTGATTACTTAGTTGCATATTTACCATTTCTAAAGTCTTTTCTTGATCTGAAAATAAAGCACAAAGCCATGAAAAATGTCTTCACACAGAAAATAGGAGCCACCATTCTAACCTAGCAGGTTATTCTCTAATGCTGCCCCTACTGGGGTAGGAGTTGGGGGGGGGGGGTTACGTACTTTTTTTGAAAAATACATATTCAATAGCAACTCCTTAGTGATGAATTTAATTAAACTCAAAATTTCACACCTAGTAAATGGCAGTAAATCTTAACATTGCCAGGTCATCCCAAAATCCATTTTCTATTTTGTGCAACCATGTCCCCCCAAAAATCATAGTTCCTAACCTAAATGGAAAAAATTGTATTCATTAATATATAAAATGACATCGAAGCTGGGCATGTAATGCCCACACGGAATCCCAGTGTGCTGGAAGGCTGAGACAGGAGGCTTAAAAATTCAAGCCCAGCCCAGGCTATTTGGCAATTTAGCAAAGACCCTGTCTCCAAAAATAAAGGTCTGGAGGCATGCACGTGTACTCACACACTGGTACATATAGCTTCCTGAAAATTACCTTTTCTTTAGTGTTTAGTAAAAACTAGGAATCGACTAAAAGGGTAGAAAATTAATGTTCTCCTCTTACACACATACTGTATGAGCCCTGCCTGAACTACACAGTGAGTGGGAGGCTAGCCTGAACTACAGGCCCTGTCTCAAAAAAATTAAAAACAAAATGAAACAAAACAACAAGCAAACTTAGCAAATTTCAGTTTGAGTAGGGAGAACTGAAATCTGAGACATATAAAAAAATCTAGGTTCCTTTAGCTCTTCTTCTATAGCAATGACTTGCCAGAAAATAACAGTTTTAAAAAAAAGAACAACAGAAAAACCCCTACTCTATTTCAATCCAATGATGTTTTCACTTATTCATTTGGGATGATTATGTACATATTATTTATGGCTTTAATTCTTTACACAAATGACTGTAATATATTATACAACTTCTGACTACTTTTACTTTTCAAGAGCTTACACTAAAACTCAATGCTGTAACATGAAACTTTCTTTTAAAAATAATTATCAATAAAAACTATCAAGTTTGCACTGAAATAGTTATCTTTTACCTTATCACAATACAAAAAATGCAAACAAATAAGAACAATTTCTTGCCATACTTTGAGGTGTGAAGCTCCATAGTAGTTTTCCTCATTCATTCATTCATTCATTCATTCATTCATTCATTCATTCATTCATTCATTCATTCATTCAGTACAAGGTCTGGTTATGCAGCTTGGAATCACTGTGATCCTCCTGTCTCAGCCTCCCCAAGGCTGGGATTACATGGTATGCTCCACCATGCCTGGTGTTGGTGGCCAGCACAGTGCACCCTTGGTTCCAGGGGTCGGCACGACATGGCACTACCAGGGATAGAACCCAGGTCCTTGCACTTGCCAGGCAGGTGCTCGTACGGCTAAGCTGTCTTCCCCAGACCCCACAGCCCCTGCCAAAGCTTCTTTTAGAATAATTCTGGATACACAAAGAAAAATCAAGTTAGTTACTACAGATAATTTTCTGAACTATTTAAAAACATGGTACAGAACAAAAACCTAAATCTAAACTCAAGCTGCCTGCTGTCTAATATTAAAATTAAAAAAAAAAAAGTGTTACTGTTCAAACACACATTTCGGATTTTTCCTCCCCACATGATTTAAGAACATAGAAAATTTCCCTTAAATTGGTATAACTATACCAGTCATTAACAGTCTAATTAAGAAAATTAAAGACTTTTTTTTTTTTAGAAAAAGTTGTTCTCACATTAATTTTATATCAAATTCCTTATTTCAGTGGGGTTGATGCTTGCCTTGAATTTTAGTGCTATTTCAACAGTATTACCACAGGGCCGGGAACCAAACTGCATAATATTACTGAACATTTCTAACTGATATAACTTAGCATTCTTGTAAACTTAAAATATTTAAGCTGTCTTTGTATGATTTCCAGATAAAGCGAAAAGACAAATTCTGTAAAACTGACAGAAACCCTGTTTCATAATAAAATTAAAATGGGGACTCAGTAAAAAGACCCTGGGTTTAAAACCTACTCTGGCCCCACATCTGTAAGATTGCTTTCTTTCTTTTTTTTAACGTGTTTAGTACAAAGTCTACAGGTTCTCACTGTATAGATCAGAGTCATAGTGATCCTCCTGTTTTCAGCTTCCTGAGTGCTGGGATTACAGGTGCATGCCACCACAACCAGTTCCAATGGAGTCTCCGTGTGTCTAGGGAGCAGGGCCAGCAAAGCATGCCCAGGGATCAAACCCTAAGCAAGCACTTAGTCTGCTCAACTATCTGGGTAACCGAAGACTGCTTTCTATAAAAGTAGTTTTTAGATTTTAGGGGAAAACAATGGCAAAAGATGACCAAATAAAACAATGAACAATGCAAGTAGAACAAAAATAAAGTTATATGGAACAATTCCTTAACACTCTTCATTTTGTATTGTTTGAAACAGTGTCTCCTCATATTTCCAGGATGGCCTCCATTTCAAGTTTCTACTGTAGAGCCTCAGCCTCTCAAGTGCTGAGATTATTGGTGTGCAGCAGTAATCTCAGGACCGAATCCCCCAGTCTTGAGAAACAAGTGTTTCTTCAAAATTATAAAAGTGGAAAAGTTTGAACAAATTCTTGACAATTGTAGAAATAGTGTGCTTCCTCAGCCTAAGGAACCAATATAGTATTTAATTATCCAAGTTTTCTTAGGTAATAAAACTTGCATGGTCAAACACTTCATAAATTCAGTGGATCTATGTGGATCTGATTCTCATCAGTCAAAACTGTGGCTAAATTCGATGTGTTCTTTTCTTAATACATATAAAGCAATACTGTGTGTGATTTCTCACACACTATTAGCATTACTAGCTGATGTTGAGTCATTTGTTTTTAAACAAAGACAGGCTGGGAAAATAGCTCAGCTGATTAAAGTGCCTGCAAGCAGGCACACAGGCCAGGGGTTCAATCCCAGGGCCTGCTGTGCTGGCTCCGCTCCCAGAAGTGCACTGAGACTGTGACTGAGACTAGGCATGGTGGTACATGCCTGTAATCCCAGCTCTTGGGATGCTGTAAACAGGCAGATCACTATGAGTCTGATCTAGTAGTGAGACTCTGAACACGCTGTAGACTCTTGCCTAAATAAATAAATAAATAAAATTAAAGAGGTTTCTTGGGCCCAGGTAGATAGCTCAGGAGAATGAGCACTTTCCTGGAAGGTGCAGGTCCTAAATTCAATCCCTGGTACAGCAAACAAACAAACAAACAGGTTGTTACCACAGTCTCATAGCCAGAAAACACAAATACACCATGAAGTAGGTGTAAGTGACTAGTTTGTCTAAGAAACTTGTTTCCACATATACACATCAGATTTGGGTCATAATAAAAATATAAGTTAACTTTTTTTTACTAACATTTCATATTTTTTAACAAGTTAAACATTTCAACAGAAAAATACAGCAAGAACCTACTGTACTTTAGATAGAACTCACACAATAGTGAAATGTAAAGCAAAAGAAATAATTTGGGAACTGTTATCAGCAGTGGATATAATTTATATCACACAGCACTTTCTCTTCTCATCACTAAAAACAAACGTCTAGTACTACAAGCAGTTTTAATAAAAAATTTCAGGCTTAAAAATCAGCATTCTAAAACACAGATACAGGAAACAGGGAGACACATTTTTTGTAACTGGTGAAGAGAAGGGAACATAAAGTATTAAGACATGTTACGGAAATGTACCAACTTCCCATGATGAATACAATCACTATGTACTACAAACACACACTAATAACAAAGAAAAATCAGTATTACAAGTCAGGCATGGAAGCACACATCTGTAATCCTAGAACTGTCTGAGGCTCAGGCAGGACTGCAAGTCTGAGACCAACCTAGGGAACTTATTGAGACACTGGCTCAAAAGATAAAAAATGGGCTGGAACATAACATTGTGAAGGTCCTAGGTTCAATCCCTAGTTATCCTCTCACCACCCAAAAAGTCATGTTCCAAAATTCTATAATTTCAACCGTATACATTAAAGAAACACTCATTTATTTCCTTGCATATAAAAGTTTATCTAGAAAAAAAAAGTTTACCTAGTATACCGGTAATTTTAGGTACTGATTCAATATTAGTTTAGGTGGGACAAAAGTAACCAAACTAATAGCTGAAATTACTCAGATTCATAACTATTGCTTTGTCATATATTACAAAGCCACCCTAAAATATAATAAACAATAAATCTTTAGAATTTTTCCCAAAGACTTCATTATTTTATGGCTTATGTAAAATTCATGGTCAGAAATTACATTAAATCAAAAAGCATTAAAAAAACCAAACTCCAGTTCAGTTTCCAAAGGTAAACAATGTATTACAGTAGAAAGGATACAGAATTTGATCATCAAAAGAAACAGAAATGAGATGCAGAAACTAACTCATTTTATATTAAAAGTAATTAAATGTTTATAGTCCAATATAGTCTTTTGGGAAATACTACAAACTATATGTAATTATTTTAATACTAAAAATATAGGAATTGATCCAAAACAAAACATTTAAATTAGGACACTAGTGGGATTTCTTTCCCTTTAAGCTTGTTATTTCTGTCCAAAAGGTACCAACCCCTTAATTGCTATTAAACAGGCCAAGTTTTCAAATACTCTAGTATTTTATGTAATAGGCATCCAAGGAAAACTACATGAATGAGATAAGCCAAAAACAATATCCCGATGCCCACAACTAAATTATGACTTGTGGGAGGAAGAACTGTAAAACTTATTTCCCTTTCCTTACAACTTCAGTGGTTAGTAATATCAAATAAAAAAACCTACTTGATAGGACCCCATTTTCAGACACTGAAATGCGCCTTGACTCAAGGAACTATTTTAATACTCAAGGTTAGGCTAAAAGAAAATATTACACATATTTATGTATTTCTTCATAAGCTGCTTCATTTATTATGCTTATTTTTTAAAGGAAATAAGTATTTGTAACTGGTCAATAATTTATTAAGATTAGAGCCTGAATCTTTATTTCTTTAGTTAGTATAGTAGCCTATACTAACTTTTTTCTTTACTTGGATACAGGATCTCACTACGCAGTTCAGACTCCTAGTGATCCTCCTGTCTCAGCCTCCCCAGTGCTGGGATTAGAGGTGTGTGCCAGCACTCCCGGTTTTGGACTGGTATGGCACAAATGGGTTCCAGGACCAGCATGGCAGGCAGTACTGGGGACGAACTCAGGCCCTTGTGCTTGCCAGGCAGATGCTTAGACCATTGAGCTATCTCCCCAGCCCCTAGCCTATACTAATTCTTATTTGATTCAATGAGTGTGAATCAAATCTTATTTGGACAAATCAACTAGTGTGTGCCCTGGTTTTCTCATCTGAAAGATTCCAAAAATTGTAATTTTGGAGATCAAATGAAATGATATGAGCAAAGTACATACAGCTTTCTAATTTATCACTTAATTATCTTTAGGTTGAATGTCTTTAACCTAGACTTAATTTTGAGACTATCATTTGTTGTAGAATCTCTTACTCCAGTAGTTGACACAAATGAGTAAACCCCAAAACCAAGAAACTTAAAGAGACTTTCTGTCTCCTTTATTAATGTCATATTACTACCTAAAATTAAGCCTAAACTTCCACAACAAATGATAGTCTCTAAATTGTTAAAATTAACAAGGAAAACCATTTAGCACAAAACACAGAAATATCAAAACAGGGAACTAGTTGTGGTAACAACACATACCTGTGACCTCATTTGCGTTGGGAGGTTAGGACAAAAGGATCATAAACTTGAGCCATACAAACTTGTCACTAAATAAATAAATAGGCTGTTGATAACTCAGTGTGAGGGCCCTAGGTTCAATTTCTAGTACGATCAAAATCACTCACTCACTCACTCACTCAAACTCCATGATGTGTCTGGCTGAAAAAGTTTCAGAAGAGCCATAATGTTCAGTTTCCTTTCCAAGAACTCACTGTAATGGTTTATGTGAAAGCTCTTCTATCTTTCTAGCACAGGTGCTGTAGCTATTATAACCTGAGAAGCTGACAGAAAATCTGTCTCAAGTTAGGATAGTCTCATCATACTAAAGAGTTACCACTATTTTCCTATGAGATACTCCCATCAAGAAAAACTGGAAGAAGAATGCTTTATAGCTGCAACAGGGAAACATACCTTGAAAGGTGAAGAGAACTGAATGAAAAGGGACTTTAAAAATATGGCAGTAATGGTACTTGAATCAGTACAGCAATCACACAAGCAGAGGAAAATAACACCAGAAAAATTCCTTGAAAAAAGAACTCTCATGAAGCAAAAATTGTATGAACACTTGTAAAACTACATAAAAACATATATGCATGTGGGAAAAATTACATGAAAACAGTTGGGTGAGAGTTGGGGTGAGGAGGGTATGTATGTTTAAAAGTTTAAAAATTAGCCAGGGATATAGCTCAGTTGTACAGTACTTGTCTGGCAAGCGTGAGACCACAACTTCAATTCCTGATACAAAAAAAAAAAAAAAGACAAGTGTGCTGGGGATGTAACTCTGGGGTTGAGCTCTTGCCTTGCATGCGCAAAGCCCTGGGTTCAACCCTTAGAACCACCATAAACAAACAAATTTTAAGAGTATACAATGAAAAACCTTGAGCACTAAGACAGCGCCTATATTACAATTTAGTCTGTTTGCCAGAGATGTGCCCCACAGCTGGACTGGCCTAACTGCTGGGGATCCCCTCCAGCTAGCTACGTTGGCTCACTAGTGTGGCTCCGGCCAGTGCGATCTGAAGAAGGTACAGGGTATCAAGGTGCCCCTTGGCTGTGGTGCTTCAACGGGAAACCATTCTCTAAGAATGCCAGTCATAATCTCACACCATTTTGTTTTCCATTGACTTGTTAAAATTACGTTACTCAGCAACATTCAAGGTTTTCATTTTTATTTTCCTCTAAAACAGTAGTTGTACGTGTTTTGTGAATACTATCAGGAAGTGATGGTCAGTGCTGAGGAGTCCACAGCAAGCCATGGGTAAGTTGGTTAAACCAGAGCAACTTTTTCTGTGTACCTCATGAATCTCCACATATTATTGTTAGCTTATACTTTTTTATCTCATCATTCTTGCTTTTAGTTAGTGTCATTGTTTTTCTTATTTTCTACCTAATTGACAGCTTTTTCTTTAGTCTTTTGATATTTTTAAACTCTTGGCTAGCTTTCAGCCTTTGAAGTTGTTTTAAATCTCATGTTTTCAGAAGTTTAAAAAAATCTCAATTTCTTTTTTTACTATTATCTCAGATTCTTACCTTGCTTGTTTTATGTCTTTGTCTCATTTTTACTTTATTTTTTTATTTATTTTTTATTATTTTATTTTTACTTCATTTTTTTCATTATTTTATGTACAATACTGTGCAGCTTAGTACACAGTGTTATGCTTTGTGTAATAAAATCACAGTACTTAGCATATAATCAAGGTATACATCTGTCAATTCTCTGTGGTAAGAACATCCAAAACCGCTTAGCTATTTTGACACACATTTCTTTTTGGTGGAACCGGGGACTGAACTCAGGCCCTTGTGCTTGCCATGGCTTGTTCTACTGAGCCATCTCCCCGGCCCTGTCACACATGTTAACCACAGTTACCACCTTACCGTGCAATAGTACCCCAGAATTTATTTCTCCTGACTTTTTACCTTGGATCAATCCTTGTCCCTCTTAACTCCCTCTTCTTCCCATCTTTTGGCAGGTAACACTCTACTTCATTGGGGTCGGGTTCTTTAGATTTTACACGAGTGAGATTGTGTCCTATTTGTCTTTTTGTGTCTGACTTATTTCACCTGACAGGTCTTTCAGCTTCATCTGCATTGCAGCAAATTACAGTTTTTTTTTTATTCACTGGATAGCAACCCATGGTGTGTACATGTACCACATTTTCTTTATCCACTCATCCACTGAAGGGCACTTAGGTTTCTGTATCTTGGCTAATGTGAACAGTGTTGCAATAAACAAGGGAGTGAAGCAATCTTCGTAACATACTGACTTCATTGCCTTTGGATTGGGATTACTGCAGTGCTAGTTTTAATTTTTTTTAATGGACTATCCATGCTGTGTTCAATAATAGCTGTACTAACCCACTTTTCACCAACAGTGTTCACAAATTCCCTATTTTCCATATACATGCCACATTACTGTTTTAGATTTTTGTTAGTACATGTCTGCAGTACATAATGACTATATTCATCATGGGGAGTTCAGACACGTACAGAACACATCTTAATTCATAATTAGCTTTATCAAGTTCCAGGAGTGAAAATGATTATTACAAATTACAACTGCTTTTTAAATAATACAATGTTACTTTCTATGTATCAAGTAGCAAGAACAGGACAGTAACTTCACTGTGTTTAATCCTGAAAAATCATCTAAAAGCATTTATCATAAAGCTGAGAAGAGTCTACAAGTAGTGGCTGGAATGATAGCTCAGGGGCACAAGGGCTTGTCTGGCAAGCACAGAGTCCAGAGTTCAATTCCTGTACCAAAAAACAAAAATATAGTTGGGATGGTGGTGTTATCTTTGGAGGCCTTTAACCCTGAGGTCTACTTCCCATTATTATCCCAAACTTGTTAATTTTGCATTAAAAATGTGGGCTCTTACCTCCGGCCTAAGGGACTAGAAACAGCACTTTTTATTTTTTCATTTTTTATTGATAGATTTTAGATGTATGTAGCAATCACTTCACCATAGGGAATTTGTTCCTATATGGGACAGAACTTGGTTCTTCTATTTCCCCTTCCACTGCCCTCTCTTCAACCCCTCTTATCCGCCTATTTACAAAGCTTTGTTTTCATTTCTGCTGTTTTTCTAGTCTTTTCCTTCCTTTCCCCCATCTACTTTCTTGTTCCCCTTCCCATTTCAACATTTTCCAATATCTGTTGTACATTTTAGTCCTTATATACACTTTTGATTTCTCACACCAGAGGAACAAATGGTATATTTAAACATGTGTGTCTGACTTATTTCACTTAAAAGTATGGTCTCAAGGCACATTCATCTACCTATAAATGCCTCAAGTGTAACCATTTTTATAATAGACAACTATTCCATTGCATATAAATACCACATCTTCTTTATTCACCCATTGATGGACATTCAGGCTGATATAAATTGTGCTTCAATAAACATGCGTGTGCGTAAATGTTTACACTCCCACCAACAGAGGAGAAGCATTCCTTTTTCCCCACAGTGCCAACAGCACTTGCTATTGGCTGAATTCTTAATGAGAGCCATTTTTTCTGGTGTGAGGTATTTTAATTTGCATCTCTGAAAATACCAGTGATGAAAACTGAGATGAAAATGCTGAACATTTTTTCATACACTTATTTGCTGTTTTGGATTTCTTCATCTGAAATATGTCTATTCATTTCAGTTGTCCATTTTTGGACTGGGTCTTTAAATTTGGATGGGGATCTATCCAAAACTCTTTTTATGAGTTCTTCACAACATATTTAGGTGTTAGTCCTTTGTCAGGAACAGCTGGTAGAATTTTTTCCCCCATTCTTTGGGGTGTCTCTTCACTCTGTTGGTGGTTTCTTTTGTGGTGTAAAAGCTCTTTTAATAAGATGAGAACCCATTTGTTGAGTTTTTGTATTAGTTCCTGTACAATGAGGTTTTGTTCATAATGTCTTTGTCTATAACTATGTCTTCAAAAGTTCTATCTGTTCTTTTCTTTGGGGATGGGTTTCTGAGGCAGGGTCTCATTATGTAGTTCAAAATAAAAATATATCATTCCGTATCTTCCAACTTGGCCCCATTTCTGAACACAAAGACTTTGTGGGGGTATACTTTAGATGTAAACCATAACAGGAAGCAAATGAAGATACAATAGGAAATGAAAGAGAAAAAAACAGATTATAATACCATCCATCAGGGAGGAAGCTCCTGAAAAATTGTTGATATGGGAGTAAAAGAAGTAAAAATTATACTTGCAGACATAGACAACGCATAAAGGATGACTTGTCCAATGTTCCCGAGTCTGAATAGTAAGAAAGCTGTGTAAGCAACTTTAGAATTTCTTTGGTTCCAAGCTAAGATCTATCCTGGTTAACTGGCATAAGGTAAAGCAAAAAGCACAGTTTGGTTTGAATGTCTCTTCAATCCCTAGAATATATGCAGGTGAGAAGCCAAAGAAAAGCAGTGATCTGGGGCTCGCACAGTTCACTGGGAATTAGAATCATGAAAGAGACAAGGAAGAGGAGGAAAAGAAGCCAGATACGGTGGCATATTCCTGCAATTCCAGCACTCTGAGAAGCTGATGCAAACACATTACAAGTTCAAGGCCAGCCTGGGAGACTCAGTGAGTCCCTGTACCAAAACAAATATATTTTTAAAAATAAGAATGGGGGCTGTAGTTATGTGTGAAGACTCTGAGATCAATACCAAGCAGAAAAACAAAACTGAACTGTACCGGCAACTGAACCCAGAGCCTTTATACTGAGCTAAATCTCCATTTTTAAAATTTATTTAATTTTATTCTTGTCTTTTTGAGACAGGGTCTCACTGCAGCTTAGGCTGGCCTTGAGCTCACTTTGTAGACCAGAGTGGTCTTGAACTTGCAGTGATCCTCCTGCCTCAGACTCCCAAGTACTGGGATTACAGGCATGCGCCACCACACTCAAGTTTTTTTTTTTATTTTTTGAGACACGGTCTTGTTAAATTGCCTAGGCTGGACATATATTTGTAATCATCTGAGATTAGCTTTCCAGAGTGGTGGGATTACAGATGTGTGTCACCACTATGGATTATGGGTTCGCTGAGTCTTTAATGGATCAGGTACTATGCTAAGCCATTACAATTTAATCCTCCAAACAACTCTAAGTGTTAAGTATTAATATTACTGTTACACATGAGGAAGGTCACACAACCACTTGGGACTTCAGGACTTGATCTCAGGCAATTCAGACTCAACCAATCATTTTCCTAATTATTCTGTTTGTTTTTTGATACAGGGTTTCACCACACAGTTCAGATTCCCTTTGTGCTGGGATTGTAGGCCAGTGTGCCACCATGCTCAGTTCTGGGGCTGGCACAGTATGCAGTACCAGGGATTGTATCAGGGATTGAACTTGCGCTTGCCAGGCAGGCATTTAGCCTGCCAAGCTATCTCCCCAGCGGATTTTCCTAATTATTTTAAAATCATGTTTTTAGCCGGGCGTGGTGGCGCATGCTTGTAATCCCAGCACTCGGGAGGCTGAGGCAGGAGGATTGTTGTGAGTTCGAGACCAGCCTGAGCTACAAAGTGAGCTTAAAGCCAGCCTGAACTGCATAGCGAGACCCTGTCTCAAAAAGACAAAAAAAAAAAAAAAAAAAAAAAAAAAATCATGTTTTTAGTTAATCTTGTTCTGCCTCCAAACCTTTATTCTTCTCACCAAAAAAGATTATGATACACAAGTATGGTCATTTCCCTCTTTATCAAAATTCCTCCCAGCTGCTTAGTATACTTACTACAAATCCAAACTCTGTGCTTTATCAAATCACTGTTCTTTCTCACTTCCTCTTTCTCTGTTGGGGATCCCAGCTCATTCCATAATGTGTTCTCCATGCAATATCTTCCTATATACTGTGAGCTTCATTTTTCAGTCTTTAGGAAATGACACATCTTCCTCTAGCCACTATTTAAATAGTTGTACTAATCACTGTGTACTTCAGTCAGTCTACTTTTTTTATAGGTCTTCTTATCAGAGATTATATAAGCACTAAGAATACTAACACTTTATGAGCTGGGAATATAGTTGAGTGGCAGAGCACCCACCTTGCCATGTGTGAGGTTCTGAGTTTGATTCTCAGCGACATATGTGAAAATTTATCAACTAAATACTGATTATCAGTCAGTACTTACAGTATTATCAGTCAGTAAAAACTCATACTTGAGAAATGTAATCAGTCTAAAATAAATGTCAGTCATGTATATTATTTTCACATTATTCTTTATAAATCTTAAGATGGCTATAGATGTTACATTAAATTCAATGCTGAGTGGGGTGACACTTAATCCAACTATTCGGGAGGCTGAGGCAGAGGTTCCATGGGAGTTCAAGGCTAAATTAGGCTGCACAGTGAGTTCAATGCCAGCCTGAACTACATAGTAAGATCCTGTCTCAAAAGATCAAATCTTCAAAACTAGTATTGTATCTCTAAGCACATTTCTCAAACTCTTCTCTCTTTTTTTTGGCAAAACTGGGGATTGAACTCAGGCCCTTGCACTTGCCAGGTAAGCGCTTATTCAACTGAGCCATCTCCCCAGCCCCTAAACTCCTACTCTTAATGTCCAAATGAAGAAGATATTTAATTACATAAAATTTTATAGTTTTTCAGCTTCTTTGCATACATGTCTTTTAACTGCATCTTATTACCACTTTACCCCCACCCCAATTTAAAGCAGAAGAACTTCACATGCAAAATAAATTATATATTTGATTGGAAATTAAAGCAGGCATTAGTTCCACACTTAAAGACACACGTACTAAACTGGGCGCAGTAGCACAGGGCCAGCACTGTGGGAGGCTCAGGCAGAAAGACTGCAAGTTCAAACCCAGCTTGGTCAACTGAAACTTTGCCTCAGAAAAAAAGGGTGAGGATATACCTTAGTGCAAAGCCCCTGAGATCAGCCCTCAGTACTACTGGGGGAAAAGGGAAAGAGGAGAGAAGGGAGAGGGAAAAGAGGAGAAGAGGGGAGGTACACCTTAAGGTTAACTAGACATTTAAGTAACCATTCACACCACTTCTACAAATTTCACAAATGTAAGTATTTTACAGTTCTGTTTGCTAAATAAAGTGCCAACATCCAGGATTCTAATTAGAGCAGTGCTGCTATAATTGAGACTTAAATTACTCAGTAATCAGCTGCTAGTATAAACAATTCAAAAGCCAATAAATTTGCAACACAACAAAAGTATGTGAATTACAGGTGTAAGTTTATTACTGGAAATACCATTAGGAAGAATATATTCTATAAGAGCACTCTATTGACATAATCAGAATAAATATATTTTGATTTTGTCTGCTCACTGCTGGAGGTGAGAAAAATGAGGAGAAAACGGGGATGCTGCTTTATTTATGAATTTGTTAAGATTTAAAAAGACAACTAAAAAAAAAAACAAAACACTCAGATGTGGTGACACAAGTTTGCAGTTCCATTCCTTGGGAGGACAAGTCAGGAGGTTACCCTCAGGCCAGCCTGGGCTACACAGGCTCTGTCTCAAAACAAAACAAAACAAGACCTCTCACCTTTAATTATCCACAAGTAAAATTTTTCCAAAAAGTTCTTTGTTCCATATGC
Source organism: Ctenomys sociabilis (assembly GCA_004027165.1). NCBI lineage: Eukaryota > Metazoa > Chordata > Mammalia > Rodentia > Ctenomyidae > Ctenomys > Ctenomys sociabilis. Next base: position 78,059 of record PVKA01000156.1, on the reverse strand, counting down.
CAACTCTGAATTATCAGGTGATCCTGATACAAAAAAAATTCTACCAATAATTTGATGACAAAATCTTTCTATATATGATCACTATGTAATTCTGTCTCTCTCTCTGTCTCTGTCTCTCTCTGTCTCTCTCTGAATAGAGGAGAATCCTGGGTCTTTTCAATGAGCTATATCACTAGCCCTTTTTTATTTGGAGGCAGGGTCTTGCTAAGTTACATTATTCAGGCTGAGCTTAAACTTCTAATCTCCAGAGTGTGAATAATATAAATGTGTGCCACCACCAACACACCCATTTCAAAATACATCTTAAAATTCTGCCTTACCACTAAAAGAAACCAAAAGTAGAGGTACTTTGAGAAACAGCTGTGGGGTGAAATACTAAAAATACAGTAGAATAGTACTTTAAGAGAAAAGAGACTAAATTTACTGACGTTGGGCTGGGGAGATGGCTCAGTAGAATAAGTGCTTGCCTGGCAAGCGCAAGGGCTTGAGTTCAATCCCCAGTTCTGCCAAATAAATAAATAAATAAATAAATAAATAAGTAAGTAAGTAAGTGCTTCCCTGGCAAGTGCAAGGGTCTGAGTTCAATCCTCAGCCCCCCCCCCCCCAAAAATACATTTACTAACCTTCCATGAGACAAATTCATGACAAATGGATTACAATTTACAAAATAAAGTTAAAGTCCATGGAGGGAAGGACTCTGCCTATAGTACTGATAAACATGGAGGAAATGGTGGAATTGGGAGGGGGGATCACCATGGTAAAGATTAGTGCAAGTAAGAAGCACCTGTAGTGTTAAATCTAGCAGGTGACAGTAAGGTAAGGACTCATGGTCTCCTAGTTTGTGGATTAGCTGCCATCAGAAAACAGTAATTTTATAGATTAATAAAACCAGCCAACACCTTGACTGAGCAATCAAAATCAACATCACCAATAAGGACCACACAGACATTATCTTCCTCATGAGAAGCATACAGCAGCATTTAATGTAGTATTCCAGCTAGACATGCATAACCTCAGGAAAGATCAGCTAAACTAAATTGAAGCTTATCCTATAAATAAATGGCTTGAGACTTTCTAAACTGTGCATTCCATGAAAGACAAAGAACCAGTCAAGAAACTTCATCGAAGGAGAGTAAAGAATCATGACAAATACAATTTATGGTCCTGGATGGACTCCTACATTGGAATGGGCCCATAATATGGACTGCAGAAAGATAAAAGTTTGATTGAGTGTAAAATTTTCTTAATTCCGTAACTTCATTTACTGTCACCTTATATTCTTTTCTGTAAAAGAACAACCTTTTCGTAGGAAATGAAGACTGAGTATTGAAGCAAACAGTGAATCATGCATCTAACCTACTTTTTCTTTTTAGCTGATGGTAACAGGGACTGAACACTGAGCCCAAGCATGGAAAACATTCTATCACTGAGTGATACCCCCAGCCATTTTTACTTCTTTTTTTTTTTTTGTCTTTTTGAGACAGGGTCTCGCTATGCAGTTCAGGCTGGCTTTAAGCTCACTTTGTAGCTCAGGCTGGTCTCGAACTCACAACAATCCTCCTGCCTCAGCCTCCCGAGTGCTGGGATTACAGGCATGCGCCACCACGCCCGGCTCCCCCCAGCCATTTTTAATTTTTTTTTTTTTTTTTTTTTTTAAGACAGGACCTTGAAATGCTCAGGCTGGCCTTGAAATTGTGATCTTCTTGTCCTACCCAGCAGCTGGGATTACGGAAGTAAACAGGAACAGCATGAATCAGAGCATATGTCCATTACGTGTACGCATGAAGGGGGCAGAAAAAGCAAATATAGAAAAGTCGTTAAACATGGGCAAAGGGTATATAAGTACCCTCCCTCTTTACTACTCTCACAACTCTAATCTTAAAACAGAGTTTTTAAGCATTTTCTTTCTTGGGGCTGGGGAGATAGCTCAGTAGTCTATCCACCTGGCTAATAAACACAAAGACCTGAGTTTGATCCTGAGTACTGCATGCTGTGCCAGCCCCAGAACCCCAGGAGCACCATGCTAGTCCCAAAATTGGGCATGATGGTGCAGTTGTAATCTCAGTAATGGGGAGGCTGAGACATGAGGGTCACTATGAGTCTGAATTGCATAGTAAGACCCTGTATCCAATAAATAAATAAAGAGAAAAACATAATCTTCTTTCTTGCAAAACACTGTGGATATACTAAATGGCACTGAACTGGATACTGTAACTTGTTTAATTTTGTGTAATGTGATTCTTACCCGAATAAGACACTTGGTAGGTTATTCACCTTTTAGTATTATACACTGATTTTGTTTCAAAACATAAACCACACTACCATACCAGGTATGGCAGTCACACCAAGCACTTTGGGTGGCTGAGGCAGGAGGATCACAAGTCTGAGACCAATCTAGGCAACCTGCAAGAGCCTGTCTCAAAATAATTTAATGGGGCTGAAGATTTAACTGTGTAAAGGCCTTGTGTTAACCCACAGTACCACAGAGAAACAAAAGTGTGATTTTTTTTTTTTCAGGACCGAGAGTATCATATATTAAACTGGTTTCACAACCAGATCAAATATCCAAGGTATTAAAAATGAGCAGAGCAGGATTTGGTGGTGCCTACCTGTAGCTCTACGCTGAGAAAGAAAGAATGCAAGCCTGGAGCCAACCTAGGCTATTCAGGAAGGTCAAGACTGGTCTGGACTATGTAGCAAGACCCTTTATCACAACAGCCAGACTTAATTAGTACACTAAGTTGAAAAAGACTACATATAAGAATTTTATTTGCACTTCAGATCTCAGTTCTAAATTTCACAGGCATGATAAAGCAGCCATTACAATAATTTTAATAAAAACTTACTGTTGAAGGACACTAACATTTTATAAAAACATATAGCAAATTTTGAATCCCTATTAGAACTTGAAAAATAATCTCTGTTCCTCTATAATGTTTTGCTTTTGGTTTACAACTTTCAAAGGTGTCTCAAAATGAAAGATCTGTATGCTTTCCTTTCACTGAGGATCATCTACCTTACAGATATGTCTGAGAGTACTCAGCCAGGTCAGAGGAAATCTCTTCTTTGGTAGGAGAATATGGGGGAGGGGGCAATAGTTTCCAAATTTCTTTCTCAATTTAATTAATTAATTAATTAAAATGTATTTAGTACAGGGTCTTCAGGGTTTCACTACATAGATCAGACTCGTAGTGATTTTCTCCTATTTAGCAAAATAGGCCCAGTCTCAATGGGGGGTCTCTACAGGCCTGGGGTGGAGCCGGCCTGGCACCCTGGGGATCAAACAGGGCTGCTGCACTCTGCCTAAGCAGGTGCTTTAGTCAGCTGAGCTATCTAGCCAGTCCAGTTTCTCAATTTTTTTTTTTTTTTTGGTATTTATGACAAGGTGTACAGTGTCTCATTACATAGATCGGACTCCTAGTGCTTCCCCTGTTTACAGCCTCCCAAGTGTGGGGATTACAGGCGCTCACCATCCTGCCCAGTCTCAATCAGTGTCTCAGGCGACCCGCGGAGGGGCCCTTTGTTTCTCAATTTTAGATACTATAAATTTTTCAAAGTAATTTTCAAATTCTATAAGACATACACTAGTAATTCAACTTTATGATAATGAAATATGACTTTATCTTGTGTGTGTATGGTACTGGGGGATTGAACCTAGGACTCTGTAATACATTACAACCCCAGTCGTCTTTTCATTTTGAGGCTGAGTCTTAACCATTAAGTTGTCCAGGCTAAGTTGAAACTCAAAATCCTCCCACTTCAGCCCCCAGAGTGCTGGGAATACATGTGTGTACCACCACATACCAGTTTTTTAATGTAAATATCTAGAAGATTAGTAAAGACTATTAAATATATGCTCCCAAAGTAGGTATCTTCATTTAAATTGAGACTATAGTATTTCCCAAATTTGTTACTTGTAGCAAGTTCTATGATTTTTCTGTACCAAGTTTCCCCATCAGAATTATCACTGTACTTTAAAAAAAAATATTTTTAAAGAGTATAAATTAGAATTAAAACAAAAAATTACAAGTGACAGAGATTTTCACTCAACAAAGTAATATGAATTTCATAGTATTTGCTGTAATACATAGTGTTGTCACCCAACCTTAACACATGGCAAATATTTAGTAACTACTGGTTTTTATTATTAGAAATGTATAGATTTAAGATACCAACTCTAATAATTATCAACTTAACCAAACTTGAGAAATTTATTCAAAAATATTTATTGATCACCTACTGTACACTTATGCATTTCCCACAGAATGGTAAGTCCAAGCGAGTTACAAAAACTTACAATTTATATTAAGAATGATAAAGATGCAATAAGCAAATGTATCTATTTCCAAAGATAAACATAATATCTAGTAGGAATAAATAAAGTAGTAAACAGGTTTGGTGGTGCATACCTGCAATCAGGCACTCAGGAGGCAGAGGCAGAAGAAGCCTGCGCAACTTACTGAGAGCCTGTCTCAAGATAAAAGTTTTTAAAAGTGCCGAGGATGTAGTACCCTGGGTGCTTTCCCCAGGACCACAAATAAAAGCAAACAGAAAAGCTGGGCACAATGACACACACTTGTAATCCCAGCAGAGGGAAGCAAAAGCAGGAGCATCACAATTCAAATCCACTTAGGCGACTTTGTAAGATCTTGTGTCAAAGCAAAAAACATAAAAAGTTTGGGAATGTAGCTTAGTGGCAAAGTGCCCCTGGTTTAGATCTCCAAAACCAACACCCCGAACACATGCAACTTTACCCACATACTCTTACGGTCACTTCAAAGATGACAAAGAATGAACATGAGGGTGTTAAGAGAAGAGTAGAAAAAAAGCCAAGGATGCCTATCACAAATATATATGAATAAAAATTAAAAATTAAAAAAAAATTTTATTAGAATGATACAGATATTACTCTCCTAAAGTTAAGAACTGAACAAAATTCATACCAAAAGATGATGTTTTATTTATTTTTGTCTGATTGAGACAGGGTCCCACTATGCAGCTCAGGCTGGCATTGAGTTCACTTTCCAGCCTAGGCTGGTCTTTTTTCTTTAATTTCTTTGTTATTTAAGTATTTTACTTTGACTGGACTCAAGACTTAGAAGCAGAAATTCTCAGAGGATAGTCTATGTCCCTTGACACCTTCTTCCTGGGGTTTTTCTTTGCCTTTCTTCATTCTCTTGGCCAGGAGTTTGGCATATTCTGCAGCCTTTTCCTTTGTTTCTTAGAGACTGCTTCTTTAGTGCAATACGGTAGCATTTGTGTTGAAGGACAGTTGGATAACAAGTCATTGGATCGTGGGGACGTTGCTCCTGAGTTCCTCACCCTTCTGGTTTAAGGGCTTTACTGGTGGACATCATCTTCCTTAGACTGAAAAGTACAGATTCTGGCTCTTTTGGGCCCTAGGTGCCGAGGCACAGTAGTATCATCAACCCAGGAATGTCCTTCTCTCCTTTCTTTACAGTAACCAAGTTGAGAATGTTCTGGTTGGCATCCACAATGCAGCCTGGGGCAGATTTATGCTTTCTTTTCCCCAAGCCTGCTCAGTCTGTAACAGGAATGCCCCTTACTCAGGAGACAGCTTACCTGCCTGCCTGGGAAGCACGAGGTTCAGAGTTTAAGCCCCAGTACCAAAAAAACTCCCAAAACAGAACAATGCCCCCCCCCCCACAAAAAAAGAACAAAAAAACCCAAAAACCTCCCAAGCTGATCTTTTTTTGGTGGAACCTGGGACTGAACTCAGGCTCTTGTGCTTGCCAGGGAAGCACCTATTCTGAGCCATTTCCTTGGCTTCTGCCAAGCTGGTCTTGAACTCAAAGCAATCCTCCACCCTCCCCAGTGCTGGGATAACAGGCATGCAACACCATGCCAGCTATAAAAGATGACATTTTAAAATAATAGGCTGACTCAACCATGTACAAAGCATGTATGTCTATTGTTGGACATTAACTAAGTTACTTATCTTTATAATTTATTGGCTCAATCTACCCCAAAGTCACAAATTTATGACTTTATTTGCATTTAAGTAACAGGGTCTACCTGATAAACTAAAAGATTTCTTGCCAATTTGGGCAAGTAAGCTGCATTGCTGAAGGGTCCTTTCTGCACTGTGCTTTCCTGTATGTAGTACTAGGAATACCACTCATGGTCAAAGACCATGACTTCAGTATCAAGTATTTTAGAGAGTTCTTTTTCTTTGAAGACAGATACACTCACTACTATACCTCTAGCACTGAACAAAGGTTCTTTTTCTTAATACTGCCCAGTCAAATTCTCAGTTTCCATTTGCACTCATAAAGTAGGTCTTTTCACGTTTTAGAAGAAATATTTTACACTCATAGTATCTTTAACATCTTGAGGAAATATAAAACAAGCTAAATGAAATATAGCTGACAGATGGAAAGGCAGTATTTCTATACCCTGACATGTTTTTTTTAATTTACTTTTTTTTGTTGTTGAAATGGCAGTATTTCTGGAGACTGCATTCCTCAATATTTTTTGAGAGTATTTGTGCAATATTTATTTTTATAATATTAAAGTAAAAGCATTTATGACTTGACCAAAAAAAAAAAAGCACACACAAAAGAGGTATTTAAGCTTTCTTTTCTCCTTTCTTAAACTGCTCTCTTAAACTCCTCTTCACTTGAGGAGTTTTAGGACAATGCTCACTGGACCTTGATTAAGACAGTTCTTACTTATTTTAAATTTATTTAGTCTGACAGTATCTTTTATTTTTTCAAACACTGCATTCCTTTAATTTTTCCACAAGTCTAGATTATTTTGTGTATAACATAGTAATATCGGGTGTTCCAAGAATTTACTGAATGTTAAGGAGTATAATAAGGTTTTCATATTTAGTTCTCATGAGCCTATAAAATAACTATCACCACCTTATAGACTAAGAAGTTCAGATATAACATTTTAATGTCTAAGACCACTTTTTCTTAGTAGTCAACCTAAGATCTGAATCCATTTCTTATCGCTGACTCACTAATAGCTTCCCAAATCCATAATATACCATCTAGAGGTACCTAAGTATGATAGGGAAGTGTATTTGGTTAGCAAATTATAAAATGCATAGAGAAGCACGTATAATTAAGTTAAACAAGGAACATTTATAGGAATTAAAACCTTAAAAAAACATTAAAAAAATAAGTTATTGCCAGGTGCAATGGCACTTCTCTATAATCCCAGCTACTTGGAAGGCTGAGGCAGGACAGAAAGTTCCTTGGACAATAACTTAGCAGAACCCTGTCTCAAAATGATAAAAAAGGCTGGGATATGTAGTTCAGTGGAACAGTTCTACTAGGTTCAATCCCCAGTAATGCTAAGAAAATAAAACTGGAGATATAGGTTAGTTGTAGAGAGCTTGCTTACAAAGGAGGTACTGAGTTTGAGTCTCAGCAATGAAAAAAAAGAAAGAAAAATCAGGGGTGTTCATGTAGCACCTGTAATCCCAGCACTCTGGTAGGCTGAGGCAGGAGGATCAAATGTCTGAGCCCAGCCAGGCAGCTTAGCAACAATGAAATAACTTCTAGCTAGACAACAGATCTAAATATGAAACATAAAACTATAGTACTTCTATAAGATTAAGAATCTCAAAGATATTTAAACTGCCTACCTGCTTTCTTTTCTCTTAAAGAACTTATTATTAGAAATAGAGGAAAATTATACAAGAGTACATATGATGATTCAATGCTGCAGCCGTACTGTTAAAACTAGTACTATTAAATGGTATTTTTGCAAAGGCCAAAAAGTACTTTTAATGGACTTATGAATGAACAGATGAGAAAATACCTCAAACTAACACTAAAGGCCACAGGAAAACAGGAGAGGCAGCTGAGTGTTTTCAAAAGGCACCCTGACAGTAGTATTAAATATACTATTTTAAGCTACAGAAAGTCATCCCCAAGAAATGCTGGGAGAAGAGAAACTAAATTTATTTTTATTTGGAGTTAAATTCTCAATTATCTATTTGTGTCTAGTTCTAGAAGAAAAGAATACTGATGAATTTATTGTTTCAGCTTTAACCACAATCTTCAACTGTTTCAGAGAAAAGTTGATCTGAGAAGGCCAGAAAGCTAACAATCTTACCATTTTTGCTTTCAAGTTCCAAGAAGCAAATGGAACAGAAATTTATTGGTAAGATAGGGAAAATAAGGGGAGGAGGACTTAAAAAAAAGCCCAAACCACCAATATGTTTATGTTGCTACATATTTGTAGCAGCAAATGCTGCATTTTTCAAGTTCAGAAAAGACATTACTAATCTAAGTAAACAGTGTATTGCCTGTTGAAAGTATTAAAACTATTCTCTTTAAAAACAAGTTTCTTGCTTAACATGGTGAAGCATGCCAGTAATCCCAGCAATTTGGAAGGCCGAGGCAGAAGGATCCCAAATTCAATCCCAGCCTGGACTATTTAGCAAGACCATGTCTCAAAACAAAAAAAATAAACAAACAGGGGTGGGGATGTAGCTCAGTCTGAAGGCTTGAATTCAATCCCAGCACTACTTAAAAAAAAAAAGGAAGAAAAAAGAAAATGAAGAGAAAGAAAAGCAAGTTTCTCCCTCTAGGATCCATTAGACTAAAACTGTAGTTATAGTAGTTTATACAACTATTATACATATCTGAACATTTGGGAACCAAAAACAAGCAAAATAATGATGAAAAACTGCAAGCTATGATTCATAAAATAACTTACAACACAGGATTTTTTGGGGGGAGCATGATGGGGAACGTAGGACTTTGTGTGTGCTGGGCAAGCACTGTGGTACTGTGTTACCTAAAACACAGTTTTTATACCAGTTGCATGGTACCTTAGCCAGAGCTGTTTGAATCCACATCATAAAAAAAGATTGCTGATGACACTGACCATTAGTATTAACCCCTATAAGCAAAGAGAAGGGTTAGCTGCACTTTGCTAGTAAGTAGCAGTCACCTCCATATTTGGCAAATTTGCAAAGAAATACAATAGATCTGTAGCAGCTTTCAATGGATACCATATTTGGGGCGACAAATATAAACATATCCGATTTTATTAGAACTTCAAATAAAGTAAGGCAGTTCATGAGATGACAATGGTCAAGTTGGTGGGAGTGGTGCCGTTTATCCTTTCCTGCCATAGTTGTCTTTTACGCAACTTGATGATGAGTGGGAGGAAACTGCACCCCGCACTCTGCTACCCTACGAGTTTATCTGCTTTCCCTCGGTTCCATAATGTACAAAATAGAACCATTTAATATCACCAGGTGGTACAATAATTGCACAAAATATCTAACTTTCAAAAAGTCTTTTAAGTCTCAAAAGCCAATGACTGAAGTGTATCATTACACACAAGAGTGACCCCAGGAGAACATATTTTGAAAGAGTATATTTCTGTATTTGAAATGAGTCACAATGATTAGGTATACATTAAAATCCTAGTTTGCCTAAGTCATAGTTGTATTTATTGCTAAAACATTTAAATATGACATTTATTGATTACTTTTCGTTTTTGCAGTGTCCTGGAATAAAACCCAGGGACCAGCACAGGTCTGGCAAACACTCTACCATTGAGGCATATATCTAGTCCAGATCACCACATTTTAAAAGAAATAAATTTCCCTTCTCTGGAGGATAGTCACTTGATAAAAATTTATCTGAGATTATGAAATCCTAGTTCAAATTATTTTTCCTTGGTGGAAACTCATTCATTCAAACATCCATTAAAGCAGAAACAAGTTTTAGTCTAGCCCAGTCCAAGGCTGCATCAGAATCTGAACTCTTATCTCCAAACTCCCTAACCCTGGCCATCACATGGTTCTATTCATACAGCTGTTACAGAAATTGTTACTCATTTCTCTGCTCCTTGCCAATCCTCTCATCATTTTATCCCTCTGATAAAGCAGTCATTCTATGAAGCTGCGTCACTTCCATTATCACTGCTTACAGTACACAGCTATGAAACACTGTGGGGGAAATTTTCTGGTGGAAAATTTCTTCTTTGGGCCAGTGAAAGATAAATATTAAATTCTGAGTAAAAACTAAGTAATTGCACTCTATTTGCACCACAAATTTGACCTGAATGATTGAAAATTACTAACATGATGACACAAATTTGAAAGGAGCACCTAAGAAGGAATACAGTCTGGAATTCTGTCTTCTGAAAAACACACTCTTTAAACTTTTAAGTACCACAAATTCAGTCCTCTAAGGCAAGGTGTTTTGTTTTTTTTTTTTCCTATCTTGACTTAGATGTAATGATTAATTTTAGAGACATTTTTGACTACTACAACTGTAAGCTACATTGTACTCTTTACAATACATTAAACCACTGAACCTGAATCTGGAAAATAATCGGTTTTTCTTGGTATCAAAAACAATGGATATACAAATTGCAAAACAGTTCAAAATAGCTACCCAAGGGCACAATGCTTAAATGACTGGTTGCAAAGGGAAGATATGAAAGTAAATAAATCACTTTTCAAACTTGGGAGTCAGTCTCTAACCCCCCCCCCCCCCCCCCCGTACTGGGAGCAACATCTCCAGTCCTTGGGTGTGTGTGTGTGTGTGTGTGTGTGTGTGTGTGTGTGGTGTGTGTGTGTATGTGTGCGACATCTCCAGTCCTTGGGGGTGTGTGTGTGTGTGTGTGTATGTGTGCGCCCGCGCTGTAGGGGGGATGGAACTCAGGTACAAATGAGCTGTTTTTCTCACTGCACTTATTGCATAATCACTAAAACTCAAAAGGAAGAGGACTGACTGGTTAAATTCTTAAAACTTTATTTCCTGCTGACTGAGGCGATCTTACTGATACACTAAATTTAAATATTCCCATTCTCCTACTGTCGTAAGACACTCAAGTTGTGTCAGCCTCAAAGGACTCAAACTCAGCATCGGTCCTTTAAATTGTCGGTAAAGTTAAAAGGAGGATATAACCCTAGGGCAGTTTCCTCTTTAGGAGAAATTTCTTTGACGTCTTAATCAAAATAAAAGGAACAAGCGGCCCACCAAAAACAAAGTGTAGCGGAAAACTTGGTGGAAAAAAGAAATCACAAGTTACTGTGTATGGGGACCCACTTTCACTAGCTACGCAAGGCTTAAGTCTCAGGCTTCTTCTGATAACTCTGCCCTGACCACAGTCTACCTGCTAGACCTCCCGTACGGCCAACACCTGGGCGCAGGCGGGACGCAAGCCCTCCGCCGGCATCAGGACCGCAGTCCCGCTCCGCGGCGCCCTGAGCGGCACGGAGGCGCCCGCTCCACCCCGCGGCAGCGCTCCCAGCTCGAGCCCAGACGGTCCTCCCGCCTGGGCGGCCACCCACGTGCAGACCACCGACCCCTGCCGAGCCCACGGCGTCCGCGTCCACGGCTTCGGGTGGCGGCAGCAGGAGGAGGTCAGGGCCGGGCAGAGCGGGGCTCCGAGCAAGTCTGGAAGCCAGGAACGGCCCCTGACCAGCCTCGCCGGCTGGACGCAGGCCCAGGCCGGGCAGGAGCCGCCGCCGCCATGATGCGACCCGCCGCGCCGGGGGGGGGGGAGGGGGGGGCGTGACTCGGGCGACCCTGCGCTCCAGGCCGGCTCCCAGCTCCTCTAACTCCCCCTGCCCCCTCGGCCTGGGCCGCGACCACAACCGACCCGGATACTCACGCTTTGTCCACCAGCTCCCGCACCTTCCACATATTCAGCATCTTGCCCCACGCAGGCCGGGCTGCCACCTCGGTCTCCTGCTTCCCACGGCCCCCAGGACACTTCCGTGCCGGGGAAGGTCCAGGCCCGGGTCGCTGCCGCCGCCCGTCGCCTAGAACTCCCCAAGTCAGCTCCTTCCTTTGCTATAGCCACGGCGCCGCCAGTGACACGTCGAGACGCGGTGGCAAAGGCGCTGCGTAGACCGGAAGTATCCGCCTTTCCACCCCAGTGCACGAGGCACGCCGGGACTTGTAGTTTTTGCGCGAGTGGCGCGACCAAAGGCGGAGGTCGTAGGGGTCTCTCTCCGTTACCTCAGAGCTACGGAACCAGAAACACTCCCTTGGGGCATAGTGGTCGACGCTATAACAAGTCCTCCAGGTGACTGTGATGACGTTCAAATTTCGCAACTATTGTTGTAAGATCTAGCCACATTTCTTCCTTGAAAATGTAGTATTAGCGGTTATACGAAAGTGTAGTGGTCATTTAGACAGTATTCCTCATTAACGAACATCTCGCTGTGTTTGCGTACTAATGTCCCAAAGAATTTACATCTCTCAGCCTTGTTTTCCACCCGTTTTCTGAAGAAGCTATATTCTAATTCTGTGGTAGAGTGCTTTTGTATTTAGACCATTACTTGATACCTGTTTTAATTACTTTAGTATATAAGCTTTGCAACTCAGTTCAAACTCTATAGAACACTAAAAAGCACACATACACTTTCGTAATTTGGCAGGTTCATACTCTTCATTTTAGTTTTTAAAATATTTAAAAATATGTTCAGGTTTATATTATTAAAGCATAAGTACTTCCAGGGTATTGGCGCAATGATTGTCATTCGTTCGTTTTTCATTTATTAATTTCTTCCCATGCTAATGAAAAAGATTCAAGTAACCTTAAATTTCATGTGGTCTGCTTGCTTAAATTGTATAGTTCTTTTCATTCCACAATCCTCTTAATCCCCACCTGTGTGGAGAATTGAATCCAGGGCCTTCACACAGAGCTACCACTAGCCTTCCTTTTTGTTTTTTATTTTGAGATACAGCCATGTCCATACTGTCCTCAAACTTGTAATACTGCTACCTGAACCTCCCAAAATGCTGATATTATAAGCATGTGCTCCCACAAAAGACTTTTTAATTATTGACCATCTTCTATGAACCAGAAATGGGAAATAAGAATAGAGCCCCAGTTCTCCTGGAGCCTGAAGTGTGTTGCAAGAAACAATAATCAAAACATTTAATTACAAATAACAGAGGCTTGAAGAAAACAAGATAATGCTATTGATAATGATCTTGCAGAAACTAATGTTTAGGGAATATTTGGGCCCCCTGTAAGGTCATTGTATTAAATATGAAACTGGAATGATAAAAAAAACTGGCCATTAAAAAAAATCTACAAGAAAAGATTTGTTGTTGACCTCTTTCCCATCTTGCAAGATGGCAGGTGAAAAAACTGAGGAGCCAGAAACTAAAAAAAAAAAAAAAAAAGCCAAGAAGGCTTCTGCCAGTGGTGCTGGTAAAAAGGGTAAGGTAAAGGCAAAAAAAAAAAAAAAAAGTCCAAGGAAGGGCAGCCCCATTGTAGCCAAAATCATATCATGGTTAGAGGAATTGGTGGATACACTCAATCTGCTGTGTATTCCAGAAAGGCTTTGTACAAGAGAAAGTGCACAGCTGCTAAATCAAAGGTTGAGAAGAAAAAGGAAAAAGTTCTTGCTACAATCGCAAAACCAGTCGGTGGGGACAAGAATGGAGGTAGCTGGGTGGTTTAGCTTTGAAAAATGCCTAGATACTACCTTACTGAAGATGTGCCCAATAGCTCTTGAGCCATGGCAAGAAACCCTTCAGTCAGCACATGAGGAAAAGTAAGAGCTAGCATCACTTTTGGCACCATCTTGATCATCCTCACCAGGCATCACAGAAGCAAGAGAGTGGTCTTCCTGAAGCAATTGGCCAGTGGCTTGCTACTTATGACTGGGCCTCTTAGCCTTACTCGTGGTCCTCTATGAAGAACACACCAGAAATTTGTCATTGCCACCTCTGTAAAAATTGATATCAGCAAAGTGAAAATCCCCAAATACCTCACTGTTGCTTACTTCAAGAAGAAGCTACAGAAACCTAGACACCAAGAGGGTGAGATCTTCCACACCAAGAAAGAGAGATACCATATTGCAGAGCAGCACAAGGTAGATCAGAAAGCAGTGGATTGACAGATTGTAGCAAAAATCAAAGCTGTTCTTTAGCTCCAGGCAACCTGCAATCTATTTTTGCTCTGACAAATGGAATTTATTGTCATAAATTAGTGTTCTAAATTTCTTACTAAGAACCTAATTAAACAACTGATACATTCTTTTTAAGAAAGAGATTTGTTGGTGAAGGAAACAAAAGAAGACTGATTCAGGAAGAAATGAATTGATGGTTGCTAGTCATGAAACTAAATAATGATTCTAGAACCTCCAACCCCTGATCCTCCAAGTTGCACCAACTTTATAAATTGTGACAACTTACTTATTGGAAGTAGCTTTGGAAGGGTTTAGGTAAGGCTTTAGGAGAGAAGCCCCAGGAGAAGCAATCTGAAGGAATTGCTAGAATGACAGAAATCAGGGCAAAATTAACTCAGAGATTTATCAACTAGGAATCCTTGGGAATCACATAAAGTCATTTGGAGTAGTGGGTGGGTGAGAGGGCAGGTAAAAGTGAGTAGAGATGGGTGAAAGAATGGGGCTTTCAAAATGAATAGTTTGTGTTTCTTGTGAAACAGTTGGCCAGCCCAAGGTTCAAACAATGGAATGTGGCCAGAGAAGGTATGGAGAACTACTTTGCATAAATAAGATCTCAGTAAGTTAACTTTCAAACAAGCAAGTCCAGAGTATACCTGCAGAATGGCTAAGCACAAAGAATAACCACCTTCCCTGTCCTGGGCTTATTTGGGTATTCATAGCAGTACACAGCCAACCTCACCAGAGAGAGCCAGAAAATACAATGCCATTGTCAACAACAAATATGAGTGGAACTAGACTTACTTCAGAATGAACACTGTGGCATTTTTGTCTGCTGGGGCCATCTAGAATGTCACACAAAAAACCCTATGTCTATCTCCCACTCTAGAGAGCCTCTAGGGGCTCAGAAGAATCATGCCAGAAGAGTGTTAAAAAGTGGTCTCCAGGGGCTACCCATTTTCATGTCAATGAAGTGTTCCATTTTTACCTTTTATTTTGCAAGTTTGAGAGCAGTTTCCATAGTAATTTCTTTGTAGCAATTTAAATATGTCCATGGTAGAACAATAAATGAGAAAATGTCCTACCCACTCCTCTTTAGGAAAACATATTGTATCTAAAGGAACTGACACAAAGCAACACATGTTTTGAAAGAAAACAACTCAGCTGTGTTAATTACATATGAGGAATGGCTACAGACAGTAGACACTGACGGCTTATCTCATGTGCTTTGCTCTATGGTATTTCCTCTGGAAAAATTTAATTCCTGTTAGAAGGTATGGTAGCAATGGGAAGACCTCTGTGTAAAAGAACAAGTTGTGAAGAGCATCGTTGACTGACACCTCTCACAGCCTCTCTTTGGGTATCATTTATGCCAAGGCCATGCTCAAAGTATGTTAGAACTGGGCCATTTCTGTCCAGTGCTGGACTCTTCTTGTTAGCAATCCTTGCTGTCCTGATTACCTCAGAGTTTCACTGCAAGCAGGCAGTCTTCTTACATAGTCTTCCATTGTTCCCATCACAGAATATCCCTGTAGTTTGGTCCTCTAGCAAGCTATTCTTGCTCTCTCTGCCTTTTTACTTTCATAGGCCTTCTTCAATGCATTTTATGATACCCTCTTATCTTTTGCTTCTTGCAGTACCCAGTGACCCAGAGACAAATGTGTGGACCTTGGTTTTGGCAGGTAGGATATGAGTCTCCTTTTTTTATTGCACCTGATTACTCCTGTTCTCTAGAAGTAAGCATACAGTACTTGGTTTCTAATCATAATTTAGAGTTGTCACAAGTCATGCAGATTATATGTTGTGCAATCCCAAGGGCACCATTTATGTTGACTCTCATTAATTGCTAGACAACCATGATAGGAAGAGCTGTGCTTATACGGTATGGACACAGCAGACAAATCTGTGCATGAGTGCTGCATCTGCTATTCAGAATGCTGGTATGACCCAGTGTAGTGTAATGGTATGAGCTGGGAGTTTAGATCCAGGCTGCCAGAGTGGGTGATTGATGAATTTCTATGCTGGGAATTCATTCAGGTTGCTCACACTGAGCTTTAGAAAATAAGTAAATAGACTTCTAGTAGGTAAACATAGTAAACTTAAATATGTGTGGGGAATCCAGTCAATAACTTGCTTCATGTTGAGCCCTGCATTTAGTAAATACTAAGTAAATTCTACCTCAGTATCAACTCCCTTATATGGATTTAAGCTTTTTTTCTTATAAGCTGAAGAATTGGTCCATTAAAGTCTCCTGAAGTTAGCCATTCATCAGAAATTCACGGCTATGTTTAAAAACTTCAGGTTCTTCTGTCCAACCTCTTGAATTTCTGAGTGTGTTTCCTACATTCTTGTTGGGAGAGAAACCTTTTTACAACTGGCTAAAGGCAGGCTTGGTGGTTTACAGATGTTATTCTAGGCCTGGGACTGATATGGGACCCTGAGTTTGAGGCCAGCATGACCTATATAGCAAGTTCAAGTCCAGCTTGCACTACATAGAAAGACCCTGACTCAAAAATCAAACACACACACACACACACACACACACACACACAGAGAGAGAGAGAGAGAGAGAGAGAGAGAGAGAGAGAGAGAGAGAGAGAGAGAGAGAGAGAGACAGACAGACAGACAGACAGAGACAGAGACAGAGAAACAGAGAGAGAGAGACAGACAGACAGAAACAGAGATGACAGAGACAGAGACAGAGATACAGACAGAGACAGAGAGTAAATAAGAAGTGAGAAGATAGCTCAGTGGAGCTTTTCTGGTTAGCAGAGATAAGGCCCTGTGTTTGAACTTTGAAACCCCCTAAATAAAATTAAACAATAAATGAAATAAAATAAAAATATAAGAGTGGAGCAAAGCAATTTAGTAACACAGGAAACTGAGGAGTTTGCATTGGGAACTTAGGAAATATTTCCAAATGTTTCTCTCTCTAATTCTCACTTTACATTCTTTTGCACATAGGCTTCTCATGGTTGGCAGGAAATAGGGTGACCACAGATAGATACCGTTTGTTTTCAGTTAGGCATTCATGGAAGAAGCAATGACTTTGTCATTCATCTATGGAGGTCTTTATCACAGGGAGTCACTCTGATTGACCCATTCTGGATCACGTCTCAATCTGAGGGGCAAGTACCCCAAGGGAAGCTACTATTATGGAATTGGTAGTCCTAGTAGAACTATATCTAGTTCTAGTGGGGAGAGAAGAGGTTTTTGAAGAAAAACAGTATTGAAGAAAGCTATCCTTGGCAGATGGAAACAACAGATGTTTATAACTGTAACTGTAATGTAGGGGTGCTTTTATTTAATATATGTATTTGGTGCAGGATCTCACTACACAGCTTGGACACCTAGTGATCCTCTTGTCTTAGCCTCTCCAGTGCTGGGATTATAGGTGTGTGCCACCATGCCTAGTCTTGGTAACCAGCTAAGCATGTCTAGGGCAGGGCCAGCAGGGCATGTGGTACTGGGGATTGAACCCAGGTCCTTGTGCTTGCCTAGGCAAACCCTTAGCCCACTGAGCGTTCTCCATGGCCCTAGGGGTGCATATTTTGAGAAAAAAGCAAACAAACTTAAAACCCCAAAGTGTTATTTTGCAAGAGTTTTGTATGCTCACTGTTAGATGATGCACTAGCCTTAGCTCTCTGAGTTCATCAGAAGAGGCTGAGTTGGGAAGAGAAGAAGAGAAAAGAATATTCTGGAGAATAACAGAAAAGAAGCCCCGGAGAATGGGAGCACTAAGAAGTCTGTGGCTGCTTTGCAGTTTACTGCCTCAGGCACAGGTATACCACAAGGCATGCCCTTGCTGTTGGAACTTGGCGAAAATTTAGTCACCTTTGGGGTGTTGGCAGGGCTCAAGTGGTGCCAACCAGTTGAGGGTTCTTTTGTTTGATTCAGAGAAAAGTAACAAATAGGCAAAGTACAGCTCTCCTAGGAGCTTGGAAGCCACCAGTGGATTTCCATTAATGTGGATGCCATTGGTTGACACTGCTGGCTCTTGGTCTCTGCCTCTGACAGTGCCACTGTTAGACAATGGCTTATGCTGGGCACTGTTGAGTCTGCTGGGTGATGATACTGGCTGCTGCTCATCCTTCAGTGCCTGCTTGTGCAAGATGCTACCAGGAGACTACTCGTTGACAGTCAGTTCTGCTAGTCTTCATTGGCTTCTGGTCCCTAGAGTTTTTCAGGGCCAATGGTTTGTAATGTTTATTACTTTTTTTTACAGCAACTCCTGTGTCCACACTTCATAATAAGACTCCTGAGTGGATTTACAGGACTTTCTGAGCCCACACTATCTAATAAATAAATCACAAACAGATTCACAGACCATTGGACCAAGTGTTCTTTTTTTAACAGGACACGTGTGGCAGAGCACAGGGGATCAGTACATTAGAGAAATCCTCCTTAGGCTATCCTGAGAAGTTGAAGGGGAGTGCTGCTTATATCACAACTGTGAGTCTGTGATTGGTTCAAGCGGGTGCCAGGCTCCAGGACACCTATAGCTGCCATTGCTATGATTCACCTGAGGAGGAGCAGTGCAAACCTAGCTGTCACATTTCTATGAAAAGTATCAGGTCCCAAACCAGGGAATCTTTAGGAAAGGCTGTCTGTGTTCATTATTGGGGTTGGAGAGGTTTGGGTTGTTAATAATTCCCTCTTCCAATATTAACCACATTAGGGTGTCCCCTCACTCTACTTATTCAAGAAAGCTACAGCAGTGTGTGCAGTGGCAGAAATAGACGAAGGGTACCATGGCTCATAGCTGAACTCATCTCCAGTTGGAGTGGCCCTGAGAGCAATTGTAGAGCAAATTCATGGAAGTTGGGAAGACACTGAGGTAGAAGAAAAGTCATCTCAATCTGTTCTAGGGTGGAGGAGATCAGCGCAAAGTGAGTAGGAGGCATCTGACAGCCACTGGCCAAACCACATCCCCTTCTGGGCCTCACAGGAAAAAGGAAAGAGTCAAGCAATTCTGTCTCAATGTCAGCCAACTCTGACATCCTGGTAGGTCCTCTAAAGGGGAACACATTTCAGGCCTTCTGTGAGAACAGGCAGGCCCTGACAGGAGGAGAAATGGAGGCAGAAGTTTTCTTGAAAATGTTCCCCTGCCTATGAGGTGCTTTCCTAAAACATTCTTCTGGAGCATTAGGAAAGCACCCCATATGCAGTGCTTTCCTAAAGCACTCAGAAGAGCCAGAGTGGATGTAATGTACTTGATGTCTAGTCCTCTGAAAACTGCTCACAGGATGCCAAGGTACTGTTAGTGAAATGATTAGTGTGTGTGACTGTGAGAACCATGGTCACAGTCAAATCAGATTCCAGGTGCACCTCAGAAGGGATATGCTGGTTTCTGAGCCAGAGTTGCCTTAAATAAATAAGGAAAACTCATGTGTCTAGAGTTCACAGTGAGGTTGCCCCAGTCCCTCGGCAGTTCTTCAAAAGAACTGGGCTCTAGACAAAGTGCTCACTGCATGGA
Organism: Ctenomys sociabilis; assembly: GCA_004027165.1. Lineage (NCBI taxonomy): Eukaryota > Metazoa > Chordata > Mammalia > Rodentia > Ctenomyidae > Ctenomys > Ctenomys sociabilis. The sequence continues at coordinate 58,710 of PVKA01000156.1, read as the reverse complement.
GCTCCAAGACTTTGATGGCTAGACCACTTCTCTTGAGTAAACAGAGAAGTGGTTAAAAACTATGATGAAGGATAACAGTCAGCCCCAGGTGTGTGGTCCTGCTGGGAAAGAGTCAAAATTTACTGGGGACCTCCAGTGTGCAGTGGAATTAAAACTAAAACTTACTGCCATCTAAAGAAATGTGGAGTGTTTAGGGAAGAAAACTTTACATTCTTATGCCTGTACCTGGGGTTCTCTGACAAATTACTGATGAGGAAGAGTCTCTCTATATAGTATGTATCCAACTGGAAATATTTGGTGATTAGAATTTGATTGGGGCTTTTGTACCTATTGGTTTATTTTATTTTTGTTTTTTTCCTGTTGCTTTAGAAAGAAGAACAGGAAGAAAAGATTCCTATGGAAAAACAAATACTGAAGGTTTCTTTTTTTGGAAAGACAGTTGGGGTTTTTAGAACAACAAAAGGGAGATAAGAAAGTGAAAAGATTTTTCTATTCAGTTGTGAATGGTCTCTCTGTTGTCTTCAGAGCCATGAAACTCCTCCAGAGCGGCCTTATATTACACTTTCTCTGAGTCTGTCGTGGGAATAGAAGCCTTTCCAAAGAGGGAGTTTATAGCAGGCTTTATTTCTCAGAAGTTTCTATCTTGAGTCAGATAAGGAAGGGCTAATAAGACCCCTTTCTGTGTCTGTTGAATCTCATGTGTCTTCAGCTTAGAATAATCATTACACCAACTCTGGGTTTCTGTTGTGTCCATGTGTATAAACAAACACAAAACACAAATGCACAGGGAAATATGTGAAGAAGCAGTGCTGTTTGCAGGCTGGCTCAGAGTACCAGCTGTGGCACTTGCAGGGCTTCAGTTCACACCTGGTCTCCACCACAGTGCTGCAACATAGGCTATATAACTAGGCCTCTTGAGTTGCGGCTCCCTTGTGGGAAAAAAATGGGGCTAGAAGTCTTCATATCACTTGGATATTCTGAGGAGTGAATGAGATGACAAACATATTATATTTCTAGCATATTGGTAACCTGGCCTGTAAGAAGACCTCATGAAAGATAAGTTCTGTTACTGCTAGACTGTGTCCAGAGGTCATGGTTGATGTGAGGGTGGGTGCTAGGTAAATTCATGAAGTCCTTCAGTAAACATTTGTATAGCACTGCCTCGTTGCCAAGAATTGAGTGCAAAAAACCAACTTGCTCTCTTCTGCTTCATGCCCCCACCCTGAACTCTGCAGACTCCACAGCGTACATTCTCTTGATTCTGAGGGTTGTGCACATTTTGGCAGGGAGCATTTAAAGATGAAGGAGAAAGAGATTGTGTATTTCCCCTTCTTCTTACGTGCTTTGGCACCATGCTTCTAGTAGGAATGCTTAATAGCCACTGATGCTATCAGGAATCCCTCCCTTTGTGACTCTGGTTTTCTTAGTGTCCTTCCTTTGCCTCCTTAGGCTGTGGGTAGCAGCATCTTCATCTTGGTGCCTTCTGGGACCCTGACTGATACACGGAAAGATTTGCATGTCAAATCCAATTCCTGCCCTTTGAATGAATGAATGAATGAATGAATTAATTAATGTTTGAAGAACTGGGGATCAACCTCAGCTTGCTAGGCAAAGATCCTTGCCTCTGAGCTACATCTCCAATTGGATATGGGATTTTCAGATTGTTATCTTGAGTGAAACAAGAAGCTGCAAGCATGTTATAGTCACTTCATCTTCCCCTAGCTTTCGCTATGTTTCTCTGCTTCTGTTAAAGCCGTTTAACAGAAGGCTTTCTTGTTTATAGGCAGGTTTTTCTCAGGTCATTGTTAGCCATTTTTTTTTTTTTTTAAACTCCTGACCCCACAGTCTTCTGGATTTTCCAATATCTCAGGCTCCTTGGAAGATGCTTCCTTCTCACCTACTGCTACATATTAGAGGGTGGAGTCTCCATGGCTTTCCCACCCTCCCCTGCCACTATCAGCCATAAGCATCTCTAAATAGTTGAACTATGACAAAAATCTATAGTTTGTTTCTGCAAAACTTTCTGAATCATACATTTGACTATGCTACCACATCCAGAAGTGACTTCAGTGGCTTTCTATGGCATTTTGAGTCCAAACTTGGTCAACTGAATGTCAAACCCTGTTCCAAACAGCTGTGGCCAGGGGGAAAGAGTGATATTGTGACCTTCCTGTGGATCAGGACTCAGGACAAGGGACAGAGATGGGACATGGACCAGGCTGGTACCACTAAATCTTTCATTGACACCATGACTGTACATATTTCTTTCACCTACATTTTCTTTCATATTCATTTATATTATATTTGTATTCTCCTTCCTCCTCCTGGAGAAGAGCTCTTTATAGTATTAATTGGATTTTTGTAGGATTCAAGTTTTAATTTGGATTTGGAAATTAACAAGTTTTTTTTTTTTTTTTTTCCACAATTTGTTTATAAACTCTCCTGGAGGTGCAGTTATTTCTGGTACTCTAATTCTTAATGTGTTGATTTGACTAGTTTCAGAACCTTCTCATTTCTTCTTTTTAATGCTCAGTACCTATTCTGGTGACACCCTGTTATTATACAATGCCAGTATCTTGAGTTTTGTTTTGTTTGCAAGTATAATTGAAGATGAATTGTTTGTCTGTTGAAGCTGCTTTTCCTGTGTGCTAGCAGTTTTTTGAAATACCGCTTGAGTCTCTGGACTTCTGAAGGTAACATGAAACCTAGTTTCTCTTGGGCAGGGTTAACAGTGGAATTTCCTCATCTTTGATGACTCATTCAGGGAAGTGGTGGGTCCCTTATCTGGGCTGGAAAGTTAAGATCTGATGGACTCAAATGCTAACTGGGGGAGGAGGGAATAGGGAAAAAGGATAGTGAGTATTAGTATTTTAGTATAGGTTATTTTCTTCAATTTTTTTTCTTTAAATATTTTTGTATAGCTTATAATCCCAGCACTTTAGAAGGCTGAGGCAGGGGGAGATGAATTTTGTACTCAGCATGGACAACTGAGTGATTTACCAGATCCTGTCTCAAAATAAAAAAAGGGGTAAAAATGTAACTCAAAATGGAAAGGTCCTGGGTTCAATTCCCAATATCATAAATATATTTTTCATTTTAAAAATTACAATGTAAAATATGTTCATATGTCCTTATGTATCAGTCCTTTGACCCAGACATGAATCCTAGGTGTTCAACCAAGAGAAGTGAAAATGTACCAAAATCTCATGCAGGATCACTCTTAGAAGCTCTAGTTACAGTAGCCAAAAACTAGAAACAACTCAAATATCCCATCAACAGAATAGGCTGAACAAATTGTGGCACATTATCTGAATAGACTATGACAGCAGCAAAAAGGAACTAATGACTCACATCCAGATAAATTTCTCATATAATAGTGAGCAAATGAAATTGGGTACAAAACATTATGACTCAATTTATATAAAACTGAGGGAAAATATTACAGCTGTGGTAGCCTAAGATAAAGGAGCTGGGGGATTAGGATCATTAACCGTTTGCCTCCTACTGTCTAAAATCCTGCCAGTGAGGGGGATCTGATGGTGCAATTCCAGAAGCAAGAGGAGGGGATTTGAAAAGCCCACAGAATGGATTAGAGATGGGTGGCAATTGGAAAACTGCTATTTTTTTCAGGGTTCACTACTAGATTGAACTCCTGGTAATCTGCCTGTTTACAGCTTCCTGGTAATCTGCCTGTAATCCAAGAGCTTGGATTACAGGTGCGTGCCACCACACCCAGTGTCAATTGCTGTCTCAGCTTGCCCTGGGGGTGGGGCTGGCATGGCAGGCTGGGGACTGAACACCCAGTCCCTGTGCCTGCTTGCAGGTGCTTTAATCCACTGAGCTATTTGATCCATCCTGACAACTGCTATTTTTATCATCTGGTTCTCATATTAGAATATAAGCTTCATTAAGTTAAGTACAGATGCTCAATAAATACGTGGAGTTGAGTTTAATTGTCTGAGAGCTTTTGGATGCTGCTGAGGAAACACCTGAAGGACAGTATGGTGGACATGTGTAAGAACCATGGGCCGGCTTGATTCTGTCACTGCTTCATTGTCCAGGCTGGGTACAAACTTGTGATCCTCCTACTCCAAATTCCTAGAGAGCTGGGGATTACAAACATGCAACACCAGCTCACCTGTCCCTCCAATTCCTTTGGTTATTTGTGCTTTTGGTGTCATACATAAAATCTATTGTCTAAGGATTTCACTTTAAATTTTCTTCTAAGAGTTTTATAGTTTTTTCAGCTCTTATATTCAAGATAATTCCTGCTTCTCCTTCCTTCCTTCCTTCTTTTGTACTAGGGAGTAAAACCACAACCTTCATATTAAGCTACATTCCTCAGCCCCCCCCCCCCCTTAAAGTGCTCAAAACAGGCTCTTATTAAATTGTAAATTTTTCTGAACTGGACTCAAGCAAGAACTTCTCTCAAAAATTTAAAAACGTGGAGGGAGTTGGAGTTGTAGCTCAGGGAAATGATGCTGGGTTAAACCTTTAGTACTGAGAAAACATTTTCATTCATAGAGGTTCTTTATAACATCAGTGATACTGACTAGAATTATTGCCGAGTTTTGGTTTAAATAAAAATATTTTCCTCTCAGAATATAGACAGGGGAATAGTTACATACTTTGTGTGGAATATTTGTTTTAGTGATTATTCCATGATTGTGTGTGTGTGTGTGTGTGTGTGTGTGTGTGTTTCTTTTCACAATGCTTGGGACTCAATCCAGTGATGGTGAATCTATGGCCCACATGCCACAGCAGATGGTTTGTATCACCAAAGGCTCTGGAAAGTTCACCATCACTGATGAGGCCCTTCCTCATGCTAAGCAAATACTACCAATGGGCTGTGTTCCCGCCCCTCAGATTTGTAATCTTGATTAACAAAACACTGGAACACAGTAAAATGCTAAAAGGGTAGTCCAATTATTATTATATAGAGGCATGTGAGTCAATAACTTTGAAAACCTTCATCTATAATATGAAATCATGTGAATATTTGTACCTATGGTGGTTATAGGGGCTAAATAAGTTTTAAAAGATGCCTATAGAACTATGTATTAGGAAGACTATAAAGTGCTCTACAAACATAAAGAAAACTTGAATGGTTTGATAGGAGTTGTACTAGGATGTCAGAAAATGAGCTTTGTTCTTTGATTAATTAGCTCATTGACTTTGCCTGATCACTTTAAGTTCTTTGAGTCTCAGTTTCCTTGTATATTGAATGGAGGTAATAATGCCAAGTCTAATGACTCTTCTGGGTTATTATGAGACAATGTACTGTGTGTAACCGTACTTTGGAAAACTTGTTATTCTGGGCATTGTGAACTGTTCATGGGGAATTACTTGCCTTCATTGACAAATAAAAGGCTCTGGGTTTAATCCACAGTAACACACACACACACACACACACACACACACACACACACACACACAGAGTCTTTTGATTGTTTATAGTGCCTAGTTTGTCCCTGCTTGAGGCCAACTGACCACACGCAATGTTTACCACAATAAAATATTAACATGAGATTTCTTGCCACTTATCTGGGTTAGGGCCAGGGCCTGGTATCTGGCTCAAAGAAAGTAGTTACACATTGTTTAATAAGAAGTGGGCCCTCAGGGAGCTCTCAGTGAGTACTTCTGGTTCCAGATTAGCACATGACCAAAGAATATCATCCACAGTCTTCTTGATGTAGAGGAAGTGTGTTCAAAACAAAACAAAACAGAACTTGATGACTTGTAAAAGAAAGAACAAAAAAAGCCAAACAAATCTAGCTGACTTCCTGAACATTACGTGAGAGCTGGCAGACCTAAGTCTGCATCCACCCACCTAACCCTTCATGTAGTTATAAGGAAAAACATGATTTGGCTGAGTGAACCCAAGTGGAGGGGAAGAAAACAGTCTGCCAAGTAAACTAACCATAGTAACATAGAGCACTAGTACTGCAGAGTTAGAGGAGATATACCTACAAATGAGAAGCATTTCCAGTCTCTTCTCTTCATTCTTTATCTATGACAATCAATATTACCCTTTGGAAGATACATATACGACCCAACTGTTATTGACAGGCTGTGGTAATTATCCTTGTCATTTACCATGTCACACTGACGGCAAAGAGGCCACTTTGTGTACTAGAACCTCTGCTAACTTTCCAAATGTTAGCTTGGACTAGAAACTCTGACTTTGTGAGAGCTTGAGAGAACGTTTTCTCTCCATGTGACTCTCCAGGCACACTATAGAACTTCAATCTCTTTCCTCTGTGGCTCCATAATCTTCTTGTTCAGAAAATTTGGAGCTCGACTGAGTTTCATGATGTTGCAGTGCAGGTTCTCCTATGTCCTGAGTCTTCGCTGACCTTGAAAGGCTAGGGCCAAAATGTTGGCTGGCCTTCTGGCTCTTCTATTTCTCCAATTTTGATCTGTGAACTTAGGTTGTTAACCATCCAGAAGAAAAGCTGATTAGTATCCTGCAGCATATGCCATTCACTTTGCTTTATCTGACTCAACTGATTTTACTTGTTGTACATTTCCTTTTGTATTTCTGCTTTTTGCTTATTATACTAGGGAGACTATACGATATTTACACATCTGTGTCTGGTTTATTTCACTTATGAGTATATGTTCAAGTGGCATCCACTTCAATATAAATGATTCAAGCTCTCACAGAGAGCAAACTGGTCAAGCATTGGTTGTGACTCATCCACATGGATGACACAGACAAAGGATCTACAGAACAATGTACAGGACTACAAGATAAACCCTGAGAGGGCTTCACTGACCACATAAGAAATATAAAGTACATGTGTTGGTATATAAGTCTTGATCTATCTAGGTCTTAACCATCCAGCAGAAAAGTAGAAAAATGAAGTATACATCATGGGGCCATAATATTAAGCTGAGCTGTAAATGGCTATGGTTGACAACTTCTTTGAATAACTCACTATTGTTGTACAATGCTGGACTGTGTTGGATTATGTTGTTGAGTTCAAGCACCTAAGTTAGTTGAATGACAATGGAGTGCCCACCTTTGACAGGTTTAGACAAAGGAAGGGGTATAGAAAGAAAAAATCATGATGTGTGTGTATACAGTACAGTTGGGATAGATAACGCTGTGCTTCTACATAAACCTATAAGAGGCAAGATTTGTACTAATGGTGGTTGGACAGGATATTATGTCGGCTTCTAGTACTACAGTCATCCACTAGGAAAATAATTATTGAATTTTTGATATAATTCAGGTATAAAAAGTAAGATAAGTAAGCAGCGACACTCTTAATTTACTGATAAGAGACATCTGCTAAAATAATATCTGTAAATATAATATGTATGCACCTTGTACGATACCAAAACATTATGAAAACAGTTTGCAATGTATTAATTTATTGAATTTGTGTTGTTAAGGTGTCTTGAAACTGTCTGATTGACATTTGTAGTTCAATAAAATTAAAAATAAATAAATTAAAAAATAAATAAAGTCACAGAAAAAAAAAAGAAACTCTGACTTTGAGAATTTTATCCCATGGGGAACATATTTCACCAGCTACAGGGAAATGAATGGCCCTGGGTCAAGAATAGTCCTTGGGAGAGAAGAGAATTTCCCAGAGGGGTAGATAGCAAAGCAGTGCTGCAGTGGAAGAATATGAGGATCATTCGGCAATAGAGATGCATACCTCTAACCCCAGCACTCTGAGAGCCTGAGGCAGGAGACTGTAAATTAGAAGTCCTGCTTGGGTAATGTACAATTCAGTGAGACCCTTTCTCAAAATAATAAAAGAAAAAAAGGGCTGGGGATATAGTCATGGATGAAAGCCCTGGGTTCAACTCCAAGATCTGGAAAAAAAAATGTTGCTCTTACTCCAGGGGCTGGGGCTGAGATAGAAGGATCCCAGACTTCAGGCTGGGCAATTTAGCAGAGTTATCTTAGAATTAAAAGATGAAGCGGAAGAAGCAGAAGAGGCAGAAGAAGCAGAATCAGAAGCAGAAGAAGCAGAAGCAGAAGCAGAAGAAGCAGAAGCAGAAGCAGAAGAAGAAAGAAGAAGAAGAAGAAAGAAGAAGAAGAAGAAGAAGAAGAATGCACTGGTGATACAGCTCAGTGTCATATCGTCATTGGTTTCAGTCTTCTCAGTATCATCAAAAATGAATGAATCAATTCATACAGGCATGTAGGAAATAGCATCAGGATCTTGAGCCTCCCAAAAGAAACTCCCTTGGTATTTATCTTTAAATGCTTTCCCTCATACTGTGGAATTCCGTGTAGGTTCCTCCAACAGCCATTTAGTGAAGTGTGAAACATGGCTACTTACCATTTGTCCCTCTGTTTCCTTTCCTGTAAAATGTAGATATAGCTGGTAGGGTTTTCATGAGGATTACATGAATTGATGCATGTCAACTGTGCTAATGAATATGAGTTAGGATACTTGCCAAGCTCTGGCAAGTGAAAGTGTTCAGGGTATGCTGTTTTTGTAACTGCTAAACCATAGCACTTTTCCTCTTTTTCTGCTTTGATAAGCCATTTAGTTATTGAGATATCTTTATAAAACTTTGCAAGCCCTTTCAGATCTTGAGAGAGCTTAGAATCACTTTCATTGGTTGAAGCTACTGGTACAATACATTAAAAAAATAAGGAAATTACAAAATAAGATGGCAAAATATTGTGGTACAGTATGATTTACACATTCACATATACAAATTAATGTTCTGCAACACAAAGATCTTGAGAGAGCTTAGAATCACTTTCATTGGTTGAAACTACTGGTACAATACATTAAAAATGAGGAAATTACAAAATAAGATGGCAAAATATTGTGGTACAGTATGATTTACACATTCACATATACAGATTAATTCTGTGCAACACAAAGAAATATAAGCAATAAAACCATTGATCAGAGGGCAACTGTACAGTACACAAATTGTGCATTACAGCTTAGCGATTGGATATGTTTAAAACTCAAGAGTGAATATCAAGATCTTCCAAGTCTGTAGACTTTTCTTTTTTCTTGTACAGATAATTGAACCTAGCATTGTTGAGCTACATGCCTGGTGATATTTATTTATTTATTGTTTTTATGTATTTAGTATAGGGTCTACAGGTGCTCACTAAACAGATTGCACTCCTTAGTGATCCTCCTGTTTTCAGCCTCCCTGGGATTATAGGCACTTGCTACCATGCATAGTCTCAGTTGTCATCTCAGCATGCCCTTGTGGTGGGACCGGCATAGCATGCTGGGGTGATTTTTATTTTTTGTTTTGAGACAAAGTCTCTCATTAAATCACTCAGGCCGGTTTAAAATTTTAATCGTCCTGCCCCAGTCTTCCAATTGGTGGGATCAGGGGCATATGCTGCTACACCAGCATGTCAGCCTCTCTCTCTCCATATGTATAGCTTCATTTGGAAAGAAGTTTAAAGGTAAATTGCTGGTTTTTTTTTTCATGAATGAGAGCCAGACCAATATGTTCTCATTATGTCCAGTCCTTTGGGCCCAAGGAAGTAAAGACCCCTTCTTCCAGATGCTCCTGCCACCTCTCCAGAAGGAAGGCTTATCAGAGAATAAAGAGCCTGAAGGGGCAATATCAAGACGAGTTTGGGGCAGGAGATGTAGCTCAGAAGTAGAGCACTTGCTAAGTATGTGGAAGTCCCTGGGTTCAGAACTAAGAGAGAGAGAGAGAGAGAGAGAGAGAGAGAGAGAGAGAGAGAGAGAGAGAGAGAGAGAGAGAGTGTTCTGGGAGGGATAAACTCTTCCTCTTTCCCTGACATTCATGAGAGAGGTAGAGAAGTAGTCGAAGTAGTCATTCCAGTAGACTGAATGATGTTGAAGAACATTAAAGAGCTGAACTTCAGCTTCCTAGGCTGGCACTTTTATTTTTCTTAAAAAAACTTTTTATAAGTCTGTGTTTGTAATACATAATGTTTACATTCCTTGTATGGAGTTGGTGCGTATTCATAACACATTTTACTACTTTTTTTCATCCCCTTTCTCCCATCCCTCTTCCTCCCTCCATTTTGATTTATTTATTTTTTAAATTTATTTTTTATTTTATTGAAGTACAAATATCAATCAGACAGTTTCAAGACACCATAACAAGACAGATTTGATAAATTAATACATTGCAAACTGTTTTCATACTGTTTTGGTATTGTACAGGGTGTATACATGATATTATACTTACATTACTATAGCAGATGTCTCTGAGTAAATTAAGAGTGTAGCTGTTTACTTATCTTATTTTTTATACCTGAATTATATCAAAAATTCAATAATTATTTTCCTAGTGGATGACCATAGTACTAGAAGGCGACAGAATATCCTGTCCAACCACCATTAGTGCAAATCTTGCCTCTCATAGGATTATGTAGAAGCACAGCGTTATCTATTCCAACTGTACTGTCTATACACACACATCATGATTTTTTCTTTCTATACCCCTTCCTTTGTCTACACCTGTCAAAGATGGGCACTCCATTCTCATTCAACTAACTTAGGTGCTTGAACTCAACAATACAATCCAACACAGTCCAGCATTCCACAACAATAGTGAGTTATTTAAGAAGTTGTCGACCATAGCCATTTATAGCTCAGCTTAATATTATGGCCCCACGATATATACTTCATTTTTATACTTTTCTGCTGGATGGTTAAGACTTAGATAGATCAAGACCTATATACCAACACATGTACTTTATATTTCTTATGAGGTCAGTGAAGTCCCTTCAGGGTTTATCTTGTAGTCCTGTACCTTATTCTATAAATCCTTTGTCTGTGTCATCCATGTGGATGAGTCATGGCCAATGTTTGACCAGTTTTCTCTCTGTAAAAGCCTGAGAGAAAGTTTTCTCTCCATGTGCCTCTCCCTAGGCACACTATAGAACTTTGATCTCTTTCCTCTGTGGCTCCATAATCTCCTTGGTCAGAAAATTTGGAGCTCAACTGAGTTTCATGATGTTGCAGTACAGGTTCTCCTATGTCCTGAGTCTTCGCTGACCTTGAAAGGCTAGGGCCAAAATGTTGGTTGGCCTTCTGGCTCTTCTATTTCTCCAATTTTGATCTGTGAACTTAGGTTGTTAACCATCCAGAAGAAAAGCTGATTAGTATCCTGCAGCATATGACATTCACTTTGCCTTATCTGACTCAATTGTTTTTAGTTGTCGTTGTATGTTTCCATTTGTATTTCTGCTTTTTGCTCTCCTTCCCATTTGAGAAATATCTGTTTCCTTTCTTCCCATTGTCTGTCTTTTACTTAGCTCTTTATTTACAGTTTTGGTCTCTCATATAAAAGGTGTTTAAGCTTATGTGTCTGATTTACATCACATAACATGGTCTTAAGTTATATCCATTTTCCTACAAATAACTTAAGTTTATCTTTCATAATGGCAGATTGGTACTCCGTTGTGTCTAAATACTACATTTTCATTACCTATATATATGTTGACATATGGGCTGCTTCCAAGATTTAGCTATTATAAACTGTGCTGCTATAAATATGGATATGCACATATCGCTGTGATATGATGTCTTTAACTCTTTTGGGAAGATATCTGGAAGGGGAATAATTAGGTCAAATGGAATTTCTAGCTTTAATTTTTTCGTGAATCTCCATAATGATTTCTGTGTTCATTGTACTAGTGTAGCTTCCTACCAACAATGTAGAAATTTCCTCTCCCCAACCCAGCTTTGCCGCATTTATTATTATTTGATTTTTTGATGATATCCATTCTTTATGGAATAAGATGGAATCTCTGTGCTGTTTTAATTGGAATTTCTTGAATGGTCAGTGATGTTGAATAAGTTTTCATGTATTTATTGGTCATTTGTCCTTCATCTGCAAAGGGTTTATTCCTTTCACTTGGACTTTTTTGACTGTGTCTTTCATTTGGGAGAGTTTATTATCAGTTTTGATGGGAGTATTCTAAAATGGAGTCTAAAAATGGAGCCAAAACATACTTTGTAAACAGCTCCAATGCTGTTTTATTTTGGATACCATGTTAATCTTGTCTGAAAAGTTTCATTTTGCCAGTGACATTTTTTCTGCAAATTCACTGTTACAGCAGTGAATGCCAAGTCGCCTCTCTAGTCCCTGATGATGATGTATGTTAAATATATATTTAATATATATACATATATTTAATATATGTACATATATTTAATATATGTAAATATATGTAAAATATATATATTTAATGTATATATGTATGTGTATATATATCTTCTTTTTTTTCTTTCTTTTCTTTTATTCCAGTTCTTTATTTTTGAGCAGTTTCCTTCCTTTTCACAATGTCTGTTGTATCTTTTTGTTTTTTTTACTCTTTCAGGTTTTTTTTTTACACTAGAGGGACAATATAATGTTTATACATGTGAGTTTGATTTATTTCATTTATAAGTATTGTCTCTAGTTGTATCTATCTACCTTTAAAACCTTTGAGATTGTCTCTTTATTGGTGAGTAATACTCCATTGTATAAAAATAACACATCATTTTTATCTGTTCTTCAACTGATGGACATTTGGGTTATTTCCAAAATTTATCTATGACAAATTGTTCTGTTATAAACATGGGTACATATATATTGCTGTGTTAGGGTGTTTTCTGTTCTTCTGGAAAAATAACTGAAAAAGGAATATCTGTGTTGAACAGGACCTCTAATTTTTTTTTTTTTAAAGGAATTGCCACTGATTTCCACAGCGGTTGTACCAGTCTATACTCTTAACAGTGGAGAACAGTTCCTTTTCCCCACAGCCTCTCCAGCATTTGTTATTGGTTGCTTTTTTGATGATAACCGTTCTTTCTGAGATGGAATCTCAGTTGTTTTTAATTTTCATGTCACCAATGACCAATGATGTTGAACACTTTTCAAATATTTGTCATTTGTCATATAATATCAAGATCCCAGAAATTCATCACAGGAACAGTATACTAAAAGCTGCTAAAGAAAAGAAACAGATCACATTTAAAGGAAAACCCATCAGAATAACAGCAGATTTCCCTTTACAAACCATCAAGTGAAGAAGAGCATGGAGCAAAGTACTTCAAGTCTTGCAAGAAAACAAATTCCAACCCAGACTGATATACCCTGCAAAACTCTTTCAGGTATAATGGAGAAGTAAAATACTTCCATGACAAAGAACAACTAAAGAATTTAATGGCAAAGCCAAGCCTACACAGACTACTAAATGATGTTATAGACAGGGAGTAAAATGGTCACAACCCCATGAATGAGAATGGAAAGAACCCACCAAATAGGGCAAACAAACACAGGAGAATAAGAGGTATACAATAGTAGTCTTTCAGTTATTCTTTTGTATACAGCAGCAAAATATTTCCATCAGTACACTCTACAAATGGACTTCTCTTGCACCCTATGGGTCATGATTCCATATGGGTCTACAGGGTGGATTTCAAGGAAATAGCTCAGTCCCAGAAGTGACACCTGGCCACCAGTAAATGTCATGGTCATTCTCTATGTCCACAACTCACTACAACTTTGTGCAATATCCTATCCCCAAAGTGTCAGAAGTGATGGTCATTTATTTGTTATTCCAGCATTTATCTTATGTTTTATTCTTAGTATTTTTTTACTATCATGAAAATTTTTTCTTTGTTCAGTTGTTTTGAAACATTTAATTTTAAATTAATTAGTATTTAATTTGCTGAATATTGCTTAATCTTAATTTTTGTTTTAAGATTTATGCTATATCTTTGTTTTTTTATTTTATTGAAGAAAAAATAGCAATGGAACAGTTTCAAATCAAATTAGTAGGACAGACTCAACAATTAATACATTGCACATTGTTTTTGTAGTGGCTTTTTTGTTGCACAAGGTGCATACATGATACTCTATCTACAAACACTATTAGAGCAGATGCCTCTAATCAATGCGTTAAGAGAATGTAGCTAGATACTTATCCTTTTTTAAAAAGCTGAATTATAGTACAGTTTCAATAATTAATACTTTTTACTTGTTATCTTCCTAGTGGTTATCCATAGTACAAGAAGCAAATAGGATATCCTGTCCAAATACTATTAGTGCAAATCTTTCTTATAGAATTACACAAAAGTACTGCATATTTATCCTAACTGTACTGTTCATACAGACATAGAATAGTTCTTCTTTGTATCCCCCTTTTTTTATTTAGTCCTGTCAAAGATGGGTCTTCTATTGTCATTAAATTATTATAGGTGCTTGAATTCAGTGAAGCAATCCAACACAGTCCACTAGTCCACAACAATAGTGAGTTATCTGAAAAATTTGTTGAGTAGAGCCATTTACAGCTCAGCTTATTATTTTGGCCTTATTTTATATACCTCATTTTTATACTTTTATGCTGGATGGTTAAGACCAAGATAAAGCAAGACCCATATAACAAAAAATGTAAATTTGTATCTGACGAGGTCAGTCAAGTCCCCTCAGGCTTTATCTTATAACCCTGTACCTCACTCTGTAGATCCTTTGTCAATGTCAGCCATGTGGATGAGTCATGGCCATTGCTTGCCCAGTTTGTTCTCTGTGAAAGCCTGAGAGAAAATTTTTTCTCCTTGTGACTCTCCTTAGGCACACTATAGATCATAGATCACATTCCTATGTGGTTCCATAATCTCCTTGATGAGAAAATTGGGGGCACAACTGAGTTCCATGATGTTACAGTACAGGTTCTCCTCTGTCCTGAGTCTTCACTGACCTTGAAAGGCTAGGGCCAAAATGTTGGCTGACCTTGCAGTCCTTCCATTTCTCCAATTTTTGATCTGGAAACTTAGGTTATTAACCATCCAGAAGAGAAGCTGATTATTACCTTGCAACATATGCAGTTCAGTTTACCCTGTCTGGCTAAATTCCTTTTAGATGTTTTTATACCTTTCTATTTGTATTTCTTCTTTTGATTTCTTATACTAGGGAGACTATATGATATTTGCACATGTGGGTCTGGTTTATTTCACTTATTAATATATGTTCAAGTGGCATCCACTTCAATATAAATTCAAGTTTATCATTCTTTATAGCTGAGTAATACTCCATTGTATAGAAATACCACATCTTTTTCAACCATTACTCATGTCACGGGCATCTTGGTTGTTTCTAAGTTTTCTGTCACAAATTGTGCTGCTATAAACATAGGTGCACATATATCACTATGATAAGATATTTTCAGTTCCTTTTACTATATCTTTGAATTACAATTTATCTAAAAGACATCATATGATACCTTCTCCTAGTATTAGAAAGTTTAAAAAGTATATTTCTATTTTCTGTTGACTTTATATTACTTCTTCCCTGTCCTTTATACACACATACACACACATATATGTGAAAAGAAAATATGTGTATAACCCGACATAAGATTGGTGCTGTTTCATAGAAATCTTCAATGACCTTTTAAATAAGGGTTCATCTAATATATTTTATATAGTCCTGCATAATTATCACTTTGAGAGCTCTTTATTGTTCATCCAGGAGCATACTGCAACTTCTCATGCCTTTTGAATTATGCTCTTTATATGCTACATCTGGAGGTACTAAAATATTTCAAGTTTGTAAAAAAAATTGTCATTTGTATTTCTTCATCCAAGAAGAGTATATTTATTTGAGATGCTCATTTTTTGATTGAGTCTGAATTTTCAGGGCCTGATTTTTTTCTTTATATGCTTTAAATAGAATTCCCTTTCTGAGGGACAGTTGCTAAGTTTTCACACTCTTGAGTTGTCTTTTCACTCTGTTGGTGATTTCTTTTGGTGTGAAAAAACTTTTCAATGAGATCCTAGTTGTTAATTCGTTGAAGTATTTCCTATACAGTTTAGTTTTTGTTCATGAACTTTCTGCCTACCCCTATGTCTTCAAGATGTCTACCTACTTTTTCTTCTAATAATTTAGTGTTTCTGTTTTAATGAATAACTACTTTAAAAGCTAACAATACTTGTGTATTAACTATTGTTATTGGTATTTTCTTTTGTTAGGAAATTTCATTTTTTTTCATAAAAGAAAAATACATACATATGTAATAACAAAACCAAAGCAAAAAAGAAAAGTGAAGTGTAGGGACTATAGGGATAATTCGGTATCAGAATGCTTTTATAGCATCGTGGGGCCCAGAGTACATTTCTGAACATCATAAATTAATAAAAAAGTAAAAATAATAGATAAAAGTAAAGACAAGTAATAGAATATAAAACAAATTAATGTCTTTAGATGAGTTTTCTTACAAAACAGCTTTATTTATACATGAGACCATTTTCAGTTGTGTCAAAGGTCTGCCCTCACTCCTTTCCCTTCTGAACCCGAGGAGTGACATGGAATAAGGGAAAGGACATGAAAATTGCAGGGCAAGGAATGAATGGGGTGTGTCTCAGGTCTTTCCCAGCTTATGGATACAGGAGTCTGAGTCTTTGTTTGCTTATTTCTTTTTTTCTCTTTTTGTGGAACTGGGGATTCAACTCAGGCTCTTGCACTTGCCAGGGAAGCGCTTATTCTACTGAGTCAGCTCCCTGGCCCTGTTTCTTTATTTCTAAAATGTAAATGATCCATATTTCCCTGTTTCAGGGATGTAATAAAGATAACATACAAGCATTGTAACTGTAAACTTAGGTAAGTAATATTGCCTGATGCCTGTCCCGGAATCTAGCTGGTACTCTACAACTGTAGCTGCTAGCATTTATTAAAATTGTTTTTCAATTGTGTTCCTTTAATACATTAATTTTCCTTGTTTCCATCTCAGTGCTGTTAACAGTGACTGATATAATGAATCCCAGTGTACCTGTCACCTTGTTACAGTTATTAACTCACTGACACTCTTGTTTCTTCTAAATTTCTTCCATATTCTTTCATTTTGACCCTATTGAAATAAGTTCCTGACATTGTATCATTTATCTGTAAATATTTCAATATGTAGCTTAAAAATGAGGAATGCTTTAAAATATATAACCACAACAACATAATTACATCTAAACATAATTTCTTAGTATTATAAAAGATTCATAATTAGTCATTGCTTATATTTCTCAATTATCATTATTATTATTATTTCCTATACTGGGGATTCAACCCAGAGCCTTTGCTCTGAGGTAAATCTTCAGTTCTTTTTTGTTATTTTACTTTGAGACAGGAATGACCCCAGGAGTGACAGGGAATTTGATTTGATATTCTCTCTTTATTCTTGATTCAACAGTGTTCAGAATAAGTTGGCTCCCTAGAATCTATCAAAGTATTGTTTTGTTTTCGATGAATTCAGAGTGTATACATTGATCTGTTTTAACCAATTACATTCATTGTATTACCTTTTCTTTTTCGATGTCAAATCATCCCAGTTCTTGTCTGAAGAATTTTATCACATAACTCCAGACTTCAACCTGTATAGCACCAGTCTTCTTTGTTATTGCATCCTTGATTTTTTGTTTTTAATTAATTAATTTTGCACATCTGGGAGCTGAACTTTAGGCTGGTCTTTTCACTGAGCTAAATCTAGAGCCTTTTATTTTTTGGTTTTGAGACAAGAATTCACTAAATCGTTAAGTTGCCAAGGCGGGCTTCAAACTTTTGGCAAGTGCTCTACCACTTAGCTACAATCCTCAGCTTTATGTAGACCTTTATTTATCTACTTACTATTTACATTTGACCTCAGATATTTGCCTTCTCAGAGAATCCTTTCCTAAATGACCAGTCTCAAATCCAGATATCCTTTTACATTCTGTTATATTGCCTTCAGTGCATTTGTCATGACTTGTTATTATCTTATATCTGTGTTTTACTTTTTTTTTGTTTCATGTTTTTTTTTTTTTAAACAGGATCTTGCCATACAGTTTAGGCTGGCCTTTACTCACTATGTAGACTCATTTGACCTGAAGTCAGGACAGTTGCTCTCACAGTCTCCTGACTACTGGGATTATAGGTGTGCACTATTGTGGCTATATTTGAATTTTTGTCTACTTCTCCCAACTCCTTTATGGAAGAAAACATCTATCTTGCTATTTATTTTATACCTGCATTCAGGACATTAATATTTAGAAAGTAGTTGGTTAATAAGTATTTAATAAAAGGATGAAAAGGAATTAGGAAATATTTGAGTAAAATAATGCTTGTTAGTTGATAGTCTCAGGTAGGCTTCCCATTTGGAACTGGTCCACACAGCACGAGGTGAATGGTGAGGGTCTGAGTAAAGTTTCATCTGTTCTTACAGCTGTTTCTCATCACTTATGTCAGATCAGTGGCAGACTTAGATTCTCCCAGGAGAATTCTACTGTGCACTGCACATACCCATAGATTTAGGTTACATGCTCATTTTATTTTTTTGTGGTATGGGATTGAACCCAGCTCTTTGTTCATGCAAGGCAAGAACTACTGCTGGGCCATATCCCCAGCCCAAGTTTACAAGCTCCTTATAAGAATATAATGCTTGATGATCTGAGGTGGAGCTAAGGCAGTGATGATAGTTCTAGAGAGCAAGTACAGACTTACCTGAGCAGACAGGGTTGACTGCACAGGGACCAGAAGAGACCTGTTGCTTGCAGGCTTACATCAATCCCCCATCAGGCAGTGGCAAGAGACAATGAAACTGCATCTGGTTGTTGCAATTAGCAGTACTTTAAGCAAACCCAGATTGTCTGAGGGAAGAGCCTGGGACATTCAAGGAAACAGTTCCTATTTCCAATGTAATGAAACTGGATGCTGGAACCTGACTGGATGAGGCCACTGCCTGGGACCTGCTCTTTGTGTCAGGTGGCTGGTGTGGCTGATTCATGGCACTGAGGAATTGACTGTCTTCATTTTTCAAGAGAGGCTAGGCCAACCAAACCCCAAACCCCTAATCTCCCACATTGGAGAAGAGGGATAAAGGGGTATGGGGCAAATTGCAGTGTGCCATCCATGAATATCTTCATCTCCTGTGAGGAAGTCCAGATGACCCTGGATGTCATGGAATAAAACCAGCTCCACCTAAACTGCCTGAGGTAAAGGACCACCCAAAGAAGAAAGCTATTCCTGGGCACCTCTGGAATATCTGAGGCTTCTCTTCAAAGAGAAAGACTCTAGTACAGCTTAAATGGGCACGTGTCTTCATGCTTCTGTTTATAGTAGGAACAATAATGTGGGCAGTCCTGCTCGGGCTATGCTTTCAGTCTCTTGGTAATTTATCTGATATCCCTCTTTATTGGTCTTCCTCATTCTAGGAAGCATTAGAATAAAATTCATTAGTAAACTTCTCCCAAATACAATCATTGAGAAGTAATCTCTGATCACTGGATCTGTCATAATATACCCTTTAAGGCAAAGCAGAGAGGCCTGTTAAGGATGTTTTCATCCCCTTTAATCTCAGCTTCCTAAAATCACCAGGTTCCTCATCTCTTGGGACCACTATGATCATTCTTTTCTTCTCATATTTGACCTCTGTGCCTCAACCTTACTATTATTGATAGTAAAATCTATCTATTCAAGGCTTCTAAACATCTCCCTTCAGGTGAAGATCCAGATGATAGGTAGTGGCCCTCCTGAGAAATTCATTGAGCTTTTCCCCACTGATCATGCAGCTCCATAATTCCTGACATATATACATGGCTTCCTATCAGCCCAACCAGTGAGCTCCAACATCCCCACTTAGTCAGAGAGAATATCATATCCAGTAGATGGGGCCTATAGTCTCTATCAGCAGAAAGCAGCTATAAGAAGAAAGAGACCTTCACCTTCCCAGCATACCATAAAGAATTATGTGGGATTATTTCCTTCAGGCAGAAATGATGTAGAATATTAGCACTGGGGCAAACCGGTCAAACAACTGGGTGGAATGTGTCAAAGTCACGGAGAACCAAAGGACATGTGCAGAACACAGGCTCCTGGATGACTGCAGATCTTGAGTGCCATACAGAGGACCAGTCAGAAAAGTATTACTTTCAATTCTTCCTTTACATTTGATAAGAAGCCCCAGATTTTAATAGGGCAATTTCAATTTGGTGCCAGACCATGTAAGATAGGACAGCCATCCAAATACCTTATTTGCTTGAGGGAGAATGCAATGCAAGGACTTTGGATTCGAATGACCTCTTTCCCTTATCCTCATGCAAGTCTCTCTACTGAGCTGCTCTTACTCTGCAAAACGTATTTCTTTTCCACCTTCAATAAACATACAATATTGCTAACAAAAAAAAAAGAATAAAACTGCTTTGTCACATGGATATTAAGCACCCCTGTGTTGAAAGCCAAGCCCTTGGAATTAAAAAAAAAAATGTGAACATGAAGAACAGAAGCAGTAGAGCCGGGGAGATGACTCAGTGAAATAAGTGCTTCCCTGGCAAGCACAAGGGCCTGAGTTCAGTCCCTGGTTCTGCCAAAAAAAAAGACCCCAGAAGTAACCACTGATGGCCACTACCTCATCAAATGTGTGTATACTAAAAGCAAAATTCTTAGTAGTTACCTGTACTGCTAAGAAACCCTTTACTGTTGATGAGGTGTTGGTTCTTCCTGCTATGAAGGATATTTGTTGTGAAGTTTTAGGAAAGGCTGTTACTCAAAATGTTGCAAGATTCCTCTTTTTGGCTAGAACCATAGCTAGAAAAATTGATGAAATAACAGAGGCTATTGAGGCACATTTGTTAGAGAGGTTTTATGATATATCCAGGTCGATAAGTCTACTTATGCCGACAAAAAGGCTACAATGCTTGCTTTTGTGTGTTATATTTTTCAGGAGGATGTGCATGAGGATATGTTATATAAACTTTTGTTGCTAACTGATATCACAGATATCAGAACTATGTAAATCTTTGAATGATTAAATATCAGGAAAACTTAATTGATAATTTTGTGTCAATCTCTGTGTAGTCAGAGCTGACATGACTGGATGGGTTTCTGGTTTCACTAGTTTAGTCAGAAAGGTTGCTTCTGGAGGTGAGTGTATGTACCATGTCACATGTAGAGAATTAATGACTAACTGAAAAACATCTGGCTTTAACAACATTGTGTAGAATGTGTTAAAATCATCAAGCACATGGAGGTGCATGTCAACCTCATGTCTGTTTACATAGTTCTGTAAGGAGATGGGCGCATAGCACATACATTTTTCCTATGACAAGAAATGGGGTGGCTTTCTAAAGGTAAGTCATTGGCCAGAGGTTTTAATTTTGAAACCACACCAGAGATTTCTTTCAGAAAAAAAAAAAAAAAAAAAAAAAAAAACAGTCATCACATTTCAGTGATATACAGTGGGTTGTCACATTTGTTTAATCATGTGACATTCAAGCTGCTCAACAAATTTGTATTAGTTACTCTTCTCTTATTGCTGGGACAAACACCAGACACTCAAAATGAGGGAAGGAAATATTTAGCTCACAGCTACTGGAGATTTCAAGATACTGGAGGAGAGGCTGGGGTGCTTCCATGTCCAGGGTAACCCTATCTACACCTCTGAGAAAGTACAGGCTAGCCAGCTTAACAGGTCGTGCCTCTCTGACCCTGCCCCTCAAACCCCATTCTGGTCCTCTGGCCATACCTCTAGAGCCATGTGCTGCCCCTCAAGTGGTGACTGCCCCATGATTTACATGAGGCTTTCAGGGGACAACTAGATACAAACCATAACAAAATTCAATCTGTTATTTCAGTGGAGAATGACAACTCTGTGCAAGTTGGTAGATAAAGTGGCTGCATTTAAATCCAAACTGGGATACTAGAGGCTACAAATGAGAATTGGGGTTTCTGACATATTTCAAATTTTATCAGAGACTTTGCAAGAGACTGAGATTGAACCAGAGACTTCTTCCGTCTTTTCCCCCCATTGGCACATGATCACCTATGTTGGCTTTCAAAACTGTATGACATTACTCTCCAACCATGAAAGTCCTCCTGGCCAGAGAGTAATGGATGTGCCACCCATTTGTAAATTCTCCAGATGATTCAAATTTGTCTCTGCTAGAATCAAGTGCTTGAGAGCTTAAGTGACAGAGCCCTTAAAAGTCTGTTTGAGAGAACTTCAGCTGTTGATAAGTTTTGAATTAAACTCAAGAGGTAAAATCTTAAAGTTGCCACAAAAGCACTAAGCACTAAAAATTTTGCTTCAGTATTCTTCACTATTCAACATTCTACTTTGTGAAGCAAGATTTTATGCAGTAACAGCAACTACGATGAGATTATGGAGTAGACTGGATATAAGCTTGACTGTCTCTCGTCATTCTCAGATAAACTCATCTAGCTGCAGGGGAACAAGTTCAAAGCTACCACTTATTCTGCATGATGGTGAATTGTATAATGAGTTAATTGTATGTTAAAATGTGATAATAATAAAGTGCACAAGAAGTATAAAATATGTGAATCATACTGAGACCGTCCAGTGGTGTCTAAGAGGTTGAGAATATTGGTTTAAGTGAGAACATTACATATGAAGCCATAGAAATGGGATTGTATGTGAGCTTCTATACTGTTTACTGAGGTAGGGTAGCGTAGAGGTGTGCCTTGTGTTGCAAAAGTGGAAATCAAAATTGAGAGCTTATTGTGGAGGCATAGGCTTATAATCTCATCATTGAAGAAGTTTAAGCAGGAATATAGCATTCACCAGGTTAGGCTGAACTACATAGTGAGTAGTCTTACAAAACCCAACCCAAGCAAACCAATGAATGAACCAACCAACCAATCAACCAACCAAACCAACAAGAAAATTTAAAAATACTGGCTCTCATTGTGGACTTCTTAAAAAATGTTTTAAGAAAGTACAAAATAGTGTTTTAACAGAAAAATAAGTGATACATAATTTCAATTAGCAAAGTAATGTGAATTTCATAGTATTTGTTATAATGCATAATGTTGTCTTCTAACTAGTTATTCATGTTACCAGATATATGCATGCAAAGTTGGAAGAGGAAAGAAAAAAAAGAAAGAAATATAAGAAATTAAGAGAAAAAGGGAAACAATTGAAAAAAGGAGACAAAACAAATTAAGCGTTATCTGCTCCTTCCAGGCCAGGAGAAATCCACAGTACAGTTGTTCAAAGCATCTTGCTTACATACATAGATATATGTCTTTCCCCCACTCCTCCTGTTCTTCTCTTCAACTCAGTAATTCTTTCCCTTTGAATAAGTTCTTTTCCTCTTCCCAGTATCTATAGTACACTTCAGATTGCATTTCCTTTTTCAAGTTCTCATACTAAGAAGACAGTATGATGTTTGCACATGCAGGTCTGATTTACTTCACTTAAGAGTGTAGTCTCTACTTGCATTCATTTACCAACAAAAGACTCAACTTTATCCTGTTTTATAGCTGAATAATACACCATTATGTAACAATACCACATTTTCTTTATCCATTCCTCAGGTGATAAGCATCTCGATTGTTTCCAGAATTTAGCTATGACAAATTGCACTGCTATAAGCATAGGTGCACATATATCACTGTGGTGTGATGTTTTCAGTTCTGGAAAAATACCCAAGAGGGGAATAGCTGGATTGAATGTGACCTCCAATTCTAGCTTTTTAAGGAATCTCCACAATGATTTCCATAGAGATTGTACTAGTCTGCCCTGCCACCAACAGTGGAGAAGGGTTCCTCCCTCTGCCCCAGTTCCTCCAACACTTGTTATTGGCTGACTTCTTGATGTTAGCCATTCTTTCTCAATGTTGTTTTACTTTGCATTTCTTGAGTGACCAGTGATGTTGAACATTTTTTCATATGTTTACTTGCCATTTGTAATTTTTCATCTGAAATTGTTCTCAGATACCCACTTTTGGATTGGGTCTTTGGATTTTGGAGGCCTGATTTTTTTTTTAATTCTTTATATGTTATAGAAGAAGGCCTTTGTTGGAGGGACAGTCAGCTATAATTTTTTCCACATTTGTTGGTTTTCTTTTTACTCTGTTGGAGATTTTCTTTGAAGTGCAGACACTTCAAAAAGATGAGATCGCAGTTGTTGATTCTTTGAAGTATTTCCCTTGCACTTTGGTTTTTGTTCATGAACTCTGTACCAATCCATATGTCTTTAAAATTTTTACTTACATTTTCCTCCAGAAGATTTAGTGTTTCTGTTTAATATTTAAATCTTTTATCCATTTTGACTGTAGTTTAGTGCATGATGATAGACATGAGTCTAATTTTAGCCTTTGGCATTGGAAAGCCAGTTTTTCCAGCACTATTTATTAAAGAGGCTGTCTTTCTTCCAGTGAAAATATTTGGCCACTTTTTCAAAGAAAAGGTGGCTAAGTGTGTTTGCACTTGTGTCTACATCTTCAAATCTGTTCCGTTGATCCTTCAGTCTTTTTTTTTTTTGCCAGCACCATGCTGATTTTATCACAGTAGCTTTGTAGTATAATTTGAGGTAAGGGATTGTGATACTTCCTGCCTTTCCTTTGTTCCTTAGGATTGCTTCTGATATTCTGGGTTTTTTTCTGGTGCCAAATGAATTTGAGGAAATAGGTATATTAATCATATTTTAATCAGGATTGTAGTGAATCTGTATAACAACTTTGGGAGTATGGCCATTTTTACAATGTTGGTTCGTCCTATCCAGGAGCATGGAGTATCTTTCCATTTTCTCAAATCCTCTTCAGTCTTTTCTCTCAGAGTACCATAATTTTCACTGTATAGATCTTTTACATCCTTTGCAAGATTAATTACTAAGTATTTCAATTTTTTGGATGTTATTGTTAAAGGTGTGGTTTCTCTAATTTGTTCCTCAGTGCTTTCATTGTTTGGTGCAACAATGCTACTGAGTTTTGGGTGTTGATATTATATCTTACTACATTGCTGAATTTGGTGATTAAATCCACAAGACTCTTGGTGGAATTTTTGGGGTCCTCTGTGTACAGTGTCATATCATTTGCAATGAATGATAATTTCACTTGTTCTTTTGCAATCTTTATTCCTTTTATTTTTCTCTCTTATCTAATTGCTCTATCTAATGTTTCCAGAACTGTATTGAACAGGAGTGGAGACAGTGGACATGCTTGTCTTGTTTCTGATTTTAAAGTGAAAGCCTTCAGTCTTTGCCCATTTAATATGATGTTGGCTGTTGGTTTCTCATAGATGGGCTTTTATCAGGTTGAGATATAGACCATCTATTCCAATTCTCTGTAAGATTTGTATTATTAATGAGTGTTGGACTTTGTCAAAATCTTTTTCTGCATCTATTGAGATAGCCATGTTGTTTTATTCTTGGCTTTATTGATGTGGTGTCTTACATTTATTGATTTGCATATGTTGAACCATTCCTGCATTCCTGGGATGAAATCCCACTTGGTAATGATGTGTAATCTTTTTGATGATTTGCTGCATTCTGTTGGCTAGTATTTTGTTGAGGATTTGTGCATCTATATTCATTAGAGAGATTGTCCTGTAGTTCTCTCTCTCTCTCTCTCTTTTTTTTTTTTTTTTTTTTTTTTAGTTGGATCTTTCTCTGATTTTGGAACCAGAACAATACTTGCCTCCAGGAATGAGTTGGATAGAATTACTTCTCTTTCAATTTCATTGAGAAGTTTGAGAACAGTTCTCATTAAATCTTCTTGTAGAATACTGCTGTGAATACATTGGGACCTGAGCTTTTCTTCATTGATAGGTTTTAATTTTTTTTATTACACTTTTAATTTAGTTTCCTGTTGTTGGATTATTCAGAGTTTGGCTGAGATTTGGCAGTTCATATGTATCTAGGAATCTGTCTATTTCCTCTATGTATTCTATTCTGTGAGAGTAAAGATTTTGGAAGTAGGTATTGATTTTCTTCTGAATATCTCTAGGGTCTGTATTGATTTCTCACTTTTCATTCCTTATTGTATGAATTTGGTTTTTCCTTTCCTTTATTTGATTTGGTTGGCTAGGGGTTTATCAATTTTATTCATTCTTTCAAAGAACCAACTATTCAATTCATTTATTCTTTGTACTGTTTTTTTCATATCAGGGGCTAGGAGATGGCTCAGTGGGATAAGTGCTTCTCTGGCAAGTGCAAGGGCTTGAATTCAATTCCCAGTTCCACAAATAAAAAAAGTCAATGTTAC
Organism: Ctenomys sociabilis; assembly: GCA_004027165.1. Taxonomy (NCBI): domain Eukaryota; kingdom Metazoa; phylum Chordata; class Mammalia; order Rodentia; family Ctenomyidae; genus Ctenomys; species Ctenomys sociabilis. Next base: position 32,773 of record PVKA01000156.1, on the reverse strand, counting down.
CTTCATATCTATTGCATTAATTTCTACTCTAATCTTTATAATTTTCTGACTTCTTTGGGTTTTCATTTGACTTGCTCTTCTTTTTCTAGGAGGTTGAGGTGCAGCATAAGATCATTTTTTTAGGCTTGTTCTGTTTTCCTAGTGTGCAAATTTATCACTTTAAATTTCCCTCTTAAGACCAATTTCCTTGCATCCCACAGGTTTCCATAAGTTGTATCTGCATTTTTATTAGATTATAGATATTTTTTAATTTCTTCTGTGACCCATTGGTTGTTTAGGAAGTTGTTATTTAATTTCTATGTGTTTATGGTGGTTTTTTGTCAATGATTTTCAGTTTCATTGCATTGTGGTCAGATAGTATGCATGGGATATTTTGAATTCCTTTGTATTTACTTAAGTATGCTCTGTGTGTTATTATATGGCCTATTTTGGAGAACATCCCATATGCAGGTGAGAAGAATGTGTATTCTTCTATTGCTGGGTGAAACACTCTGTAAAGGTCTACCTAGATGATTTCTTCACAACTTTGGTTTAGTTCTGTTATTTCTTTGCTGATTTTTTGCCTAGTTGATCTAGCTCTTTGTGACAGTGGTGTGTTAAACTCCTCCACTACAATTGTATTATTGCTCATTTCATTTTTGATGTCTGCTAAAATTGCTTTTATGTAGGTGGGTGCTCTTACATTGAATGCATATATACTTATAATTGTTTTCTCCTCCTCTTGCAGTTTTTCCTTAGCAAGTATATAGTGACCTTCTTTATCTTTTTGAATGATTTTTGGTTTGAAGTTGATATTATCAGAAACCAGAATAGCTAGCCCTGCTTTTTTTTTTTTCTGATTTCCCATGGCATGGAGAATTGCATTCTAGCCTTTGACTTTTAGTTTGTGCATTTCTTTTTGAATTAAATGTGTTTCTTATATGCAGCATATTGTTGGATTTTGTTTCTTAATTCACTCTGCTAGTCTGTTTCTTTTGATTGGTGAATTGAGGCCATTTACATTGATAATTATAACTGATACATATTGACTCATATGATTTTCCTGCTATAGGTTCTGTACTTTTTCCCTTTTAATTACTTATTTTTCTGTTGTTCTTAAAGCTGGTCATTTGTATCTCTTTGTAGAATATCTGTCAGTACTCTTTGTAGGATTGATTTGGTGGTCATGAATTTCTTCAGTTGTTTGCCATGGAAGGATCTTATCTCATCATTGAATTTGATAGATACTTTTGCAGGGTACACCAATCTGGGTTGGAAGTTATTTTCTTTGAGGATCTGAAATGCTTTACTCTAAGCTCTTCTTGGTTATGTGCTGAGAAATCTGCCATGATTCTTATGGGCTTTCCATTATAGGTGATCTGTTTCTCTTCTTTTTTTTTCTTGGTGGAACTGGTGATTGAACTCAGGCCCTTGTGCCTGCTAGCGAAGCATTTATTTCACTGAGCCATCTCCCCAGCCCTGCTTCTTCTCTTTAGAAGCTCTCAATGTTCTGTTCTTTTGCTGAATTTCTGAAATCTTGATTATTATGTGTCTAGGTGTAGATTTTTTGATTATGGCTATTTGGAGTTCTATATGCCTCATTTTCTATATGTCAGATTCTTTTCTCATGTTTGGAAAATTTTCTGCTAGTACTTCTGCAAGTAGTCTTTTAATGTCATTTGTGTTGTTTCTTGCTGCTTCATTGATACCTATTATTTTTATATGATTTTCCTTTGTGTTGTCTTGTAGTTACTGAATTGTTATTTCCTGGTTCCTTGTTAGTTTTACGAGATCTTTCATTTCAGGTTCATTAGCTGCACCACTGTCTTTGAGCCCTGACAGTCTATCTTTAGTTTCATTAAAGCAGTTTTGTCAGCTTTCAAAGGAGTCTTTAATTTCTTGGATATCTGTTTGAATCTGTATCATGCATTCTAATTCTTTCCTATATTGTATTACTCATTCGGTGTTTCTATTCTTCTTTACTTTTTAATCTATGTCTTCTGAGCAATTCTTTCACAATTGCTATCATTTATTTTTTTTGTTTATTTTGTGGAACTTGGGATTGAACTCAGGCTTTTGCGCTTGCCAGGTAAGCACTTATTCCACTGAGCTATCTCCCTGGCTCTATCATTTCTTTTTTGATCTGAGAGATTTTTTTCTGATCTTATTTCTTCTAGCCTGATGGGTTTGTTTCTTTACTTTAGTTGCTATCATTTCAGAAATTTCAGGTGTGTGATTTCCAAGTCCTTGCATGTCTTTGTTTCCTGGATTTGTTCTGGGTGAGCTGGAGGATTGAGATTGCTTGTTTCTCCTGCCTTTGATGCTCCCAGTAATCACCCAGACTTAGCAGAAGTGGGAGAGTGGTGAGGCATATGTCAGTAAGGTTTCTGTTACAGTGTGGAGCACAGTAGGACTCAGCAATGCTCTCCTGATTTACAACAAAACTTCAGTGTAGGTGTGGGTGTTGACTGGATTTATCAGGACCCTATGGGCTGCCCAGAATCCTCCTAAGTTCTTAAAAGATTGGACCAGTGCCAGCACAAGCTCCACACTTGTGCTCTGGGGGCGCAGGGACACAGCTTCCCAGAGTCCTGCAGGTTACCCAGATTCCTTCAAAGTTCTTAAATAGTGCAAGAAAGCTCCATGCCTGTGCATATTGGGCCTACGGATTGCAGCACTCCAGACTCCTGCAGGCCACTCAGAGTCCTCCAAACTTCTTAAAATGTCGGACTGGCACCCCATTCTGGATCCTACTACAAACCTGATTTGCCATTTTGGAAAAACTACTCCAACTTTTTTGAACTTTAATTTTTCATCTAGAGAAATATTAAAATGAAATTTGTTGATTGAAAAAGCCTTTTTCAGATTCAACATTTTAGGATTCTGAAACATTTGAGTTAATAATTGGCAAACTTTTAGGTTTAATAGTGTGAACCAAAGGATCAGTTGTGCAAGAAGAACTTGTCTGTCTTCACTATGAACTCTTCCTTTGGCAAGAAAGTGAATGAAGCATTTTTGAGAAACAAACTCCTCAGATTCTGATACAGAATTGGCCTGATCACTTAGGACAGAGTACATCTATCTTAATAATTATTTTTCTTCTCCAATTTCATGGTTAACATCTACTTGGGATACAAAGCCACACTTTCATACTACACCCCTTGACTTGGAAACTGTTGGGTTTTGTTTTCTGCAGTCCCTATATACAGCACACAGAGAAAGGGTGAGTTGCTTGAAATACATTCCTGTCTGAAAGGTTTCTCTATGCTGACCCTGTGGCTAGATCTGGCTTTGAAGGGTGACACACCCAGTCTCACTGTACTAAGTGTGGACACAGAGGTTCTATTTCTTTTACATTGTAGAGGACATTATGGGTCACTCAAATTTGGCTTTAATATGTTGATTTCCATCAAGTTCCCTGAGAGATGTGTTTTGGAGGCCTCCAAGCCATATGTAAATATGCTAAGGCCCTAGAAATTTGTGGTAGGAATGTGGTAGAATGCAAACAAGTTGTTTTGCTATATGTACTTATCTTTATGGTTGTTATGTGACTTATATTGAAGTTATTTGCTACAATGAAATGAATAGACTTTTTGACCAATGTAGAAAGAGGGCCTTTTTTCCTCCAGTTTCCCCTCACATTTTCACCTGTATATTGAGCCTTGTTATTTACTGAGCAAGTATTTGCTATGTTTTATACCTGGACTAAATGAATTTGCACTTGAGCAGAGCTTTTGTTCTGCTCCATAAATGTTTGAAATTTTCAGACTCTGGTGGCACCTGTAAACCAAGACACTGAGGCAGGAAGATTGCAAGTTCAAGTCCTGCCTAGATGACTTAGCAAGCCTTTGTCTCAAATGTAAAACAAAAACAGAGTGGAGATTTATCTTACTGCAAAGGCTTGGCACCAGTCCCTAGTATTGAAGTTTCAATTTTTGATTGCTGCTCACTTCTTCCATTGTTGAATCATTGATGTTACAATGCCAGTGGTTTTCTTAATATATATAGGGCAAATAAAATTACACTCAAGACTTTTTTAAATGACTTGTATAATTACCAGTTAATATTGCTCGTAGGCAGTAGGGTACAATTTGGTTTCACTGTCATAATGTATTAAAGTGAAAAAGTTTGTGGACCACATCTACTGTTTAAAGAGAATTATTTTTCATAGTTTGCGTGGACCTATGTTAAAAATGATACAAAGATTTAAAAGTGAAGAGGACTATCATCACACTTTAAATTAGAAATGAGGGCTGGGGTGATAGCTCAGTAGCTTAAAGTGCTTGCCTGGCAAGTGCAAGAGCCTGAGTTTAATCCCTGGTTCTGCCAAAAATAAAAAAATAAAAAAAAAATAATTGAGACTCTTCCTTTGAGTGGCCTTAGGTGACCTGTGAAAATGGTTCACTACTCAACCCAGAAAACCTCACAAAATCATGCAAATCAAGAGGCTCAAATCTTTGTGTTCACTTTAAGAAAGCATGTGAAACTTCCAAGGCCATCAAGGGTATGCATATCCAAAAGGCCACCAAGTATCTGAAGGATGTCACATTAAAAAGGAGATGTGTACCATTCTGGTGTTACAATGGTGGAGTTGGTAGGTGTGCCCAAGCCAAACGGTGGGGCTGGATACAGGGTCGGTGGCCCAGAAAGAGTACTGAATTTTTGCTTCACATGCTTAAAAATACAATAGTAATGCTGAGCTTTAGGGTTTAGATGTAGATTCTCTGGTTATTGAACATAGCCAGGTGAACAAAGCACCTAAGATGCACCACTGTACTTACAGAGCTCACAGCTGGAATAATCCACATATGAGCTCTCCCTGCCACACTGAGATGATCCTTACTGAGAAGGAGCAAATTGTTCCTACATGAGAGGAGAAAGTTGCACAGAAGAAAAAGATATCCCAGAAGAAACTGAAGAAACAAAAACTTATGGCATGGGAATAAATTAAGCATAAAATAAATGCAAATAAAATTAATGTTGTTGGACCTGGGAGATGGCTCAGTGAAATAAGCACTTCCCTGGCAAGTACAAGGGCCTGAGTTCAATCTCTGGTTCCACCGAAAAAAAAAATTAATGTTGTCTATTAGTAAAAAATAAATAAATAAATTCAGAAATGTTTATTATGGTGTTATTTACCATGCAAAATGTTGGGTATCATTTGACAGTACAACAAAAGAAAACTGAGTACATCAGGTATGAGTCAGTACATTCATTCCAGTTATTATAAAATTATAATAATGTTTGAATTTACCTATAATTTATTACTAAGTAACATAGCTATGGTAGCATATAACTCAATGCTCTTTTTAAAATTATAAAAAATATATGCATAAAGGGCTGGCCTAGTATCTCAGCAGGCTAATGCGCCTGCTTAGGCAGAGTGCAGTGGCCCAGGTTTAATCCCCGGCATCCTGTGCTGACTGAACCCATAAGGTGCACTGAGACAGTGATTGAGACTGGCCATGGTAGAGCATGCCTATAATCCCAGTGCTTGGGAAGCTGAAAATAGGAGAATCACTATGAGTCTGATCTACGTAGTAAGACCCTGTGAGCCCTGTGGACCCTGTCCTAAATACAGGAAAAAATATCTATCAAAAATTTTAAAGCAAAAAGCAAACCAGTTATGGTGGTATGCCCCTATAGTTTCAGTATCTTGAGTGGCTGAGGCAGGAGGATTGCAGTTCTAGCTCAGCGTTGGGGAACTTACCAATTTAATGAGACCCTATCTCCAAATGAAAAATAAAACAATAGTGCTGGGGATGTGGCTCAGGGAGAAGGCCCTGAATTCAATCCCTACTACTGCCATCAATCAATCAATCAATCAATCAATCAATCAGCTATTTACATGTAAGTGAAATTTGAAATGAATAGATATATTACCAATATACACTTTCTTTTTATGTATTTATTTTATTTTCCATCTTGGTGATTGACCCAGGATCTTCACATTGAGCCCTATTGCTAGCCACTTTTAATTTTGAGAGAAGCATATATATATATATATATATATATATATATATATATATATACATACACACACATATATATACACACACATATATATATATAAATGCTGAGGAACATATTAGATTATTAATAAACACAATAGTTATTTCTAAATTGTTGGTGGTTTATAGCATAATGTGATTAGTCTCACAGACTCTACAGCTAGGCTGCAAGAATACAAACCCTGGTTCTTCCATTTTCCAGCCAACTTCTCTGTTTTAAGTAATATAACTTCTGGCTCAATTCCTTCTCTCTAAAATAGGGCTGATAAAAGCCGTCTCAGAAATTGTTTTGAATAAGCTAAAACAGAAAAGTGCTTAGATCAGGGTGGTGAGAAAGAAAGCATTAACAATTTAAGTGCCTGTAGTTCCAGCACTTGGGAGGCAGAGACAGGAGAATTGCTGTAGCCTACTTGGACCACAGAGTGAATTCAGTGTCAGCCTGAATTGCAGAGCGAGACCCTGTCTCAGAAAGAAAAGTGCTTAGAATAATGCTTGGTTCTTAGGAAATACCATATCTCATCCTAGTTTCTGTATGATCCATGTTGTTAACAATAGGGCAACTATTGTACATTTACTATGTCCCAGGCTCTATGCAAAGCAAGAATGAAACAAAGAACATTTTATTATATAATGTGTTCAGTATGGAAGGTATTTCTATAGACTTGATCTCAGGCTAGCTTTACACCAGCCATTTGTGGTAGAAAAAGTGTGATTAACCTTACTGGGCAGATGCATCAACCAGACCACAGAGGGGTTGAGAGGTTGGCCTGAGCTGGCAAGTAGCTACCGTGGACCTGAGTTCAGTTCCTTATTTATTCCCCACCCTGTTGTGTTTTATCTACATATCTTGAACTAAATTCTTAGAGAGTCAAATATCCTCTAAGGTTCCTTCCTTTTGCATTCATGTAATAGTTATTGATTGAATTAAATGATAATTTTTTTAACATGTTGTCCTGATGCTGTAGGTAATACTTGTAGATAAACATTGGAAAATCTTTTAATATAATTGGCTGGAGAAGTTAACAGATATTTATTGACCAACAAGGAATAGTGATATTAAAGAGTAGTTATTAAAACATATATGCACACACACATATATGTACATATGTATCTTTTAAATTCTTTTTTTGAGGGAGCTAAAAGTCTATTTGGGCAGATAAATAAACAGAAAGCACATTGGGCATAGGGGCACACACTGGTATTCCCAGCACTTAGAGGCTGATGCAGGAGGATCACAAGTTTGAGGCCAGCTTTGGCTGCATAGTAAGTTCATAGGGTTCACATTCTGAGACACTGTCTCAAATAAACCAAAGAAAGCAAACCAAAAAGTAAAAATAAATAAATAAATAAAACAGCCACAAAATACAGCACTATGCTAAAATATGGGAAAGACAATGATTATATAATTCTTCTACTCTTACCACAGAAATATGACCCTAATAAATGGCAATAGATGATCAAGCATTATCATATATGAATGGTATTAATCACTATGCTAATGATACTTATCATAGGCTAATAGTAATTATTAGATGGGATCACCATAAATGAACATAACTTTCTTTTTGCCAGCTTTGCCTACTCTCAGGGTAGGGCTGGCATAGCATGTAGTGCCAGGGATCAAACCATGGTCCCCTGCACCTGCCTAAACTTGCCTACACAGGTGCTTTAGACCACAAGCTATCTCACTGGCCCCATAACAGGGTGTTTTTTTTTATTTGTTAAAGAATACAAAATAGTAAAAAAAATATTAGAGACAAAAGGAAATTTCATTAAACTAAATAATAGTTCAACAATGGTTGCTGTATTGCATGATGTTATCTTTAGATTAGTTGTTTAGGTTGCCAGCCATAAGCCATCAAAATTGGTTGAAAAAACAAAGCTACAACAATAACAAAAATAAAATTATAAGAAGTTAAAAAGAAAAAAAGTAAATATTTTAAGGATTAACTACTTCTTTCAATAGATCTGGATTTTTATAATTACTTTGAAACAGAAATACACAGTAATGGCTCCATGGAGTTTAGTGTCTGTATTGCCTTGGATAAAGAAAGCATTAGAAACTTATGTAAGCAACTTTACATTTTTGGGCCTAGCAATAAATGTTTGCAGATATTTACAAAAAGTGAGAGGAGGAAGAAACAGCCATGGTTTATTTGCTTATGCTTTGCTTTATTTGTGGTAGAATCAGATGGGAAAATGAATAGAGAAGTTTTTCATTCATATCTGAGTAAAGCAGGTGGTGTTAAGCTTAGAGCTCTCCTCCTCTCTGGGTGCTGTGACAGCTGTCTTCATTTTCCATGTGAGGAGAGAAGGTTACATGGAAATTTCTGAAGACTAGGAAGGGGCAGGCATTGTAGACTTCTGTGAAATGTCCCACATGTAGTCCGCTTCCTGTACAAAACACTTCTCATATGGCAGACCATTGGCTGGAGGTTGGTTGTGTGCATTCCGTGCTCTTGGGAAGAATTAGGAGAATGGAGAGGATGGAAAGTGTTGAGCAGCCAGCACCACAAGGAGAAGGGTGTGCTCAGTGATGGTGTATGGCACAAAGGACCGTGGCCCTAATAGTGATGGTGACAGGCTGCTGAGCAGAACCCTCACTTCTAATTTTTCAGGACCACACCAGCACTATGTTCTGAGAGCAAAACCCACAAAAATGGCAGCTATTAGGCTTCTCACAGCCCTCAGTATGTAGGACAAGAGGTGGATTTTGAAAACTGAAAAACATGACCTTGTTCAAACCTGGAGTAATGAGTCACAGTTTCTCCTCATTAAGGTAGTTCCCCTCTAAGCAACTACTCTAAAGATAGCAAGAGGTAATGTATGAACTATTGTTATTCTCCTATTATTTTGTTATGAAATTTTATCTTTTTTCCATAGAAAACCCCACAAAAAGTAGCTCCCATATAGGCTTCAGTTCACTGCCTATATTGTGTTTGTAAACTCCAACTCATAGGTTGAAACAAACTGGTAGAGGAGAGACTTCCCCACCCTAGTGCCCAGCAGAAACACCTGCTCGTGGGAGGTGTTGACCTTCTCACGCCCTTCCTTCCTTGCTTTCAGTCTTTAAAGTACCCTGTATGTTGGCACAGTCTCCAAGAGTGAAAAGCATGCCTCAAAGACGCGGGTGGATGCTGACTTCATATGACCATATTTCGTAGTGGTGGTCATGTTTTAGCAGACACTCTTTCTTTTTGTTATTAATGGCTACCCAAATTTTGGACTGTTACCAGTTCTGCTACTGCTGTGGCACACTGTCCTGGCAAGAGAATATCCTACCACCCTCACCACCACTCCCATCCACCCACCACACCCTTTTCCCTTTGTAAAACCTCAAAGGGCTTCAAGGAGGGAACAAGTTGCCACCTGCTGCGCTGCCCTGCACTTGTGTGACTGGTTTTTCTTGCTGCAGCAAAAGCCCTTCTCCCCTTCTGCATCCAAGGCCCTGGTGACCTGTGGAGACCTATGTAGTTAGCCTCACAGGACAGAAACTCAGGGTTGGCAGGCAAACAGTGAAATAGGTCTTTTCAAGTGATTCTGAGAACTGGAAAAGTGGCTGTTATAAAATCTATGATTTTCCTTTCTCCTTTCCAATGAGTTGGATTTTTGAACTATACTTAGTATTCAGAACTCAAAGTACTCTCTGTTCTCATGGCTTGTGAATGCATTACAAAGTGAAGCCTTTCTCGCAGTAAGAGGCAGAGGTTTTTGAAGAACCCTGCTGCTGGCCTTCAGAAGGTAATCATATTTGACACCCCTGAACTGGCCATCATTACCCCATGCTCTAAACACATTTCTGAGCAAAGAAAAGGGAAATTTTAATCTTTTATTTTTTAAAAAACACACAAAATATTTTAATTCCAACTTTTCACAAATACAAACTGTTTGCCACAGAAAGTGAGACCAGACACATCTACTGTCACATCTACTGCATGCTAGGGACTAAGTATACACACTCTGTCTTCCAGCAGGCCAGTTTAGACAGGTTGTCATTGGTATCCCACAGGTTATCTTTAATTCACATGGCTCTGGAGGGTTCTTCCACTGATGGCCAGTCCTGTTCAGTTGCTCTTTGCCAACTTGGCCCTATTCTGTTGCCTTAAGCGAGTTATGAGCTCAAACTAGATTTAAGAGGTGGCAAAATGGATTCCATTGCATTCCTCATGTGTACATGAGAGCCAGGGAGAAGCCATCTTTGCAGATCAGCTACCACAGAGGACCTGAATAAGGGATAATGGTAGGTGGCTCATATTTACTTCAAAAGGACAAATGTGAAATGAAATGCATGTTTTGAGTCACTTTGCATTGTAGTGTAGTATATGGCCAAGGTAGAGGTTTTCAAATTCCACTATAAGTAGAAGTAGTTTTTATTGGTTACTATGATATACGAAATCAATAAGGTAGGTTTAACCAGTTTTGGAGGGTGTGGTTGCAAAAATCAGAACAGAGATAATGTTAATTTTGCATACATATGATTAGCTGTGTGGAACTCTGTTCTTTAGAGGTACAGAGTCATTCATTAGAGCAGTTGAAATTAGACTTAGGCTGGAAATTGGTGACAAAGTTTTGAGATGTTTTGAGTGGAAAGAACAAACAGGTTTCAAATATGAGCATACCTTTAATCCCAGGACTCTGGGAGGTAATTTCAGGAGGATCACAAGTTTTAGCCTAGCTTGGGCAATTTAGTGAGACCCTGTATCAAAATAAAAAACAAAGACTGGGGATGTAACTCAGGGTGAAGGCCCTGGGTTCAATTTATTTAAGTAAATAAATAAATGCATCTCATACTGAAAGTCAAAAGGGTGGGTCCTTGAATGGCTCATATTGGTTTGCACCCTAGGTGTGTCTCACATAAACCAAACTGAAAAGCAAGCTCTGGGCCAGAATGGGCTATGATTTATTTATCTAACAATGGTTAATGATTCTCCAGACCACAGTAGGTAGATGTGCTAGTTACTGGTGTCTATCGTTATTTCCTTATCTTTTAAAGCATTCAATCTTTGACCGTTAGTGTGATAAACTAGACTTTATAGCTTGGTGAGGTTTACTTCCTAGAATGGCCTTGGACTTACTGCTTCCTGGTGACAGTTTAGAAAATAGCCAAGGACATATGGATGGAAAAAAGAATCCCTGAATTTAAAATACAGTATCCAGGAGAACAGTAGCAATGATATCTGACTGGAATGTGGAAGGCTGCTTTGATCTAACTCAGCCACTCACCAGTGACAGACTCTGAGGTGGTTCCTTCCCTTTACCCCATAATTGGTGTATCAGATCAAATCACTGCACCCCTTCTCTTCTGCCACCGTCCAGGCCATTGTCAACTGTCACTCATGTTAGAGCAACAGCTCTGTAGAGTTCAGATTGATCCTGTTGCTTCAACTCTGGCCTTGAGTTGGACAAAGCTTTTCATGATTTGAACCAACCTCTCTGGAACCAACCAAGGTTCCTGCTCCAAGTTGCTCCAAGTCTGTGATAGATTGACAAGAGACAGAGAAAGAGGGAGAGTTTTCTCTTTTCTATTTATAAGCTTTGCAAAGATAATATGAGAAGGGGTTGAGTCTGTCTCGCTGCCTTTTGACTCTGGGCTGGCTTTGTGACTTGCTTGGGCTCATTAAATACACTGGAAGTAGCACTGTGTTAATTCTGAGCCTAAACCTCAAGAAACCTGAACTACTTAGCTCATTTTTGGAACTCTGCCACTACTATGTGGACAAGGTCAGGCTAGCTTGCTGGAGGATGGGAGCAAATTTGGAAGAAGGCCACATATCACAGCCAACGCTGTGTAGTGTGTAGCTAGCCAGATATTCACGCCAGAGCTGCCTGTCCAGCACTGCTGCATGTCAGTATGCAAATGAGCCTAGCTGACAGGAGAACTACCCAGCTGACCCATTAACTCATGAGCAATACAAATGCTGTTATTATTTTAAGATCCTGAGTTTGGGGACAGTTTGTTACACAGCAGTAGCTAATTGATTCACTGTAAATTCTATCATTTTACCTGTGAGCTAAAGTTTGTTTTCTGCACATGCTATCTTCCTTTGTATTTCAGCTGTCATACAAATTGGTTCCTCTATCTGAGATGTCTTATTTTCAGTTTTTGTGGTGTTAGAGATCAAAAGTAGAACCTTCTGCTGTATGAGTGAGCTGACCTTCAGCCTTTAATTTTTTTTTTTTTAATTATGAAGTGGGATCTCACTAAGTTGCCCAGGCATACCCTGCTCGTGATCCTCCTGCCTCAGCCTCCCAAACAGTTGGGATTGTAGGCAATCACCATTGTGCCTGAGTCCTGAGATACTCTTCAAGTTTCATCCTTTCCGTGGATGAAGTCTGTTGATGTTTTAGGACTAATCATTGATACATTGTTCTTTCCCCAGCAGGTTTTGTCTGTCATATTACTAGCTGTCATTGACAAGGACTCTCCTTGACCTAACTCTGATCACCTCCTCTATGCCTTCTGTACCATTCTTTCTTTGTCAGATGAGTGGTGCCCAGATTTAGCAAGAACCCTGTCTCATAGGGGACTTCCTACATTTGGTGTCTGTTATCCTGGCTTTCCTTGAGCAAGAATCAATTAGGGCATGTTGGCAAGTATTACTGTACACTCAGTACTGCAGTTTCCTAGCTATGGATACCTTTGTCTTGCTTTTTGCTCCTAAGTCTTCACTTACCTTGAATTTGGAGTTGTCTAATCTTTCTCCTGTATGGGAAGCACCCATTACAGTTGTTTTTTTTAATTGATTTTCTTTTTTTTTTTTTTTTTTTTTTTTTTTTTTTTTTTTTTTTTTTTTTTTCATTGCTGGGAATTCAACTCAGGTTTTTTCACTGTGCTCCTTGCAACCTTTCAATTTTTTTCCCCTTTTCTTACAACCTTGGCATCCATTATTATTTTTTTTTTTTTATTTTGAGACAGAGCCTTGCTAAATTACTCAGGCTAAGTTTAAACTTGGAGTCCTCTTTTCTCAGCTTCCCATGGTGCTAAGATTGCAGATGTGTGCTATTACACCATTTACAATAGTGTATTTATTTATTTATTTATTTTGGTGGAACTTGGAATTGAACTCAGGCCCTTGCGCTTGCCAGGGAAGCGTTTATTCCATTGAGCCATGTCCCTGGCCCCCAATAGTTTTTTTTTTTAATAAAATATTTTAAATCATTTTTAGCAAGTATCAGAATAAATTTTTTTTCTTTTCACCTTCCTTCCCTCCTCCCCTTCCCTCTTTTCTTTCCTTTCTCCCTTCTTTCCTCCCTCCTTCCCTTTCTTTCTGTGTGTGGTACTTGGGATTTTACGCAGGACATTCATACTACATTGCATCCCTCGCCTTTTTTAAAATTGCAAAATAGAATGTTGTTAAATTTCTATGTTGCTCAGGATGGGCTCACACTTTTGATCATCTTGCCTCAGCCTCAGACTGCTTTGATTGCAAGTGTGAGCTACTGTGTCCAGGTAAAATTTTCTGTTTGAAAATGTTTTCTCATAATATCCTTCTTGCCTTTTTCTTAATGTTTGTTACGCTGTGTTGCAATAACTGTGCACTCTTTTGACTTCCTACTCTTCTTTAAATTACTGAAAGCAGCCCTGAATCTGACATGGAGTAAGATCTACTGAATTCAGCATAGCATCTAGAATATAGTAGGAACACAGTGTACTTCTTCTTAGTGAATGAATGAAGTTGTTCTACACCTCCCTAGGTTTCAATTTTCTCTTGTGTAAAATATGAGGGCTCGTTTTGTTTGATGTGACAACTCTAATCAGTGTGTCCTGAATATCTGTGCTTCTGTACTGAGAAGGTTCCTGCCACTGTGACTGGAGCAATGGAGAAGGAATGTCATGATTAATTAGCTGTGTCTACTGTGGTCAGGAAATAGGGAGTGACAGCAGATCTGCCAGAGACGTGCCAATCTAGGGAAAGATGATTTCTATGACTTCTGTGAATATCAATCTTTCTCAGCACAGCTGCGTTTGCATTATATATGGTGCTAGTGTTGAGAAATAACCAATGTGAAACAGCCTAGATGCCAAAGTTAATGAGGCTTGCTGTGATAACAACCAGGCGTTCACTAATCTAGTTTCTTTTCTTGTTGGGCGCAGTAGAACTGTTTTTCTAGCCCCATTGCATTCAGGTTAGATCACAGACCATTCCCACATTTGCACTGCAAGCAGAAGAGATGTGTTGCTGTGGTAGGGGGCAGGATAGTCTTTTTTTTTTTTTTTTGTCTTTTTTTGAGACAGAGTCTCACTATGCAGTTTAGGCTGGCCTTAAGCTTGCTTTGTAGCTCAGGCTGGTCTCGAACTCACAACAATCCTCCCGCCTCAACCTCCCAAGTGCTGGGATTACAGGCATGCGCCACCACGCCTGGCCAGGATAGTCTTTTTCATGTTGCCACTTTCTCCTGAGTTACTGGCTCTATGGGAGAATCCACTGGAAGGATCTGGCCACTGGGGTGACTGTACACCATACTGGTCAGAAGAGCAATGGGGAATAAATCTTTCTCTTAAGGCTCTGAGATTTTAGAGGAGTCTAAAAATTTTTCCCACCTTATTTTCTTCTTTTTATATTCAGGTGTGGAAGTGTTGGAAGGTATACGCGAACTGTCAGTGCTACCCATGAAAATCAATAAAAATAACATTTAATATTTCAAGAGCTTCAGTCAACCAAAGTAATGAGTTTATAAACTGAGTCTATGTTTGCCTATGTTTATAAACACATATTGCCTATGTTTTTAAATTGAGTTTATGAACTTTCGAAGCCTGTATCATTGAGTATGCATTTATTATTTCTCTTTTCCTGCAGAAGATGACCCTGCTTCACAGGAGTGTGACAAAAGCTCCACACAAAACCCTCCTCACCCTCTGCACATTAAAACAGTTGCGATGTTTTAAGCCCAAGTAGTTTAGAATCTCTTTCCTCCAACTTCTTGTCTTTCACAATTTGATTGCAAAAGGTTTGCAAGCTCCTGACTGAAAACAGAAAATGTGGATTTAAAATATTGACATATCTCTCCAGCATTGTGGGACCATGAATATGCATAGCCAGCCGGAAGCTGTAGGTCCCCAGCTGTGTGAAAAGGAAGTGGGAGAAACTGCCCTTCCTATCACTCTACCCTACAGCCTTGGGCATCTTACCTTCTTATATTCTGGCTGTTGAGCGCTCATTTATCCCCATAATTATTATGGTTCTCAGAGCTGTTTGCTTTTGGTGCATAATATGTTTCTTCCATGTGGTCCCATCAAAACTTCCCCATCCCATGGCCTACTTCTCTTACCCAGATCTCATTTCAGTGCAGTAATCTGATGTATTTTGATAACTATTGGCTTACTGAGTCCCTAGTAAAGGAAGTGGTTTTCCTCCATTGCCTATGTAATAAATAAGCCTCTGTGTAGTACTCTGTGAAGAGACAGTGTTGCTAACTTGGAGGTTTTATACTGGGTGCATAGGCAGTGGGAGCAAAAGCGATCCACTGCAGCAGACACCTGAGGGAGGTCCTGGGATGTACATGGCCACCTAGCTCTCTTTCCCGTGTAGCAGTGTGACCTGCCAGTGTCCAGGATGGGAGTCTGCGTCACCGGATGCAGAGGAAAGTGGAGAAATGAAAGCAGTGGGGTTCTGCGGGACTGGAAAGCAGGCCTTTAATATTGTGGTCTAGAGACACCCCCTCTCTTATGTTGATTTCTGATCTAAGCAGGGCAGGAAGAGGGCACTGAGGCTACGTGGGGATAGATAGATTTTAGAATGCAAAAGCATGCAAACAAAAAAATGAGATACTTTCAAAGGTTTTTTTAATTTTTATTTTAGTTTTGCGTTTTTGTTTATCTCTTGTGGGCATCACAGAGTAGGGCTGGAGACTTGAATATCCAGATGACCTTTACAGGGGAAACCTATATTCTGTCACCACCACCACTACACAATGTCATATTTTTTCAGACTTTACTATATACCAGTGGTTTATTTGTTGCTTCCTGCAACTTCACAAAGTGTCTGCTTCAGTCTCATCTCAATTGGGAAGAGTCCACATTTGTAATCCCAGGGACAACTTATCAGGATTCCAATAAGTAATTCCAGTCTACCACTTCCAATGCAACCCACAGGAGAATAAAGAGATAAACACATATCTGTAGCTGTGGGGACCCCAGGAGGTGTGAAGTCTAGTTGGAACAATGGCTCACTGGAACAAAGGTCACAACCCAGGTCTTTTACCCGGATTTTATGAACTCATGACAAGGGGAATGGCTTGGGGTTGAGTGACTATGAAAGTGGCAGGAAGGATGCAAGTGCCATGGGCTGGGCTAGGCAGAAGGCACAATAGCACCTCTGCAATATGCAGAGTCAGGTCTGCAGAAAGAGTGTGGGTTCCATTCTGATGCCAGGTAGCCTCTAAGTTTGGAGGAATCTGCATCACACAGTTTGAGAAAGTATCTTATGCTCTTGGTTGCTGCTTGAGCTTTGCTGGCCTTCACTCCCTGAGAAGTCACAGGCTCTTTCTGGAGCCTCAGTCTCAGCCTCCAGCACAGTGGCAGTCACCCAACCTAGCTCATGCTTTGCTCTCAGTAAGTAGAGGTGGGGCATCACTGACCTGTCACATTGCTTCATAGGATACATATTGAGGTACCTCAGATCTATAAAGCCAACTAAGGGGGTAAAGTATTATCCTAGACAGCTCTGTATGTGACAGTACATGGAATTAGGGCAAGGTTTAACCTACATGGAGACAGTCTTCTTTCAAGGAGAGCAGTCATGGTGGTCCTCCACAGGACATCTGTGATCCTAGCACTCCAGGGGGGTTAAGATAGGAGGACTGTTGATTTGAGCCCAGCCCAGGCAACTTAGTGACTTAGCAAGACCCTGTCTCAGAATAAAGCTATACCAAACAAATAAGGAGGAATTGGGGTAACACCCCTCTCCCTCCAGGGCCCCCCAAACTTTGTCAAAGGTATAAAGCAAACAAAATAAAAGCGACTGGAGCCTTTTTCTTAAAGACCATGCTGTATTGTTCTAAACACTCCAGAGAGGTTAGGGAGGTCATGCAAACTCTTTGAATGGCCCCCAGCTTCTTCATGAAATGTTCACAGAAGGCCAAAGTGGTGTAGATGCCAAGCCATTCTCAGTTGGTAGGACTGAGCTGCTTTGTAGGGAGCTGGTCCTACCAACATGAATTCCACCAGTACGTTTGGCCACATTATTTAAGGCAGGTTTTTGCAACCAGTATTCTTTGGCTGATTGGAGAAAGTAGGATGACATTTCCAATAAGAGAAAACCTCATCAGTGCAGGAGAACAGGGAACATCAAGGTGAAAGCCCTAGATAATCTGGAGGTGTCATATACCACCACACCAGTCAGGTAGGGCTTCCCAGTGGAAGATTCCTCAGACAGCTACTATCCCCAGAAAAGCTGAGGTGCCACCTTTCGGAAAGCTGGGGTGATAACAAAAGACAGGTGTAACAGTGTGTTTGGAAGTGGAAAAATCCATTGTGACAACAGGCTCCATTTGAGTCACCAGATGCACTGGGCCACGTTGCTGGAACTTGAGTGCAGTGGCACATCCAGGCAAAGCAGCGCCTCTAGCCCCAGCTGCCAGTGGGAGAGAAGCAGTTTAGCATTCCGAACTTTCAAGATAAATTTGGCTCATGCTCCAAAGTCCAGATTCGCGTTGACAGCAACTTCCTCCTTGTTTTGCCTAACCATGAGATAAGTGCAGAGCCATTTTCAACCCTTTTTTGAGGGCTCACCTTCAAGGGTAATTTTAAGAGGTATCTGCAGAGAGTTTACTTTATTCCAGGCCTTTCCTTCCCACTAGTATGAATAATTAGTAGAGCAATCCCAACCTTCTGTACCTGGAGTCTATGTATAGCAACCTGAAGTGGGAAATATTTAAGAAACAAATGCCTCATGGTGCACTAGAAAAATTCCTATTCTTTTCTATTCTAAAAGATGGGGATAACAATAATGAACTCTTTGGGGTGGGTGCAGTCCAATTAGTGCAAGTTTGTAAGGCTCAGAGTCTCACAGCTTTAGTGTTTGTAGAGAATGGGCAGCCCCTTCCTGTGACTTTGCATGTGAAACTAATTGCCCTGGAAATGCCCAGAATTTGATCTTCTATCAAATCCTCCAGCCCTTCAGATCCCTCGACAATCTTTGGTTATTTGCATCTCAAGGTTAAAGGCTTCTGTTGCCTTCTGGATGTTAATCAGTTGTGAAAACTTTTGATCTCCTTTTGAAAACTAAAAGCCTTTGCCACAGCCCCATTCTGCGCATAGTGAGTGCTGAGCTGTAGCGGTGCAGACAGGTGGGCTTTGTGGGATGAACAGTGTGTTCAGCAGTAGTGGTTTCTAACTCTTACCTGTGGGATCCTAAAATATTGCTAAATGTTTCTGAGCCCTCTCCCTCAAACATGGTCTGAATTTTGTGATATCTTTCTAGTGCTGTAGAAATTGCCATTTTAAAGCTGTGTTTCGTATTAGCTTAAAGATTTGAAAGAAAAAAGTGTTTATTTTCAGGGTGGTGACTGAATATATACACACATATGTATATTTTGTAGTGACAGAATGCTCTCTCTCTCTCTCCCCTTTCCTCCTTCCCACTCCAAGTAGAACCTTCCATCACCCAATCAGATAGGCCTTTGAGGAAAAGAAACTCTATGTTCTTATGAGATCTTCATGCACCCTTTGAAAGTCAGACCCAGAAGTTTCTCTGAGTTCTTCCTTTCACCACTTAAACCACGGTCCCCTGTGCCCACCTGAGTTTGCCCAAGCAGGTGCTTTAAACAACTGAACTAACCCGCAAGCCCCCCTCTTTCACCATTTAATCAGCAGCATTTTCTGAGCAATGACTGTGTCAGCCAGGAGCCACCTGGCATACAGAATGGGAAAATGCACAGTTAGTGCCTGTGAATAGGCGGCAGGTTGTGCTTTCCCATAGAGACATACATGCTGATAACAGAGGGCGGCACATAACCAGGGCCTAATGATGAGCAAGAGGAGAAGCAGGTGTCTATGGGCCGGGTGGGAGTCTGGGAAGCCTTGCTGGCATGGGTAGGCAGGAAGGATGGAAGGTGGTGCTGGGTGGAGCCATGTGAGTCCTGGGATGATCTAAAAGCCAATTAATTATATAAGAATTCTTTGATTTGAATTGGTTGATCTTTAATATGTGGTCATATTAGTTTATAGGAAAACAGCATGGATGGGGCTGGACACAAAAGGAACCTAGCTCTTTGTCAGTCTGCTTTGCTCCTTGATGGTTCACAATAATTTGTTTGAAAACACACACACACACACACACACACACACCACACACACTTACATGTCAGACTGCCCTGTAGACTGTGTTGGCATTGGGCCGGCTACTTGAAAAGACCCTTATTCCTCACTGCCCCTGAAAACACTTTATTCTGCATTTCTTTCCATTTCATATGGAATCTCTCTGAGACAGATTCCTTGCTGTCACATCTGTCATTGTTTCAGAGCTTCTTCTGGACTGTGGCTCCTGTTGCCGGCTAGTCTCCCTCCTGTGTTACTACGAACTGGACTTGGGGATGCTCTACCACTGGCATATAGTCCAGCCCTTGATTTTTCTTTTTTAAAATTTGAGACAAGATTTTGCTAGCTCACCCAGGCTGGCATGGAATTAGCATCTTCTCTCAGCTCCCTGCAAGGAGCTGTGCTCATAGGCATGGGCCAACTTGCCTGGTCTAGAGTCATTTCTAATCCAGCTTTAAATCTATTAGAATGCTACTGACATCAATGTAGTTAAAGGCTGTACTTGATATGTACTGATTAAAGAGTCTTCACCACATGTTCTGTGAGCACTGCCTTTGGAGCTGGTGGACATGATGGGACATAGTGGTGCTGTAGAAGGAGCACTAGATTGGAAGGTAAGAGGCTTGTTTTGAGTGGTGGCTCTGTACCTAACTTGCAACATGAAGTCACATCTTCAACATGGCTTTTGGTTCTTTATGTACAGATGTTTGGACTAGAGCCAGTGTGGTAAATGTACCATCTTATGTACGGACTTTGATTGGTAGAAGCTCCCTGGAATGATGCAGGGAGAAAACTTAGATCATATCCAGCTTCTGGGAGAATGCGTGACCAAGTCAGCATGGGGGTCTTGGGCCCAGAAAGGGGTGTGATGATGGTGTGAGTGTTTTGTTTTAACATCCTTTGGTTGAACAGGTTCTAGGAATTTCTAGTTGGAATTCTGAGTTTTACTGTGAGTGGTTTTTTTTTTTTTTTTTTTGCTGAGTCTTGCTACACAGCTCAGTGTCTCAGATTCTCCAGTGTTGGGATTACAGGTGTGCGACAGCATACCCAGTTTTGGTGGCTGGCATGGCATGTGGTACTGGGGATTGAACTGGGTCCTTGCATTTGCCAGTCAGGTGCTTAGACCATCGAACTATTTCCCTGGCCTCTTATTGTCAATATTGATAAAATGTTCTTAGGGAATGTTTGTTACTCAAAATTAGGGCTCAGCAGACTTTTCCAAGATGATAGCTAGGTTACTTAGAGCAGGAGGGTTGCAGTGGTTCTGAGCCTTCCATAGCTTTGCTTTACTGCTGACCTGCCTTGGTAAGCACACATCAGTGGCTTTTCTAGACATAGGGAATTTGTTTGCTTAGAGACTCACATTGCCAGTAAGTTCTTAACTACGAAATTTTTTATTATAAAATAAGGTGATACAACAAAAACAAAACAAAATAAAACAAGAAACATTATAAACCAATTTAAAAAGAAGACTGCAGGCTACATGAAAATATTTGCAAATATTTACCTAAAACATTCCTAAAAAGATGAAGAATTTTCAAAATCATTGAGAAAATGACAACAGGGTAGAAAAAGAGCAAAGAATTTTATATGAATGGAATCATGTAATATACAGTTTCATTGAGTGTCATTATTTTGAGGTTCTTTGCTTCTTTTCATTACTGAATAAGGAAATCCACTGCATGGATTTTCAATCAGTCCCTTCAGTACTGGGGGAAAATGTATTGTTTTTAGTTTTGGGCCTTTCCGTGTAAAACTACTTCTTGTAAAGTTCCTTCTTAGTTTGATTCAGATAAAATTTGTTTGGTCAAAATTGAACTCATTTTTGCAATAGTATAAAAAGACAATGATGTTTGTTAGCTGTGATTGGAAGAACACATCTAAAGATTGGTGTGGGATGCCAACTAGCTGAGGTAATTCCATTATTGCCTTGTGTCTCCTTTGTCTCCTAGGTAGAATAATTAATTAAACACAGCATTCTTTTTTAAAGATAATGAAGGGCTGGTGAGATAGCTCACCAGCTTAGTGAACTAAGCGGTTGCTTTGGTAAGTGCAGGGGCCAGGGTTTGATTCCTGGCACTACATGCCTCACCAGCTCCACCCCTGGGGCTGAGCCAGTGATGGAGTCTGAGTGTGGCGGTACATGCCTGTAATCCCAGCTCTAGGAAGGCTGAAAACAGGAGGATCACTACTAGCCCAAGCTTCATAGTGAGACCCTGCAAAAATAAAAAAACAAAAAACAAACAAAAAACCCCAAGAAACTAAGAAAAAAAAAGATAATGAGCATGTAGTTACTTTTTTTCTGATTGGTAGTGACCCTCAAGGAATGAAATTTGTCTCTCCTGTAGGGGTCAGGGTATTGAATGGATTTACAAGGGTCCTTACAATACTTTAGCAGTCTCTGCACGTGTGCTGTTAATCTCAGCATTTTTTTCTCCTAAATCCACTAAGTCAAGGGTTCCTCCTTTCATTTTTCAGTAGTAGGTATTGAACCCAGGGATGCTCTACCACAAAAGTACAAGTTCAGACCTTTTAAAATGTGCTAAATTGTACCAAATGACCTCAAGAACTTGCAATCTTCCTGCCTTAGCTTCTCAAGTAGCAGGGGATATGGCATGCACCAGCACATGACTTTCATTTGGCTTCACACCCACATTCTAAAGAAATCTTTTAAATTCAAACATGTTGGATTTCACTTTAGAGTTGTTGAGTTGAAATAATTTGGTAGCAGCATGTCTTGGTGGAAGAGGGATGTAAGTTTGTAGCTTGTGAAAGGCTAGCATGATAAGTGTATGTTAAGAAGGCATGTGACATAGTTGCCTGCACAAAAGGAAACATTAGATGACATTTTCAGGTGGAAATATATGAAGAGAGAGGCCTACAGATGTACCTGAACATTCTTACATTTGAGAGATTGAGGTAAAATGAGGATGAATCAGCAGAGGAAACTGAGAAGAAATAGTGGGGAGAAAATCTTCAGTGCCAGATTTGTAGCCTTCCCACTTCCTACTTGGCTATAAAGCTGGGTCCTTACAAGAGTGACTGGCACACAGTTCATGTTCTATTTCTGGTGGATGATTGAGTGATCAGAATCAAAGAGACATTTTCTATGAGAAACCTAGAGTCCATGGTCTCCAGCTGATGCACCAAGGGAAGATTTCATTGAGGGGTGGGTTTTGAATTTGGAGATAAGAAAATTCTCAGTGACTTGACAGTATACAGATTACAAACTTAGCACCTCACACTTAGCATTGTAAGGACCCTTGTAAATCCATTCAATACCCTGACCCCATACAGGAGAGACAAATTTCATTCCTTGAGGGTCACTATCAATCAGAAAAAAGTAACTACATGCTCATTGGAACCTGTACAATGTAGATAATAAAACTTAATTCCTTGAATCAGGTGTGAAAATTCACTGAAATAACCTATAAACCATGATCAATACTTGGCTCTACCCCTGGCTCAGAGGAACATACTGACTCATTCACTCAGGTAATGATTATGGAGTGTTTACTTTGGGCTTAAGTATCATTCTAACACCTCTAATAGATGAATGAACAAGACAGGATTCGTGCTTTTATGGATCCCATATTCAGTGTGGTGCAAGGACAGGCAATAAACAAATAAAAGTGTCTAAGTGACAGGTGCGACACAGAAATGAAAGGACAATGATTTGTTAGAGTTTGATGGGATGGCTACTTCAGGTAAGTTGGACAGGTAAGGCTTGGAGTGACAAGAAGACCATTTTATTGTTGTTGTTCTTTTTTAAAATTTTAGGTCCTCTTTCTTTCCAGTTCAATTGTTCACCTGCCTTACACGCCATCTCATCATGTCACTTCACATTTTCGCACAGACTTTTCTATGTCTTGAATGACTTTGTGAATTATCTGCAGTCTCAGATAGCAGAAAAGTGTGGCTCCCACATTAAAAGCAGGCCTGCAGCTCCACACAGTGCAGGGCAGAAGGCATCCTTGCCTCAGGCAAAGGCATTTACACCTTCCAGGGAGACCGATGATTAGAGAAGGCAGTCACAGGAGAGGGTGGATGGGAGCTAACTGGAACTTAATCTATTAGAAGAGGAAAGGCCTTTGAAAAGCGAATTAACGATATTTATAGCTGCATCAGGTAAGTAGCTGGCGAAAAGCTTGCTGATAATGAGGCCAAGGTTGAATTCCCATCTGGACCAGAACTTCATGTGGGGAAACTAAGCTGTTGTTCCCTGACTAGCTATGAGACTTAAGCAGACGCATACCCTCTCTCTACCTCAGTTCTTTAAAATAGAAGCACACATCCCATCTGCTTGCTTCATGGGATTGTTACAAGGATCTTGGGATGCACAGTGAAGTGTTTTTAAAAAAATCACACATTTTAAATCTGATCTATCATTATTATTTCTTCATCACACTATCTTAATCATCAAAATTGCTCCCCTCTGCTGTGTATCAACTGGCCACCTCAGAGTGATAATCCAGGCACACTGTGAGGCCTCCTAAGTCAACTAATAAACTTTCAGTAGGCCAGCTGTATTGATCTAAGTCTGGAATATTATGTTCATAGCATGAATACAGCACAGCATGGATGCAACTCAGAAGTGGTAGTACTTGGTTGATTTTACTCCCGGGTTTTTCTACATCTTTTAAACATGTTTTACACTCATTTGTGGTGTTCTAAAAGACTATTACTGTAGAATATCTGTCTTTCCTCCATGAATAAGTCAGGCTGTTTAATTCTGAATCTTGTTTTTAATAATATTTTAGGTAGGCTGGCTAAATAGAATGTTATTAAGACCAATTTTACCTATTTCTCTGACTTTTTGTGAAGTTCAGAGACAATGTAGCACTTCACAAAGTGGCTCCCAGCTGGGGCTCAGTTATATTTTCACAATGCAGTGCTACTGAGACAGATTGCTAGGCACTCGCACCTCTAAAACAGGGACAGAACCTGTAGCGTTTCATGGAAGCCTCTTGGCTTATTTCAGAATGAAAATGAGAACCTTCCAGTTTATCTGGTTTATTTGCTCCTAAATATGTCTGTGCTTTCAAAATTTCTGGGGTCTTAAATTATAAAATGATAGATTTCCAGGTTTTACTCTGGAGATGCCAGTTCATAAATCTGGAATGGAGGTGTGTGTGTGACAGAGTGTGCATCTATTTATTTTTTCATTTTTTTAATGTATTTGGTACAGGGTCTCATTATGCAGCTCAGACTCGTAGACAGCCTCCTGTTTTCAGCCTCCCTAGTGCTAGGATTACAGGTGTCTGCCACCACACCTGGACTCAGTGGCCAGCTCAGAGCACCCGGAGGTGTGGCCAGCACAGCATGGGGGACAGAATTCTGCACTTGTCCGAGTAGATGCTTAGTCTGCTGAATTGTCTCGCTGGCCCCAGAGTGTGTATTTTTGATAAGCAGCCCAGGATGTTCTGATGAGTCAACCTGTCTGTGGTCTGCAAACCCTTGAGCTAGAACTTCTTTTACATTTCAATGAAGGACTCTCCTGGGGTGACAAATTAATATTGGCCAAGAGCAAAGAGCAGAGTGCCTGGGCGTGGTGGCACATGCCTGTAATCCCAGCACTCGGGAGGCTGAGGCAGGAGGATTGTTGGTGAGTTCGAGACCAGCCTGAGCTACAAAGTGAGCTTAAGGCCAGCCTGAACTGCAGTGAGACCCTGTCTCGAAAAGACAAAAACAAACAAACAAACAAACAAAAAAAACCAAACAACAAAGAGCAGAGTGCATGTTTCTCCTTGATTATACTACAGATCCCTAGAGCACTTTGCATCTCTCGCACCTGAGAGAACTGCAGAACTTCTGCTGAAGTTAGCACCTCAAGCAGCTGCTCAGCAGGCAGCGAGCGTCCTTCTTTGGTGGAAGCTGGGTGAGGCTTGGCAGCCCCCTCTGCTGTCGAAAATTCCTTAGCTTAGCCTACCAGTGCTCATCCTGGAAGGGAGTAGGGAGGCGAACAAATACAGTCAGTAGCACAGTGGCGATGATGTTGCGCAAGCCTGTTTGCCACCTGAGAGTAGGTGGAAGACACTGCCAACTGAGGCCTTCCTTGCAGCAGTCATTTGCTTTATGGTGTCTCCTCGGCTGAATGAATCATTTTACTTCCTTGGCCTTTACGTCCTCCTGTGAATAAGGCAGAGGGATAAGGACATACTCTGCCTCTCTCCCCCATTGGAGACAACTGTAATAGTCTAATAGAATAATGGGGATGTTGGTACTCATGCTTTGACCTAAAGACACATTGCAGTTAGCCTTAGAACCTGGCTGTGAGCTCTGGTCCCTGAGTTGAGGTGGATGATACACTTTCAGCTAATACAGGAGACACGTGTTAACTGCTTCCAGGGGAGCAGGAGTGGGAGAGCTTACAAGGGAGATGAAGCTGGTCTCATGCCTAGATGAATTAGAGCCAGATAGCTCTTCTCTCATTTATAATTCATTCACTCTCTTAGTTATTCAGCTTACCTTTATTAAGTACCTCTTACATGATAGAAATTGTGCAGGATGTGGTAATATTAAGTCAAATTGGATGTTCTCATTATGTCCGTGGTTCTTGCTAAATCTCCTTGAGCACTGCCTTTGCAAGGGACATCCTCAGCTAGCTGCCATGAGGTGCAAGCACTGGGACCAGCGAAATAGTATTAGCTACCATATCTTGGGAATTAGCGGTGTGTCAGGCACATCCCATGTACTATCACGTTAAATAATGAGGGCATGGGAGAAGTAGGGCTGAGAGAGACTTAGTAAAAATCTCCTGCCTTCCCTTTAAAGTGCAATGCTATGTGCCCTGAAAAGTGCATTCTTCTGGTAAAGCCATTATGGTGGGTCTAAGGCCCTGGGCAGAATGCACATTCCTTTAGTGTGTTCATCCTTACACTACTACAGTTGTGCTATTACACTACCAGTGTAAATAATACTAGGCAACCTAACAGTAGACAGTACCAACAGTAAACCATCTAAAGTAGCTAAAATATATTTGAGTCAATTTTAACACAAACATTATTTTGTTTTTCAGTTTAATTTTAAAGAAAATGATTCTTTTCCCAAAGCTAAAAATTAAGACTTTAGACTCTCTCCTTTCCAGCTGCTAGCTTTTTTTTTTTTTTGTCAGCAGAAGGATGATAGCTATCTTGTGGGTGGTTCTACTGGCTAAGGAAAAAAAAAATTCAAAAATCATGACTCAGCTTGAATATTTAACCAGCCTGAATCTCCAGTAAAAGTCTCATCTTTGCACACTCCATAGCTCCAGACCACGCAGAGGGCTGCTCACAAGTCCACATCCTCCCACTGGAGGGCATGAGACAGCAGACAGGAACACTGAACAATCTGGGGAAAAGCTGTGGTCACAGGGGGAGTTTTACTCCAGACTCATTAAAGAAGCGATAAGCCCACTGTGATCAAGTATCTTAAAAATACTCTTCATATTCTTACATGTTTGCTGGTGTAAGGAGCCAGACGAATTTTGGGTGCTATGAATACAGACTCTGGACCCCTCCTTCTGGATAGATCCCCTAGCACCAAATTGCTGTACTCTAGAAGAACAATTTCCCTCAGTCTTCTTCCACCAAGGCCAAGAGAACAAGAGAAATCTTGATGCATTGTTATGCTTTCTAACACAAATTTATTTCACAAAGTTTTGCTGCTGTAGAAAAATGCTTTGCAAAATGTAAGAGAGCATTGTTTGTAGAAAAGTCCTTTCCTCCCTCGGCTAAGGGCACCCTGTATTTTTTCTTTCTGTCTTTACTCCCTTCCTGGCCTGCTTTGTTTATATGACAAAGTCAGCATTGTACTTCACTCACTTATGTGCATTCATTCATCATGGTAGGGAAGACGAAACTGTAAATTGTGGTTCTAAAGGCAGTGTGGCAGGCAGAGTAGAAAGGTCTGGAAGTCAAGTCTCATGAATTCAGGCTTGGATTTTGCTAATTTCTTCTCAGACCTCAGCATCATCAATTATATGTGAGGAAAAGATTTCTTATGTCATAATGCATGTAAGATATTTAACACTGGCCAGCAGAGTAAACACACAACACATTCTAGATGTAGCTGGCATGTAAGTTGATTTTACTAAATGTTTTCTTTCTTGGGTGTGTAGGATAGGGGCCCTAGGTTCCTGCAGAGTATAAAATGGCTACTAAAAGGCAAGGACATGGGAACAACTGTGTGACACTGCAGACAAATACTGGCTAGTTCTGGGAGCTGGTTGTTTTGCTGTGGGTCAGCATGAGATAAGGCAAACATGTAGACTTTGAGTAAGACAGATTTGGGTTCTGGCTTCCATCCCACTGGTTTTAGTAGTGCAAAATTTTGTAGGTTACTTAATAATTCTTCTCTTAGATGGAGGTTATGAAGATTGTAAAAGATAATGTGGGAGCATGCTTAGTAGAGTGACTCAGGTGCTCTATGTTCTTCCTAGAAAGCTAGGCTAGAGCACTGAAAGTGAAGGCACTCTCAGTGTGAAATGATCCAGGAGCAGTTAGACTGGGGTCAGGGAGATAGTTCAGTAGAATAAGCTCTTGCCTGACAAGTGCAGGGTCCTGAGTTCATATCCCTGGTACCAGGAAAAACAAAACAACCCCCCCCTTCAAAAAAAGAAGCAGTTAGGGCAGCCCAGTGGTGCTGAGAGAAGACTGGTGAACCACATGTGTGTAACTTACCTGGGGCTGCTAGTCATCCCCACCATTGGACTCTTCTGGGCACAGACTAGTACCAATTTCAAGCCTTGTTGAGAAGAAGGGCTACAACTGGCTTCTAGTTGTTGCTTCGGAATGAAACTTAACCAATCCATTCAGAGAACAGTCTGTTTGAAGCTGTGTCTACAGTTTGACTGAATTAACTGATAAATGAACAGAAAACTCACTCCACATTCTGGTTGTAAGGTCTGTGGATAGCCTATCCAATCTGGCAGTGTTTCATTTATTAGCCTGTATAATGTTTTGGCACTCTGTGAGTACCAGTCTTGCGTAGGTTACTACTGAAGCAGGGAAGTTGAGCCATGAGCCGTATGTGCCAACATGCCTGACCTTAGCTCCCATTATGTAAGATTTGGTGTTCGCTTCCTAACCCACCAAGAAGCACCCAACCATAATCGAAACAGCCAGTTTCTATACTCTGGTTTCTCTTTAGATCATATAAATCTTTCGCCTTTTAAACAACCAGTTTCTGTAAAATCTGATTTGTGAATAAGCAGGACCCTGTGGCAAGGTGAGAGGATTTCTCAGGAGGATACTGAGCTGGGAGGAAGTGGAGTGTGGAAAATGTTTTGGCAAAGGGAGGTCCACATGTGGGGCAGGCAGCTCAAGAAAGGACTTAGCCACAGAGAAAGTCAGGAAGATTCAGTGAAGGACACAGTGGCCAATGCCAGGGCCCTGGAGGCCCAACAAACAAAGCCCTCTTTAGATTGATGGGGTTTTTCTGCCCACAAATAAGATAATCATGTGTCTAAGGAATATCTATGCTCTGTTTAAGGTTACTGTTAATGGTGATTGCACAGGTGTACTTCCTGCCTGTGGCCCCCTCCTAAGTCAGACTTTCCTGCTGGGACCTCTCACCTTTGCTCTGATGTCCACTCAGCCTTCAGTCTAGAGCTCACATCTGAATTAGTCTTCCTGATTTTGACAGCTCCCTGCCACCCAGTTGCTGCACACTTTTTTCTGGAACCAGTTCATCCCTTTCACCCTTCTGCACTGGGAGCTCCAGGAGAGTATCAGGGGGGCCTCTGTCTTTCTTGTTCACTTTTTTTTCCTTACCAAGGTTGGCACTTCCTTTTAACAGGCTAGCACTCCTGCCTGGGAGCCAAATTTACCTCAGTCAGCCTTTTATTTGGCACTCTTAATTGCACAGTTGCACTTGACAGAGCAAACAGTGGACGGGTACCTGTAATCAAACAGTCCTGAGATTTCAAGCACTTTTGTTCCCTCCTGGAGCAGTCACTCAGCCTTGGCAATAGGTAATTTAAATTCCAGGCAATGACTTTTCAAGCTGCTTCAGTGGCTACATTTCGAGAGCCATGGAAAAAACCCAACCCTTTGATAATTAGACTCAATCACTTTTCATAATTCTACTGTGTGCAGTAGGATGGTTAGCAAACTTCGTTACCAGCAGCCTGATGAGAAAGCTTTACAGATCTAACATAGATCTTGGTGTAATTTTGATTTGCAACCAAACCAAAGCTACTCTGTGAAGCAGCATTTCTCAAACAACGTGGTCTTATAATTTCATGATTATAAGTAATTTCAGAGTAGGCACAGGAAAAAGCATACAATTAGCATCTCATCTGTGTATGTTTGTTCTGACTGTCACAGACGAAAACAGTCACCACCATAAACCAGTACAATGGAGTTGCTGGAGTTGTAAATTGATATCTTTTCTTTTGCATGGTGTGTCTGGAACATTGCCAGAAGTCAGATGACACTTTGTAATTAAGAGGAGTGTGTCTTTAAGACATTTCTAGAATGGAGGAGTGCCTTCCTATCTGACAAGGACTTAACACGGCCAGAGGCCAGCGCTGCTCTTTATGTCACATTCCTAAATTATTTCTTCAATATCTCTTTAACCTTAATTAAGGAGCCTGTGAGTTCCTTCAGGGCAGAGGTCATCTTTGTCTTGTTTTTTCTGCTGAACCCTCAGCACACAAAAGAGGCACTTCATAAATATTGGTCAATGGTTACATAAATGACACAGATGAGCAAAACTGTTCAGTGGTGCCTCTACTCACAAATGCTTTTGTTTGTGAACAGCTGGTTCTCAAACAGAAGCACTTGGCAATATTTTGTTTTTGTTTGCAAAGTTTACAATGGTAATAAACATGATTACTGCTATCTTTCCTACACCTGTACGAAAGTAGACATCTTTTCCAGAGTCATGGAGGGAATTAAGTTCATGAACTGGGGCACCAATGTATTTATATATGTGCAGTGTTATTTATGGGAGCTCAGTCTAAGTGCCATGAGTTAGAACTCTGTTCTTTATTGGCATCTTGCTTCATTACTATGGCTTATATAACAAAGTACCTTATAACTTATGTTAAAACTTGACCACATTTATTTTGCTTACAAATATAGAAATGACTCAGTATTTTAAAGGAAGCCCATTTCTTCCTTTAGAAGAAATGGGAGGCTGGAGAATAGAGAATGTTTCACGAGAGCTGCTCCTAGCCTAGCTTAAGGGCTCTAGCAGGTAAAGGCTGAACAACTAGGCCTCCATACCACCCTCTCTAGCTTTGCTTTCTATCTCTGTGAAATCTCAGAGCATGATAGCATCAGGGTAATCAAACTTCTTATATGTAGCTCAGAGCTCCAGAAGTTCCTGTTCTTGGGAAAGAGAAAGACAGTGGAAATTGTATCGATTTTCATAATCTAGCTTTATAAACCTCACAGGATCACTTCTGTGTCCTATCTGTCTGAAGTCACTAAAGCCAACTCATAAGCAAGGAGACCATATTTTTTAGGAGAAATATCAACAACCCCACAGTCCTGTTTACTTATTTATTTTTTTTGCTTAATAAAGCTTGAACAATTGCTTATTATTTGCAACATGAAGTCTCAACTAAGATGCAGATAAAAGCCACATACATAGGACTTGGAAATCTAAGGATACTCCCCAAACACTTTGCATTGACTTCTTTTTTTTTTTCAATAGGGAGCAAATTTTATTCAGATGTTCCACCATTTTCTGTTTGTGATGAGTGGCTTTGAGTGATGCCTTCAACCAGAAGGAATTATTGTTGATGGAGAAGCGTCTTGCATTTTGGTTTTATTATTATTATTATTATTTTTATTGAAGAACAAATAGCAATGAGACAGTTTCAAAACAAATTAACAGGACAGATTTGATAAATTAATACATTGCAAACTGTTGTCATAATGTTTTGGTATCATACAAGGTGCATACATGATATTATACTTATAGACATTATTATAGCAGATGTCTCTAATCAGTGAATTAAGAGAGTGTAGCTATATACTTATTTTAATTTTTATAGGTGAATTATATCACAGACTCAATAATTAATACTTTCTACCTTGTTATCTTCCTGGTGGTTGTCCATAGTACTAGATGCCAACATAATATTTTGTCCGACCACTATTAGTCCAAATCTTGCTTCTCATAGAATTATGCAGAAGCACGGCATATTTATCCTAACTGTACTGTTTATACACACACATCATGATTCTTCCTTTTTTTTTGTCTAGACCTGTCAAAGATGGGCACTCCATGGTCATTAAACTAATTTAGGTGCCTGACTCGGCAACACAATCCAACACAGTCCAGAATTCCACAGTAATAGTGAGTTATCTGAAGAAGATGTTGACTATAGCCATTTACAGCTCAACTTATTATTATAGCCCCACATTATATACCTCATTTTTATACTTATCTGCTGGATGGTTAAGACCGAGATAGATCAAGCCCTATATATCAAAAGATGTAACTTTTATATCTGATGACGTCAGTGAAGTTCCCTCAGGGTTTATCTTGTAATCCTGTACCTTACTCTGTAGATCCTTTGTCTGTGTCATCCCTATGGATGAGGCACGGCCAATGCTTGACCAGTTTGCTCTCTATGAGAGCCTGAGAGGAAGTTTTCTCTCTATGTGACTCTCCCCAGGCACACTATAGAACTTCAGTCTCTTTCCTCTGTGGCTCCACAATCTTCTTGATCAGAAAATTTGGGGCACAACTGAGTTTCATGATGTTGCAGTACAGGTTCTGGTATGCCCTGAGTCTTCGCTGACCTTGAAAGGCTAGGGCCAAAATGTTGGCTGGCCTTGCAGCTCTTCTATTTCTCCAATTTTGATCTGTAAACTTAGGTCGTTAACCATCCAGAAGAAAAGCTAATTAGTGTCCTGCAGCATGTGCTGTTCAGTTTGCCCTAACTATCTGACTCAATTATTTTTAGTTGTTGTTGTATATTTCTATTTGTATTTCTTCTTTTGACTTCTTATACGAGGGAGACTATATATTTGCACATGTGTGTCTGGTTTATTTCACTTATGAGTATATGTTCAAGTGGCATCCACTTCAATATAAATACTTCAAGTTTATCATTCTTTATAGATGAATAATACTCCATTGTATAGAAATTCCAGATCTTTTTCAACCATTCCTCATATGACAGGCATCTTGGTTGTTTACAAGATTTTTCTATCACAAATTGTGCTGCTATAAACATAGGTACAAATATATCACTATGATATAATGTTTTCAGTTCCACTGGGAAAATTCCCAGTAGGGGGATAGCGGACTTGAATGGGATTTCCAGTCCCACTATATATATATATATATATATATATATATTTTTTTTTTTTTTTTTTTTTGGTTTCATAATGTTTTGTTATTGTAGAATGTGCATACATGATATTATACTTACAGACATTATAGCAGATGTCTCTTATCAGTAAATTAAGAGAGTGTAGGTGTTTATATATCATATTTTTTATACCTGAATTACTTCAAAGATTCAATAATTAATACTTTCTACTTTGTTATTTTCCTAGTGGTTGTTCATAGTACTAGAAGC
>PVKA01000155.1:164644-251117 GCA_004027165.1 Ctenomys sociabilis | reverse complement strand
AATATATACTACTAGTATACTATTAGTTTATTTTAGTTCCTTGAAAAGAAAGTTTGGTGTTACCATGTTTATTTTTTGTAAAAATATTTCTGCTTAGGTCTTTTACTTGAGTAATTACTTTGAAGATAATGATATACAATGTAGTAACTACTGTTATCTTAATTGATTATGACATTTTGTTTTTTCATAAAATAAAAAAAAACTTTCCTTTTTTTTTTTTTTTGGCGGGACTGGGATTGAATTCAGGCCCTTGCACTTGCCAGGGAAGTGCTTATTCCACTGAACCATCTCCCCCACCCTAACTTTCCATTTTGAAGGGAAATTAGAAAACCATCTGTTCAATCTACAAACTTTTCTATAAAACTCCCTAATATCTGCATCTATATACTCAGAAGTTGGAGGATGAAGCTACTTTATGATTTCAACATGTGAAGCAAAAGCAACTCCATACTTCAGGTGGCTGACCAATAAATTCAGCCTACAAATTTAACTTAACTGACATTAGGAAAAGCAGTGATATTTGTATCTTCCTAATCAAAATAGCTATTTAATGTATCTATATGTTCATCCTTATACACCAAAGATTATCTTAGGAGTAAACATATATTTGATGTAAACAGAACATGAAGACTTAACAACTCAAGGATGAAAATGAAACTCTATGCAGTTTATTCCTAAGATTTAAATAGGTTGTTTGGCACAGCTTTTCCCATAGTAAAATTTCAAATGATCTGACTCCCAAAAGTTTCCAAGAAAACCATTACTGTTGATAGTACCATCACCCTCACAAAGGTACTATTTTCATGCTTGGAAGGTCTGCATCCCAAAATATGCTCTTATCACTTGGTTTCCAAAGTAGCACCATATCTGTATCTCACAAGACTGTCCTAAAATCAATTCACTTAGCTGCTTTGTTCCACTTGTTCTTTGCAAACAAATCTATAAACGATACCAACATTTAATTTCAAAGAATTCCCCTCCAGTATAGACAATGTCTTTCCTGTCTAGGAACAGGGGGATCCTGGTAAGGACCCTTGAATGGTTGCATACTGGCATGACATCTGCATGAAATGAGTCATTCTTAGCTTGTCATTATACAAAGGAATGGCTTCACTCAAGCAGAAGAAATGTGGAGGCTGATTCTGGTGCTCTTCCTGGCAAATAACCAGGAAGGTAACCAGGTATTCACTGTGATGCAACCACTGGAATGATCCAGCCCCCTTAACTACTTTTGGTGATCAAAATTTAAAGCTGCCTCTAATCAACAACATAATGATGCTAGTTAAGCTGAACAAGTAGCTTGATTGTCTAGTGTCACCTACAGGATTAAGTGTACTGCTGGGTATGCCTGGGCAGGTCATGGAGATGTGACCTTGGTTACTATAACTGGTTCCTAGCCTCTTCCTTTTTGGTGCTGCTATCCTGCTGCTTTGATTCCGAGGTGTCATTCCAAGATGGCAGGTTTTCCACCTTAGAGTCAGCCAATCATTGACTAAACCTCTGAACCTATGGGCCAAATACCACTGTTTTAAGATGCAGTATACAATAACTGTTCCCCAAGGTTAATATAACATTGATGAGAGTAGTGGCTTTTTAAATTATTTATTTATTTGGTATAGGGTCTATCTATGTATCTTAGACTCCTAATGATTCTCCTGTCTCAGCCTTCCCAGCACCAGGGTTACAAGTGTACCACCATGCCTGGTTTTCATGGCCAGCGCAGCATATAATACCAGGCATTGAACCTGAGTCCTTGCACTTGCCAGGCAGGTGCTTAGACCATTGAGCTATCTCTCTAGCCTAAGATTAGCAGTTTTTAACACTGTGCAAATCAGAGAATCCCTAGTGTCTTAAGCGATTACATAGGGGCAACCTGTAACTGTACAATGTTCTTATCTCTTTTTTTTGCTGGCTCAGCAGACTCTGGCATAGCATGTGGTTCTGGGGATCAACCTGTGGCCTGCCTAAACTTGCCTAAGCAGGCACTTTAGATCGCTGAGCTATCTCTCCAGCCTCAATGTTCTTATCTTTGAAATCATTCATGAGTTTCAAGTTAGTTCAGTTCTCATGATGGCTTAAGATTTATTTGGACTGCCATCCAAGCATGCTTAGGATATTGCTGGTGGCATAGAAATTAAGCTGAGGGGTAATAATTCTTGCTTTGACATTCCAGATATGTAACAATGGAGTCTCAGCTTAGGGTGTGAGCAGAGAAGGAAATCAGCACACTAGGAAGCTGGGGTTACCATAGTAACAAAAGCCAGTGCTTTCAGAGTATTTACTATGTTCTGAATTTGCTTTAAATACTCATAATAATTAATCTGATCTTTACACCTACCTTAAATTATGCACCACTAATATTTTCATTTTACAAGCATGGAAGAACAGTCAATGTTCTGATTTGTCCTAGAGAGACTTTAATATGTGAAGGTGGGCTACACTGGTTTACTGTTATGCTGTAACCTCAGAGGTCTTCAGTCATTTTATACTGCAGTCATTTGACATTTGAAATCAGTTTTACCCTCTCTTATCCTCCTTTTAAGCTTACATTCAAGTGTTTATCATTTCAACAACTCTTTGAGTTCTTTAATTCACTTGCCTCTTCCACCTTCCTTCCTAGTGACCTGATGCCACCTCTAACTCTAACATTAAAAAATAATAAGCTTCCATTCCAATGTATACCAAATGTGCTTGGCCCTGAAATGTACAGCATCAAATACACATTCAGGTACACATGCACGCACGTGTGCGCATGCGTGCGTGCACACACACACACACACACACACACACACACTTCCTGGAAGTCTAGACTAAGCATGGCTGGCCTTTCAATTACTATCACACTTAAGAAAGCAAATATATCATTCTAGTATTTTCCAGAACTGAAACCTAGTTGGAATGAGGAAGCAGTACACATGAGAATGGTTGAGCTGGTGCACACCGAAGCAGTTCTTCTCATTCCTTCAGTAGCTATGTTAGTTCCTCTGCTATCAGAGGTTCCATTTAATTTCCTCCTATATTGGCAATGATCTCCTTTGATGTCTAAGATAGCTTCCCTAAATATTCACCTTTGAAGGTTGGTTCCCTTCTACAACAATGTCCACTTGGAAAGAGGGACAAACACTAAGGCATTAGCTTCTGGTCTTCTAAATAAGTAGAAAGCAGAGAGAGAACAGCAGCTAGCAGGCTAAAATGTTGAATAGTGCTTTCAGCAGCTCAGGAATCCCAAGGATCAGGGAAAACAGTTCAAGACCCAGAAAGGGAAGAGGCCTTTTTCAACCTTTAGTCTTGCAGTTGAGCTTACAAGAACCATGTCTTAGGGCTGAGGATAATGCACTAGAACTAAGATCATGCCAGAGAGAAAACAAATATAGCAGTACCTAATAAAGGCTAAATACAGCATTCAAGGTGATCAGAGGAAACCTTAATACTTTTTGGATAATGAAACATTCTCAGAGGCCTCTCAAACTTTTCATCCTCAATATCTGGCAATTAATAAAATATGCAAGGTATTTCCATAAAACAGTGATCTTAAAGAAGAAAACCAAAGATTCACAACTGTGCCAGACATCAGAATTTTTGAGCAGGAACTTTAAAGTAAATATGGTTAATGAGAAAAAAAACTACATTTGAACAGATGCCTGTAACTTAAAGTGGAGATAAATGAAGTTACACAGCCAAAAACTATTGTTTTGAAAATAATTCAATAGAAAGTTTACATGACCTGGTAATATAATTGGTAAAATACATAAGCAAAAAGAAAGCAAAAATCCCAGATGAAAACTTTATTAAATACATTATTAAATATACTATATATGATAAACAGATAATACAGAATACAAAGGATTTGAAAAGCACAGCAATCTACCTTTGTGGCCTAGGTGATGTTTATAGAACATGAGGACTAAAACCTAAAGAGAGCACACACTCTATGGATAGTGGCACGTGCCTGTAATCTCAGCTACTTGGGAAGCTGGGGAGAGAGAACTGAAAGTTTGAAGCCAGTGTAGACAACACAGAGACCCTGTTCAAAAATGAACAAACAAAGAAACAAACAAACACAATAAAAAAAATAGGAGGAAGGGAAGGAGGAATGTATGAAGTCCATACAAACGAACATGAAATGTTTATAAAAATATACCACATACTAATCATAGACAATTCTCAAGATTTCAAAGAACTGGAATCATTAAACATACCACAAATGAGCAAATGTTTGGAATTTAAACAACACATTTCTAAAAATTCTAGAATTTCATGCATAAAAGAATGTAAATGAAATATTTTGGATAATGCAAAGTCATTGGTAACTACTTGTTGATATGCCTGTATTTCATACCTTAAAAATTACTAAGGAAATCCTCATCATTCTGCATCAGTATTTAAGTAAGAAATATCTTGAGACAGCATCTACTCTGTAGGAATTTCAAATACCTTGAGGCAAGAAACATGGAAAAATGTATGGCTGAACAAATATGTATATGTGTGTGCACACACATGTGTGTATGAGTGTGTGTTTATATAAAGAATACTATCACTAGAGAGATGCCCACAAAACTTTTGACAATGTTTACGTCTGGGAGAAAGAGGAGAGAAAATGGACTGAGGATGTGAAGGTAAGTGAAGAACTGAAAGCCCAAAATACCTCTGCTCAACTTTCTAAATTGTTTTGCTATGGCTGATTTGCATATGTTGTTCAAAGGTTTATTTGCCTGCTTCTCAGCATGGGGACCTGAGTCCTACAGGGTGGGGCTGGTGTAACTGGATTACTCATGGTACTGTCGCTAGAAAGAATTAACAGTCTTCACAGAACTCTGGTTGGTTCCCACGAGAGTGGGTTGTTATGAAAAGAGGGGGCCTTTCCCTGAATCCCTCTGGCTTCTTGTCTTTCAAACATACTTCCACCACTCACTAAATGTAGCCAAGGAAACATTAAACAGAAGGGGCCTTTCTCACATTTTCAGT
This sequence comes from Ctenomys sociabilis, assembly GCA_004027165.1. Classification (NCBI taxonomy): domain Eukaryota; kingdom Metazoa; phylum Chordata; class Mammalia; order Rodentia; family Ctenomyidae; genus Ctenomys; species Ctenomys sociabilis. Next base: position 246,152 of record PVKA01000155.1, on the reverse strand, counting down.
CTTCAAAACTGTGTGCTAAAATAAGCCCCTTTTTTCTTATAGATTACTAACCTCAAGTTATTTTGTTAGAGTAACCTAAAACAGACTGATACATAGTCTATGATGTGTGTACTATATTTATAAGAACAATGTTTTAAATAACCAACTGCTGAATATGTACTCAGTTTGAACACTTGTGCTTATTTTTTGTCTCAGTGTAACTGCTGTGTGCCAGCATAGGCCCTCAAGTCATAGATTCTACAAAAACAATAAGAAACAAAAAAACTTACCATTACTATTTATTCTGGACTCTACAGGAAAAAAGTTTGAGTGAATATAACTCTTGAGTTTAACAAAATTTATAATATTGTACTTCAGGCATTAATAAATGGTTACATGAATATCTTACAGTGTTTTCCATGGAAGATAACTGTCGAATCAAAAGGATTGCAAGTATGTCTTTGCTAAAACAACTTAATAATATATGTTTTCAGAAAACTTTAATTTCTGACCTCGCATATTGGTGCTTAAGTCCTTTTTCACTTTTTCAACAATGTTCTGTACCACAGTACTTTTGGAAGGCACATAAGCCAATTCCCAAGGGTAAGGAAAATTGACAGGTGCTTTGATGAATGAAGGTACAAAATTGACAGGAAACGCAGTATAATTGAAAGGTCCAGACTTTTTTAAAATAAGAACATTGCGTAGTCCCAAGAGTGAAAGACCAAAAAAAACTGCTATGAGTATCTCCACAACTAAAGCCATACATTTCCGCCTCTAAAAAGGAAAAAATATATATATTAATTTTGCTATTATTAAATTTATAATTGGCTAATACTTTTTATTAACAGATAAGGAACGTTTTCCTTCATAAGGAAAATACACATGGTCAATAAATAATTTCACTTTGACAGTGGCAACTGTACACATTTTCTCTTTCTGACACCGTGCTAGTATTTCACTCCATGAAAAGTCTATGTCTAGAATAGATATCTCCAACCCCCAAAATGAAAAACATAAAACAATATAAATTAAAATGAAATGCACAGGCATTCAGAATTTCCTCTGGTGGCCTCTGAACTGTTGAAATATATATAGGTCAACTTAACTTTATATATATACATATATATATAAAGTTAACTATATATATAGGTCAACTGAACTTTATATATATATATATATATATATATATATTTATATACATTTATACACATATACATATATATTTTATATACATAGTTCATCTTACCTTTAAAGTAAAATTCTTCCAGAGAAGAATCATAAGCATTTTGAACACCAACAAAGCCATCCTTTTAAAAGTATAAGTTCAATTCTATAGAATGGGTAAAGATTTAAAAATAAAATAAAGGTTATCCAACACTATTTCTATTTTACATGAATTACTTAAATTAATTGCTTAATTTTCTATCCAAGCTTTAAAGATGACAATAAAAGAAACATTTGAAATATTTGAGTCATTTATTCCTTATGTATTTTTAGTTTATTCTATATCTGTGGTGATCCTGATATGTGTGAAACGTCAAGCACTAAGCAATGATCAGTAACTTGTTGATTCATGTTTCCAGATATAGAAGTAACAGCCACCAATAACACTACTAAGGAGCACAGATCTGCAGTGGACTTTGGGAGGTGATTGGAAAGGGATCTGTGCTCTGATAAGAAGCCCCAGAGAGATCCTATATCACTTTCACCAGTGACAGCACAAAGACAAATACTGACTTCTATGACCCAAAAAAGGGACCTCACAAGCACCAAATCTGCTTATACCTTAATCTTGGATGTCCCAACTTCTAAAACCATGAGCAACACATTTCTTCTGCTTATAAGCCAAGAGTCTATGGTATTCTTTTAACAGAAGCTCAAATGAACTAAAAGAATATTAATTCCCTTCACTTAATGGCAGTTTGGGCAACATTTGCTATGTGTTATGTTAGACACGGATGTATAATGTGGTATGTTAGATACGGCCTTACAAACACAACAGACAAAACCATGCTTCACAGTGTGGATGGCACCAACCCCTAGGGTCTAAAACAAGACTGCCTAAATCAAAGTCCCAGCTCTACCACTAATAGTGTGATCTTGATTAAACTCTTAGGACTATGTAGGAAAGCATTAGTATTAAAGACTAGCAAGAAGAGTCATTAGATTAAGACTTTGGTTTATAAGGAAAAACCTGGGGAAAAAAGGACCTTGAGAAGGATTGCTATCAGCTTCCATTAATCCTGATCCTTGGTAATGGCACAGGTGATTTCAGAAACTGCAAATGCCTATAGCTACCTGGCACAAAAAATAAACTGCTGAAGAAAATAACATGATGCTAGAGTCAACTATTGCTATAAACAATCTTTCTGAATATAACATAAACATACTCTACTACTACATTCTGAAAGTAGATATTAAAAGCACAAATAATAGAAAGGCCCTATCAAAATCTAAAATTTTTGCCCATAAAAAATTAAGAATATGTAGTTATAATAATGATGGCAGAGAGGGAGCAACACTGATTGCTCTAAGGTACTCACTAGGGTCTGCAAGACTGCTTCACTGGTTGAGACACCAGCCATTGGAATGTAATTTCAAGGGGACAGTGAGCAGGTACGGAAACATGAACCTTTAATGGAAAACTAGGCCATGTGCCAACCAATTCACCACTCCACTTCCAGGAGAAGCCCAAGCTGGTGGCTGCTTCTTGGTGCCCACTGCAGCCATCACCACAGCCAGCTGAACAGTCCCCCTTACCATCTCTGACTCATGACCCAGAGACAGGGACAACCAGAAGAGAGAATGGAGGGCTGCAGCAGGGCCAGAAGTGGTGACGCCAGGAAGATGAACCAGACAGTCCATACTCAGGCTTTTGTCTCCTAAGCACTGAGAGAACCGCAGGCCCAAAAGGCCCTCAGGAGATGGAGACAGGTTGCAGGCAGTGAGCTACAGAAGCACTTAGAGACTGCTAGGTACTTTCCTTTCAGGGTTTTAGCCTCCCCATTGCACTAGGCACAAAGAGGAGGTGCTAGAGAGAAACTCAGTCTACAGCAGCTGGGATCCGTGGGTGGAGAGAAGTAACTGGTAGATGGCATAGGTGGGCCAGCCTCCTCCTCAACCCTGAAAGCCAGTGACATCTGGACTTGCTGAAGCACAACTGGAATCTGCAGTTGAGACCAAGAGAGGATGGGGTGGACTCTACTACCATCTCTTTGTTCCTCTCTCAACTCAAGTTATATAATCTCAAAGTATGATGACACAGGGTAAACATTTTCATACCAAAAGGGAGGAACAGAGGGAGAAAGAATAGGACAAAAGTAAAACTGAAACAGTAAGTCATGTATCTCCATGTCTTGCCCTTCTCTTATACCAATTGTGTATATTACTCATCTTTGTTCTTGTGGGGACATAATACAAAACACTTTTTTCAAGAAAGAGATGTTTAATTTAGCTCATGATCACAGGGGATCCAATACAGGGTCATCTGGCTCCAAGGCAAAAATGTCATGGTGGAAGAGTATGGTAGAGAAAAGATGTAAGATTAGTTGATTCTTGTCAGGAAGTAGAGCAAGGAAAGGTCCTGAAGTCATGTATCTCTATGACCCACCCAGACACACACAGATGTGTCCTTTACTAAAGACTTGGCAGCTCCCAAGCTAATCAAGTTGACACAATTGAGTTTAATCACTACGGAACACTTCAAATACAACACTACCAAAAGGATGATCCTACATATACTAAAGTGAGTAAAATTCCAGATGAAAAATTTTTAAAAATGATAGTTAAAATGACCACAAAAATAAAAAAGAACAGGGCCAGCCAAATAGCTCAGTGGATTAAAGCATCTGCATAGGGCTGGGGAGATGGCTCAGTGGAATAAGCACTTCCCTGGCAAGTATAAGGGCCTGAGTTCAATCCCTGGCTCTGCACCAAAAAAAAAAAAAAAAAAAAAAAAAAAAAAAAAAAAAAAAAAAAAGCATCTGCACATAGGGGCAGGGGCCAGGGGCTCGATTCCTGGGCATGCTATGCTGGCCTCACCCCTGGGGCACATTGAGATGGCAAGTGAGACTAGGTGTGGTAGTGTGCACCTGTAATCCCAGCTCTTGGGAGGCTGTAAACAGGCAGATCACTAAGAGTCTGATCTAGTAGTGAGATCCTGAGCATCTTGTAGACCCTTCCCTAAAAGAATACAAAAAAATAAAAATAAAAAAGATACAAATAAGCAGCTGAGTCAATGAAAGAAGACAATGCAGGATTTGAAGGACAGCTTCAATAAAGAGAAGGTGAGGGGAAGCAAATTCCTTGAAAGGGAACCTCAATAAGTCAAATAAAAACTTACCTGGAAGACTAAGCAGTACACAAGATGAACCGCAAGAGTATTAGGGCTTGAAGATGAGGTGAAAGCACTAGAACATTTAAATAGAATTGAAGAGAAAAGTAAAAATCACTGAGTAAGAGTTTTCGGATAAATCTCAAAAAATAACTGAAGGCTCATTATTTTCTACAAGAGGGCATAACATACAGATCAATGGCTTAAAAAAATCTAGTAACTCAAGTTCTTGACTAAAATTTCACAGATCTGGGAATTAGATGAATATTCAGGTAAAGGAGGGACTTAAAACTCCAAATAGGACTAGAAAAGAACCTCTCCACAACACTTCTCAGGCAAAACATCAGAAATTAGGAAGAAATAAGTAACGTTAAAAAATATAAAAAGAGAAATACCAAATCACTTTTAAGGGCAAACCCATGAGAATAACAGATTTAACTTAGAGGCCAGGAAGGCTTGGAACAAAATTATTCAAACCCTGAAAAAAAATTTCCAGACTGGATTATTATATCCTGCAAAGTTATCCTTCACTATTCCAGGAGAAAGAAAGATCTTCCACACTAAGTAAAACCTACAGGAAGTCATGATCACTGGTACTGCAGAAACTAATACAGGAACCCTATACACAGATCAGGAAGACAGTGCACACAAGTCAAAGCAAGAGTGGAAAAATGGCTGAACAACAGAAATGAGTCATATACTTGAAACACAACAAAGTGACACGAATTAATACATGTTTTACAATAGTAACAATGTAAATAATCTTAATTCTCAAATTAAAATACACAGATTAGCAGACGATCAAAAACAAAACTCATCTGTATGTTGTATGCAAACACACAGTTCACGTGCAATGATATTCATAGACTGAAAGGGTAAGGACACACAACAACTGGAGCCTAGGATGGATTTTTTTTTTCTTTATGGTGGAACCAGGGATTGGACTCAGGCTTTTGCACTTGCCAGGGAAGCATTTATTCCACTGAGCCATCTCCCTGACAACTGGAGCCTAATTCTTAGCAATAATTATATTTCTACCTGACAATATGAAATTGAAGCTAAAACTAGTCAGAAAAGACAAGACCATTATACACTGGCAAAGGTAACAATTGCCCAGAAGAGATAACAAGTGCAAATATATATGTGTGGGACATCTGAGTGACCAATTTCATAAAACAAATATGACTTGGCATAGAAAGACACACACAGGGGGAGAGGGGACTTGAATACCCTATTCTCATAAACAATTCACCCTGACAAAAATTCAATAATTAAAAGTACAGAGTACATAAAATGGACTTAACAGATATCTACAGACTGTTCTATCTAACATCAGCACAAAATACTTTTTCATTACCCCAATTAACTTTCTTCAAGACAGAATATATTTTAGACCTTAAAGCAAAGTCTTAATAAGTAGGAAAAAAGACTGAATCTCATGTATCCTCTCAGATCATGATAGAATGAAACTATAAATCACGGCAAAAGAAAACACCAATGCATGGAGATCTAATAAAACACTCTTTAACAACCTAAACAAAGGAAGGAGTATAGAAAGGAAGAATCATGATGTGTGTGTATGGACAGTATAGTTGGGATAGATATGCCATGCTTCTACATAATTCTATGAGAGGCAAGATTTGCACTAATGGTGGTTGGACAGGATATTATGTCGGCTTCTAGTACTATGGACAACCACTAGGAAAATAACAAGGTAGAAAGTATTAATTATTCAATCTGTGATATAATTTAGGTATAAAAATATAAGTAAACAGCTACACTCTCTTAATTTACTTTACTTATAAGAGACATATGCTATAATAATGTCTGTAAGTATAATATCATGTATGCAGGACCTTTCCTTGCTCTATTTCCTGACCAGAATGAACAATACCAAAACATTGTACGATACCAAAACATTATGAAAACAGTTTGCAATGTATTAATTTATCAAATTTGTCTTGTTAAGGTATCTTAAAACTGTCTCATTGCTATTTGTACTTCAATAAAATAAAAAATAAATAAATAAATGAGAAAATATTTAAAATCCTAGAAGTAAATGACAATGGAATAGCTCAGCAGATTAAAGCACCTGCAAACAGGTGCAAGGGCCAGGGGTTTGGTCCCTGGACCTGCCCTGCCAGCCCCACCCCTGGGGCACACTGAGAGGGCAATTGAGACCCGGCATGGCCCGCACCTGTAATCCCAGCATTTGGAAGGCTGTAAACAGTAGAATCACTAGGAGTCTGATCTAGTAGTGAGACCTTAAACACTCTATAGACCCTTCCCTAAAATACAGAAAAAAAAAAAAAAAAACAACAACAATGGAAACACAAAGTATCAGTTTCTGTAAACACAATGAAAGCAGTTCAACTAAGAAGCACAGAGCCAAGGGCACCTACATTAGAAAAACATCAAGGTCAAATAAATACCTAATGCTGTATCTCAAAGTCCTAGAACAACAAAACCCCCAAACCAGGAAATAAAAAAAAGAAATTATAAAAATCAGAGTAGAGATTAATGAAATCCAGTTTAAAAAAATCAATGGAAGAGTAAATAAATCAAATAGTTGGATCTTTGCAAAATAAGATTGATCAGCTTTTAGCCAAACTTACTAAGAGAAGGCCCAAATTAATTGGAGATGAAAAATACTTGTAACATATACCACTGAAATACAAAGCTATACCAGAAGTTATTTTGAAAATTTATATTCCCACATATTGGTCTAGAAGAAATACAAAATTCCCTAGACACACAAAAAGAATTCATATAGAACTAAGAAAAATATATAAAATCTAAATAAAGAGTTGTGATATTGATGCAGTAATTAAAACCCTATCGACTAAGGAAAGCTCAGGTCAGATGGATTTATTACTGAATTTTGCTAGACCTATAGAAAAGAACATTAATGTGCCTCAAGATTTTCCATGTAAAAGAAACACAAGTAATGCTTCCACATTCATTTTATGAAGTCAGTATTACCCTTTTGTCAAAAGCAAATAAAGATCCAATAACTAGAGAACTACCAATATCATTGATTAACATAGATACACAAATCCTCAATAATATCCACACAAATAATAGTGAACAACACATTAAGAAGATCATACTCCATGACCAAGCTGTTTCATCCCAAGGATGCAAGGATGGGTCAACATATGTTTATCAACAAATGTAACATACCATGCAAATAGAATCAAAGATAGAAATCACATGATCATCTCAATTGATTCAGGAAAAACCTTTGACAAAATTCAGCAACACATCATGATAAAAACCCTAAGGAAAACAAGAATAGAAAGACCTTACCTCAAAATGATAAAAGCCATATAAACCCACAGCCAAAATCATGTTAAATGGGGAAAAACTGAAACAATTTCTTCTAAAGTCAGAAATTAGACAAAAGTATCCAGTCTCACCCCACCTATTTATATAGTACTTTTAACATTAGCTAGAGCAATCAGTCAATCCAGTCAATCAATCAATGGAACACAATTTGGAAAGGAAAAATTCAAATTATTCCTATTTACATAATACTTAACAGATACCTAAAATTCCATGAGAAGACTTTTGTTACTGATAAATTCAACAAATTGGTAGGCTATAAACTCAATACAAAAATCAACAGTGTTCCTACACACTAATAATGAACCCACTGAGAAAGAAATTAGGGGAAAAATATTTACAGCAGCACTTAGTTATATTCTTCTCATTGCTGGGACAAAATATTCAAGACCCAAAATTAAGGAAGAAAGATTTATTTAGCTCACAGTTTGGAGGTTTTAGTCCACATTCGTTCAGCTGGCTCTAAGGTACAGCAGCACATGGCAGAGAGCAATAGTTCATGGCAGCAGAAAAACAGCAGGGAGCAAAGGGAAGAGCAACAGTTGTGGCAGTTAGCAAGTCTCTCTCCTTCCTCACATTTGTATGTAGATTATCTGTCAGAGGGCAAGTGCAGCGCTCAAACCCATAATCCCAGCATTGGATCATGAATTAATCACAAATGCTAGAAGAATGCCCCAGTGACTGCATGAAGCTTTGTGGGGACAACTAGACAGAAATCATAACAAGAACAAGAAAAATTAAATACTTAGAAATTAACCTAACTGAGGAAGTTAGACCACTACAGTGAAAACTATGTATAGTACTCTGGCGGGGAAAATTGAAGAGGACATCAGACAATAGAAAAATTCCCCTGTTCCTTGACAGGCAGAACCAATACTGTCAAAATGGCTATACTTCCAAGACTGATACTTAAATCTGATTCAATCCCAATCAAAATACAAATAATATTGCTCACAAAAATAGAGAAAAATCTTAAAATGCATATGAAATGAGAAGAAACCCAGACCAAAAGTAACCCTGGACAACAAGGAGAGCGAAACAGGAGGCATCACAATCCAGGCCCTCAAATTACATAACAAACCCACAATGATTAAAGAAAAAAAAAAAGCATGACAATGGCACAAAAACAGACACATAGATCAATGGAACAGAGTATCCAGAAACAACTCCAGGCACACTCAGTTACCTACCTTTGACAAAGGAACCAAAATATACACTGTAGGAAGGACTGGTTTTTGAACAATTGGTACTGGGAAAACTGGCTATCATTTGCAGAGGATTGAATCTAGACTCATATCTCACACCATAATGATTTAAACTAAAATTAAAATGGATCAAAGATCTAAATGTTGAAACAGAAACAATCTGCTAGAAAAGAATGTCTATAAAACTCTTGAGGACACAGGCACAGGCAAGAACATCCTGAACAAAACCCCAACTGCATAATAATACCAAGAATCAACAAATGTGATCAAGTCAAACTAAAAAGCTTCCACACAGCAAAAGAAAAGCCAACAACGTGAAGAGACCTACATAATAGGAAAAAAATTTTGCCAGCTATTCCTGAGGGCTAATATCTAGAATACATAAGGAACTCAAAAAACCTTAGACCTCCCAAAAATCAAAGACCTAATCAAAACTGGGCAAGCAAAATAGATACTTCTGAGAAGAATAAATGGCTAATACAAAGAATATACAACATCTCTTCCAATTAGAGAAATTCAAATTAAAATAAAATTGAGGCTAGGTGCAGTAGTGCAAGCCTGTAATCCCAGCACTCAGGAAACTGAGGCAGAAGGATCACTGGACATTCAGTGCCAGCCTGCACTCACTGTGACTTCAAGGCCTTCCTGAACTATATAGAAAGACTCAAAAAAACATAAAATAAAATCATCATATTACAGTGATACATATATACCCATGTTTATAGCAGCACAATTCATAATAGCTAAATCATGAAGGCAGTCACTATGTCCAACAGATAAATGATAAACAAAATATTGTGTTTATACACAACAGAGTACTGCCATACAGGATAAATTTGAGTCATTTTAGGAAAATGGATGCACTTGGAGAGCATAACGCCAAGTGAAATGAATCCAAGACACAGCTTAAATATTGCACGATTTCTCATATATGAGACACCCAAAATATACACATAGAGCCAAGTAACAAATGTGCAAAAGGAAGTAGGGGAATGGATCATTGGAAAATGGGAAGGGATGACGAGATGGAGGATGTGAGAAGAAAGGAAAAGGAGATGAAAACAGAATTGAGATGTGTTATTTACATGTACCAACTTCCTATAAGGAATATCATTTCTGTGTAATGCAAACGTGTACTAATAAAAATCAAAAACTGAAAAAAGAAAGTATATATGCTCTTAGACCTAACTCCTTCTTGGGGCTTCATTTTCCTTATGACTTCAATATGCATGTAAAATATTAAATGAAATTTTTATGATTTTCTGTTTTATGTCAGCTTATTTCTCAAGCCTAAATGCAGAACCTAAAAAGAAAGGAAGTTTTTCATCATTTCCCTAAATGATGAAAAGCTGGTTTTTGTACAGAAGTCTGGAACTGTGGTACAGGGCAGGCAAAGACTCTACTTGACACACCTCTACCTAATCAAACACTTGAGTGCTGAGACTCCAATGGGGTAGAAAATGCTGCACAAACTTTGCACTTTGTTGCTAAGGAAAGACTGGTACCCTTCTTGTGATGTAAAGAATATTAAGATAGGGCCGGCGGTATAGCTCAGCGGACTAAGCGCTTGCTTAGGTAAGCGCAGGGACCAGTGTTCGATCCTTGGTTCCCCCAGCCGCGCCGGCCCCACCTTCGGGTGCGCTGAGCCGGCAATGCAATCCGGGCGCGGTGGCGCGCGCCTGTCATCCCAGCACATGGGAGGCAAAAAGCAGGAAGATCACTATGAATGTGGGCTGTATGCATAGTGAGACCCTGCACCAAAAAAATAGAAAAAGAAAAAAAAAAAAAAGAATATTAAGATAATTGTGTATGGGGTTTTATAGATTTTGTTTTCCTTCTAATTCAGTTGCATATCCTTCCTACAACAATGTAATAAAGCTCGCCAACGAGTACAATATATGAGATCTGATGGTCCTTCTAACAAATCGTTAGAAACAGAGGTCATCTTTGGGTCCCCTCTAACCCGGACATGATAGGACCTTCTGGGATGATGGCAATGTTTGTGTTTTGTTATGTAGCTGTCAATACAGACCAAGTACATTTAATTTCTGAGTATTTCATTACATATAAATGATGATTTAAAATTATTAAGAAGACTGAAATATTTCAAATATCAACTTACAAAAACATGTAAAAACTACAAGCAATAAAGAGCAGACAAAATAGAGTTTCAGCCCAAAGGTATGAGATGAGAGACTTCATATTGCATACAGCCACTATGTACAATAAATATGTAACAATTAGATCTATATTCCCGGTAAAGCCAAAACCCACCTACAGGAAATGCCAAGACAAAGCACTTAACACAACTATGTCAGAATACTGACACTAACAGAATTAAATAAGGGCAGTCCAAGAAAAGTCATATATGAATAAAATATAAATGATAGGGTGCATTAAACAGTAACTGAAGAAAACCTAAATGGTTATAGTAAAAAATAAAATATATGAAGTATAAAAATGCTCTATTGTATTATCCAGAGTATGGACTATATTTTCTCAAAACCTCACCAACAATGTCATGAGGCTTTTGAAATTCTGTCTATCTGAGAGCAAGGATACCCGTTTTAATTGGCATTGCTCCTATTGTTAGTATTTCTCTTATATTTTACCGGCTTTGAATCTTACTTCCCTTCATTTTTCCAATAGTTACTTCTCCTACCCTCCAACTTATAGAATTCTTTATACAGTAGAGAAATAAGAACTTTGTCTGTGATATTTCAATTAGTCATTTGTCTTTTGATTTTGCTTGTGTTATTTGTTCAAATGATAGCACATATTTGTTGAGTAAATTTTGATTTGTGGAGATTTTCCTCACTCTAGTAATTTGTATTTTTCCAACTGGATATTTGATCCAACATCATTTAAATTAAAAAGTGTATTTTTTGTGTAGGATGAAATGTTACCCATATTATAGATCAAATTTCTATGTATACTTTGGTTTATTTCTCAATTTTCTATTTCATTCCACTTGTCTTTCAATTTAGGTACTTGTGTCTCACACTGTTAACTAGAAACTTTATGGTATGACTTAATATCTGGTAGAATTTGCCTTCAACTTATGAAACTTCAGCATTTCCCTATTTTTTTTAATGCTTATCTTTCCACAAAACTTTAGTACACAAAATTATTGCTTATCTTTATTGGGGCAGCACAAGCATACGCCCAAAAGGAGAAAATAGGCATTTTTATGATGTTAGGTCACCCTGTTCAAGTGTAAGGAACATTTTTCCTTTTTTTTTTGGTGAACTGGTGATAGAACTCAGGCCCTTGTGCTTGCCAGGGAAGCACTTATTCTACTGAGCCATCTCCCCAGCCCCTCTATTTCTTTTTTTAAAAATAATTTTATTGAGAAACAAATAATAATGAGATAGTTTCAAAACCGATTACTAGCACAGTTTCAATAATTAATACATTGCATATTGCTGTCTTAGTGGTTATGCATTGTACAAGATGCAGACATGATATCCTGTCCACACACACTATTGGAACAAATCTTTCTATTCACTGAATTAGAAGAACGTAGCTGTATATCTATCCTATTTTCCATATGCAAATACAAGATGGTTGTTCATTTGTATCCACTGTTGTTTAGTTTTGTCAGAGAAGGGTATTCCATTGTCGTTTAGATATTGTAGGTGCGTGAATTCAGCAAAATATTCCAGTATAGTCCAGTAGTCCATTATAGTAGTGAGTTATCCATAGGACTCTATTTCTTAATCTTACAAGAGGGCTTAACGTTTTCCTTATGTACATTTTGTATATTTCTTGCTACGCTATTTTAAAGTATTTTGCCTTTTAACTGCTATTATAGTTTCTTCCTTTATATTTTTACGGGGTTATGGTGTAGACCTGCGTGGCAAAGTTGCAGTATCCTCACTTTCTTGAATTTTGCGCAGGTTTCAGGATTCTCTTGGGCTAAGATGGAGACAGTTTCAGTCTTATTTTCTCCTGACTGAATCCACTGGCTAGCGCCCCAATACGGTACTGAAGTGTGACGCTGCTGACTTGTTACCAGCTCTACAGGGATGTGCAAACACAGACTGAACTACCCACACCCCTTAACTTTAACGTCCCCTTCGCCATTTATTGAACATTTACCACGTGCCAGCAGTTTAAATGTCATAACCTCCCTCTGAGCTAGGTATCCCTGAAGTTGAGAAAACTGATGCTTACAAAAATCAGGCAACTTTACCTCGAGTCAAAAGACTCACATTTTGAGCCAGTCGGGACTAAAATTAAGACATCTACCCGTCTTCGAGGCCCAGCACCACCCAGTTGAATAGGATAGCACGCCTCCATCCGCCGCCTGTGCCGGCTGCGCACTGACGAGCAGCGACGCCCAGCACCGGACCGGGACGCTGCGGGCCCGGCCCACACAGCGTCCGCGGCCGCACCCGAGCCCAAGCCCCCGCTTCCCACCGTCGCCTTGGCCCCCGGGCGTCGGGCGAAACTCGGGTGTGACCGCAACCGTCCCCACAGTCCGCTTTGTACTCGAGGGGGCGCCTCCGGGACCCCAGCGAGCGCGGAGGGTGTGTAGGGCTTGGGGAACGGCGGCAGCACGCACGGCCACTCACCGCCCACACTGCCGGTCCGCCGCGGGCGCTCGTCCCCCGGCCCGCGCCTCAAGCCAACGCCAGGAAACCGCCTTCCGCGCCCACTCCGCGAGCAGGGGCGTGGCGTGGGCGGGGCATCGCGTACACAGGAGGGCGTGACTCGGGCCTCGCGCACACCCGAACGGGTGTGGGCGGGGCGGGGGCGGGGTCGCGCAAGCCAGTAGGGCGTGACCAGAGCCTCGCAACTCCCGGGATGGGCGTGGTCTGAGCGGGCTGGGTTGGGCTTGCAGCAGGTGGGCGTAGCCGGGGCGCTTCGGCCACGCGTCGCTGTTTTCCCTATCTAGCGAGCCCAATACTGTACCTCAAACCCCAGCCTGCTCTGCCCCTCCTCTACAGCCCAGAGCTCCCCCTTCGGTCCCTTCTCACAGACACCATCCCTCCTCTCTGCCCACCTCGCGCTGAGCTCCGCTCTACCCTTCGGTTCATCCCCAAGGCGCCGGACCCTCGGGTCACCTCCAATAGGGGTCGCTTCCTTCCGACCTCTGCTCCGACCCCGGCCAGGTTCTCTCTGAGCGGATTCAGATGCCGGCGGCAGGCAGTGTGAGAGGAGATTTGGTGGTCTGTTTGGGTTTAGAGTGCTGTGGAATCCAAAGGATCAGAGACAAAAAGGGAAAGAGAATTTATTGGGTTTTAGGTGGCTCAGCGTGACCTAATGATGTCCAGAACGGCTGCGCACCAGAGCTCAGCCGAGGCATGGTTTTATATTTTGGTGAGAGGAACGGGTTGGTCTTTAGAACCTCGGGCGTGGGGTGAGGGTACAGCAGCAAGACAGAGCACTGAATAACAGCCTTGAAAGAAGGCAGCGCCTTATGCGTCCTGCCAGGACAAGCTGACAAACTATTACAGGACATGGTCGCCAATCTCACCAGTATTAGAACAAGTAGTTATAGCTACTGGGGCGGGGGGAGTCGAGAAGGACTGCGCTCTAAGTGTCACTTTAAGTGAACTTTCAGAGACACAAGCACGGGGTTCTGTAAACCTCTCATGCAGGCCCCCCAAGGCTAGTCTTGGGGCGAACCCAGCACAATGCTTGCTCCTCTTGGTCAACTCCATCCCAGTACCGGCTCCGGTGTAGCTTAATGGTTAGAATCACAGGTTTTGGATTCTATCAGAGGGCAAATACACACACACACACACACACACAGAGCCAAGAAACAATTTACATCTAAGTGTCAAACTGTTTTAAACCGACCTGAGCAGAAGCTTTGTCAGGAGAGGGCGCTGGAGGTCTAAGGGCTTCTCTTTCTAAGGAGGCGTTTCCTCCCTGGATTTTTCAGGCTCTTTGGTGTTTAGACGTTCCGTGGCACTCATTCAGCAGTAAGTGCAAGTTGTGAGTTACACAGATGCCTTATTAGGGCACACTTAATAGGAAATACAGATGTGGAGGCATATTATAGCAAAAGTTCGAAATCAATTCTTAGCCTGTGACTATGCTCATGACCCCTCCCACATAGCCTTGGATTGTCGAGGCCCAGATGTTTCCTTATAGCAATGTGTGGGTTAAACTGACTGTCTGGCTTGTGTTTTAAAAATATGCAGCGATTCCACCTTGCTTCAAGGCCGTTGCGTTTGGGGGAAGCCTGGCCCCATCAAGGACACTTTCAACTCTACCTACTCTTCTCAGACTCCTTCCCACCCAGAATTTTCCTATACAAACCTGCTTGATGGAACATGACGTAATTCTTGCATTCCATGTAACCAGTCATGTAATAAGCTAGCAGCGTTGTACTTGCTACTTGCAGACCGTATTTAAACTGATCTCAAATCTAACTCCAGGCTGGTGATTTGAACCTCTGGGTTCCCCAGCCCAACTAAAAGTTGTCTTCAAATTGCTGTCTGGTTTCCTTTTTCCTGATAGGAACACTACTGTGTATGTCTGCTTTCCTAGTCAAATCCCTTAAACCTTCTCAGTCTCCCATGGACAATGCACCAATATTCCTATAAAGGCGGCAGTAGGATTAAACCATCAATGTACTGGATGTGGTTAAAAAACCTGACTCTTGCTAGAGAGGAAAAGATAAATGGAAGATAGGAAGGGACAGTAATAGAGATTACTAGAAGGATTTTAAGGAAGGTCATCAGTGTAGCCAACTGGGAAACCTTTATAAATCCAGGGAAAGTTGGAGGGACAGACACTATGATGTGGAGGCCCAGACTACATACAAATTAGAGCTAAATAAAACACCCACCCTTAGAGATCACCAGCCTGCAAATAAATTTTATAAATGCTTAAATCTGCTTTCAGAGATCTATGACAGATATGGAAATAGATGCCAAAGATATTTAAAAGCAACAGAACAGACAACAACTTCTGGCTAACACTTTATTACTCAAATATCAAATTGAGAATACAGAAACCTTGGTGAAGACACACCAGTGTAAAGCAGGGCCACAGTCTTCATTTTGTTATTTAATTCTGACCATCCTAATTGTCTTCTTATTTTACCATAAATCCTGTACAGAAGTTACATTTCTCATATTGCTTATAGAGGACTCCATTTGCCAAATAAGAATCAGAATAAAAGGTCCCTATTTCATGCCTTTCCCACTTCATTTTTCTTTCCCTCTTAAAGATAGTGAAGAAAAACTGCTTTTAAAAAAGAATATTCTTTAATTTTGGACTCTCAATCTGCTAGGTCAAAGATTATCTTAAGAAGGTGAGATAGCTCAGCAGTTTAAAGCGCCTGCTTAGGCAAGCTTAGGCAGGCACAGGGGACTGGTTTGATCCCTGGCACCACTTACTGTGACAGCCCTGCCCTGACGGTGGGCTGAGCTGGCCAAAAATAAAAATAAAATAAAATAAATAAATAAATAAATGACAAGCAAGAGCTGGGAGATAGCTTAGTGGTCTAAGTGCCTGCTTCATAAGTGCAAGGACCCATGTTCAATCCCTGGTACTGCATGCTGTGTTGGTCCAGGGACCCCAAGAATACCATACCAGTCACCAAAATCAGGCATGGTGGCACACACCTGTAATTACAGCACTGAGGAGGCTGAGACAGGAGGATCACTATGAGTCTGAGCTGTGTAATGAGACTCTACCGAGTAAATAAATAAATAAAGGATTAAAAAATTAACAGACAAGCACTTTGATGATAGCTTGCTGTTGGTAACAGAGAAGTGTTATTTGCCACCTGAAGCCACCAATTGACTCATGTTGACAGCTGGATCCCAGAGAGGTCTGAAGGGGAACTGTCTGGTGTTCCCTGGGCATCCATTTACATTGCTTGTGCTGCTCTGACTGAGGGACCAAAGTTCCTATCTCATTGGAGGCAACTAAGGCCAAAAGTTTGTAATATAAGGCCTCTGGGTACTGTTTGGGGCTGGCCATCTTATTTGAAGTGTTGTCTTCCACCTGTTAACACAATCATGTGATTACAGCTGTGAGTAGGAACCCATCTCATATTTCTGGTTGCATTGCTCCGTTTATCATCATTTTTTCCCAACAAAAGGGTAGTAGTAGATTGAGTTGCACATAATAGATCGCAGCCAGATATGTTCATCCCAGACTGGAAAATATATATCTATGAGTCAGCGTTTATCTTTAATCATGGGAATTTTAGGAGTCTGTGCTAGATAACAATTTTTTTTCATATCTGAGTATTAATTATGGCTACAGAAAAGATTTTCTCATGGTCTTTTTGATGACTCATTTATTGGCCACTGAGAGACATTAGACTAGGTTGCAAGGTTACAAATTGTTGCTGTACTTTGTAACTTCTATAAAATTTTGAGGCTTTATCCAGTCATCTTCCCTGTAGAGGAGATACCCACAGCAGTAGCCCAGATGCACCAGAACTGAGCAATTGTCTACTGACTCATGCACATTTATTAATGTTAATGACACATTTCTGGGTCCACTTGAGGAAAACATAAGTTCTCCCATTGGAGAACTGCATAAGAGTTAAGGAAACAAAAGAATCATTGGGCTTTGGTTATAGCAGACATTATTATGAGTCAATTATGAGAGAATACATTCAAGCAGAATAAAATTAGCTAATTTTTCTTGAAACAACCTTCTTATTCTTCCTAAAGAGTATCCACAAGCCTTCCAAAGAGTCACAGGAATATTGATCACAGGTCTGTCTCCTCGATTTCTTGCTCTCATAAAGTCTCAAAAGCAACAGGTTTTATTCTTGATAAGTGAACCCAAGAAACATGTCCTTGACATCTATGGGTGTGCTTAAAAGAACTTAGTATGGTCTCTTCCATTTAGGGTAAAGCTGATCTATAGGTGATTCCTTTTTCCAAACTTTAACACATAATCATCAGGTTGAATTTTAGGGATATGGCTTCAGAGTCTGGTGCTGGGATGACTTTATTACCATATCCTAGTGAAGTCTTCCCTGTACCTGACCTGGATTGGTGATATATTTAATCATTTTCTGTGTTTAAGGATCAGTGTCTAGATATGAAGTTAGAAGTGGTCTCTTTTAGAGCATTTCATAAGGTCTTAATTAGAGAGAAGATCTGAGCAATTCTAATTAGTAAACCAATAGGTAATAGTTTTAGCCAAAATTCTTCGATTTCTTGGCCAACTTTCCAAGGAAGTTTTAATATGCAAATTGGCCCTTTCAATCTTTCCTGATGCCTGAGGATGCCAAGAGATATGATGATGTTATTCCCAAGATGTCACTCTAGAGACAAAAGAAAGTCTCCTGTCACTGTGAAGTGACTTGGGAAATCCAAAGCTTTAGTGATTTCACGGGCCATTTCAGTCCGGGTGGCATATGCTTCTAGCCACGCAGAGAAGGTATAAGCCAAAACTCAGAGGTATTTTTGTCCCTGATATAGACTATCTGGGTGAAGCGTAGTTGCCCATCTTCTCTAGGAAAGGTACGTCACCTTTGTATAAGTTAATCAAAGATAAAAACTTGACTTTTCCTTCTGGATTGTTGTGGAGGCAAACAGTGCCTCTTCAAAGGAGGCAATAAGTAGTTATGACTTCATAACTACTAGAATTGAGACTTCTCCTCAAAAAAAAGCATGACTGACCAAGGTGGCCAGTGCTTCGTACTCTGGATGGCATGAATCACGAATTCCTTTAATGCTTTTGTATTAATCAGCCTGGGGTAATAACGCCTTGCAATCTTCCTCTTTAATTCATCAGCCATCCTTCCTTGGTTTGTATCCTTGCTGCCTTGAATCTCTAACTAGAAAGGGCTCGTGCTTAGACCCAGAGTCAGAGGCCTTAAGGCTATGTGTGAGGCCTCATTCTGTGCTGCCTGTCTCTCACTGTGATCTGCCAGGGCATTTCACTGGATTCTGGGAGCATTGCCCTTTGGATGCCCCCTGCAGGGTTGGTACCACTGCTTTTAGGGGGGAAACCAGTGCAGGCCCATACTTAATGGAGAGCTTTTTCCTATTAGGAGTCCCTTTCTGTCCATGTGCCTGCACAGGCATGAAGGACTATGAGAGTGTATATGGAGTCAGCACAAATGTCGACTCACTTGTTTTCTCCAAGTTACACGGCTTAGGTGAAGGCAATGGCTTCAGCTCTTTGTGCTGATGTGACTGGAGGTAGGGGCTCTACCTTAATCACCTCTTGGAGGCTAGCATCTGAAAACCAGCTCTCTGAGCCCCTCTTTCATGGGACTGCTCCCATCAGTGAACCAGTCTACACTGGGGTTGTGCTAGTCCTTAAAAGCAGTTCTGCTGGAGTAAACCTGTTCTAGAGTCTCCACACAGGAGTGAAGGAGGCTGTCTCCTCCTGGTGTAGGAAGCAAGGTTTGGTGCACCTCCAGAGTAATCTCTGGAGATTCTAGGAGGAGGCTGCTATTTAGGTTGCCACACTCCAGTTAGTCACTGATATTCTCTTAACTTCTGAGAATGAATACTCTGAACGATGATGTGGGGTTTGCACCTCCAGTGGGTGCTCTAGAGTGATTTAATGGCTTCATTGACCAGGAAGGCTGTGGCAGCCGCTGATCACAAACATCCGGGTCATCTACATGACACAGAATCTAATTGCTCAGAAAAATAAGGCACAGGAAGGGGAATATCTCCCAGCTTTTCAGTAAGGATCCCTAGTGCTATGTCTTGCCTTATGTCTATATAGAGAAAACGCCTAATCTAAATCAGAAACTCCTAAAGTGCAAGAGACAGCCATAGGCCCTTGAGTTTTCTAAAAGCCTCCTGGTATCTTTCAGTGCATTCTTGGGGGCTCATGGTTGGGGCAGTATGTGACCTCACTTAGCTACGAGTCCCAAACTGTGAATCTGTATTCCAAAGTCCAGTCATCCCTGGGAAGGTCCCAAGCTGCCTTTTGATTTGAGGCCTCATTTAAAAGCTCCTTCTTTCTTTCAGGGGCAACAGATTGTTCCTCTGGGATTGAAGTACGTCCTACCTACTTACCTTTGCTGAGATATCTGAGCCTTTTGTGGGGACACTCAGTATCCTAAGGAATTTAGAACCCCAATAGTATTTCATCAGAGTACAGCTGATGATGTAGGTAATCTACATACTGCAGCACCTCTCCATTTTTAAAAAGTTGGAGACATTAATTCATTTCCCAGAGTGTCTATGAATAAATGTGGGCTGTTTCTGAATTCATGAGGCAGCACTCTCCAAGTATTTTAGGCAGTTTCCACAGCGCTAGGACTAGTCCATTGAAAAGCAAACAGCTATCATGAATCAGGATGTAACACGATGTTGAAAGCCATCCTTATGATTTAAAGCTGTAAATCATATAGTTTCACTCAGAATTTGAATTAAGACAGTACACTCATTAGTAACTGAAGTAGAATTATAGCTCCATTAGTAACTCTTACATCTTGAGCTAGTCAATATGTCCCATTTGGGTTTAAAGGGAAGAATAGGAGTGTTGTCTGGGGGCTGGCAATGGCCCCCAGACAACATGGTTGAAGAATTTAGGAATTACAGGCTAAAGCCTCCAGTGGGCCTCTATCTTAATAGGACACTGTTATTTATGAGGATAGTTGTTTAAGTCTTTCAGGAAATGACAGCAGGCAAGGTATGAGCTATCTTTCTGGGGATTTTAGTATCCCAGACTTGTGGACGTACCTCTGATAAAATTTCCAAAGGTGTATCTCTAAGTATAGTCTTATGAGCACAATACCAATGCTCCAAAAAAAGGAGGTGAATATTGTGGTGCCAGATAAAGAGTTGTCCTTAAAGAGGAAAAACCAAACCAAAACAAAAACCTCTTCCTAATAATGGGGTAGGACATTCTGGAAAAACCAGGAAAGCTTGAGTGAAAATTAGCTCCCCAAATCTATAGGTTAAAGACACTGTAGTTTGGCCTTCAGGATGCTGTCAAAATAAGCAAGAATGGAGGTCTTATTAGGCAGGGACCCAGGGAATTTGAGAAAGTCAGATATTGATCCTCCGGTATCCAATAAAAAATTAACATTTTTATCTGCCACATCAAATTACCCAGGGCTCCTACAGGGTGATGTCTACTTTGATAAGAGGATGAGAGACTCTGGGCCCTGTCAGTCTTTCAGGTCAGGCACAGTGGCAGCATGTGGCCTTCCTCTCCGTTTGGGAGAGAGAGCAATCTTGCTTTCACTGTTTTCCCTCTTTGCTGAGGGGAATCTTCCAGAAGGGCTGAGCTGACTGCAGTCTCTTTCTCAATGTCTGGGCCAGTCATGGTGAGCTTTCCAGAGACGAGAGCTCCAACTGCAACCCCAAGTCCACTTACTAATCACAAAATGGCAACACTGCAATGAAACCTGAATACTGGGGGTTTAGTTTAGAAAGAACAATTGTTATCTGCTATTTGGCTGCTGGGGCAACTTAGCTCATGTGCCAACAGAGAAGACTCTGCAGGCCGGGGAGGCAGTGCCTGCCACAGGCTCGCTGCCTCTGGTCTAGCTCTCCCTGGCAATAGCAGCCATCTGACCTCTTATTCTAGCTTACTCTACTGTATCTCTGTAGGTGGAGATGTGGGGGCTCTCTGAGGAGGCAGGATTTTGTTTTCTAATGTCAATGCCACAAAGCAGGCCTGATTTTGTCCCATGGTCTTTTCCCCTCAGCCTTGACATTTACCACTACTTTGTCTCTGCTGTTGAAGACCCTAAAGACCAAGGTTAAAAGTTCACTAATAGGGCTCTGAGGATCCATAGCCTGCTTCTGAAGATTTTGTGTGAATATCTGGGGTGGACTAGTCAATAAAATATGTTCCCAGTAAAATTTGTCTTGCCTGTGAGTTGGGCTCAATATTAGGATACTTATGAAGGGCTTCATTTAAGCACTCCAGAAATAAAGTGGGATTTTCTTTATTGCCTCAGGTGATTCCCATAACCTTTTTGTACATGATTGATTTATTCACACATTTTCTCATCCGTCGATCAAATGTGCAATTGCTTCACCACACTTCTGCAGCTAGCATTTCCATCCTGGTTCCACCAGCCAAGGCTCTTCCTTGGCGCTGCTGCCATGCCTGGGCCTTTGTCATTATCTCAGGTATGCACTGTGCTGCTGCCCAACACGTGTCTCTTCTTCAGGGTGCGCTGAACGGAAGGCAGCACATGGAGGTCAGAGGCACAAGTCAGACCGTAAGCTACCGGCAAAGCCTCAGACCCATCCGTGAATCTCTCTGGGTCACCTAGGAACTGTCCCAATTCTTGAGACAGATCACATGTGAAGAGGGGCACATGTACTCTGGTGTTCCCTGCCTGTTCCTTGTGAGACTCCTTGAAGCACACACATAGTAATTTTTGAATCATTGGGATGATAAAAAAAATCACTGCTCCTTGTTACGCCAGCAGAGCTGGATTCTTCTGGCAGTGGGAGCCAGACAGGCTAGTAAGGAGGTGGGGTGGGGAAGCGGCCCTGGGGGAGGATGGGGGAGGAAGTAGCTAAGCTGGGTTCTCAGTGCTCCTCAGGGGCCTCTGGAGCCTCTTCTTGGGGCCACAGAAATCAAGGGCTCTCTGCCTACAGCACTCAAGAGTCTGACTTAGAGTCGGCTCTGTTTTGGCTGGTCCTATTACATGGGCATAACAGATGGTACAAGAGCCACGTAATTCCGGGTCTTGATACAGGATCATGAAGACCTGGACATGTGGGATTGCTGTCTATTTTCCTTTCCTCTTACAGAATAAATCAAGCTGGAATATCATGTGAGAATTTAGAGTTCCATTCGAAGGCCATGTCGCTCAACTTTCTAACTGGTACTGGCTGGAAAAGAAAAAAACATTTTCTTTAAAAAATCCTGTATTTTAAAATTGTTCCAGTTTTGCAAAATACAACCTAAACAGTGTATTTCAGGGATGGATACTGAATTATCCATACTTATAAAATGAGTTATGTATCTTCAAGATTTCTCTGTGTACTTCTAGATAGAGATAAAGAAGAAAAAGATTGGACTAGGTCCCCAAAGTCAGGCTATATGAGCAGACCCCTCAAACTGGGCTCCTGTTGTGGCAGCCTAACCCAGCCAGGCCTCATGTGTAACCTACCCAAATGGTCATGCTGTGTGTGCAGCTCGCCCCATTTGTTTTACAGTCAGAATTGTGTGGGGTGCATCTCCACCCTGTTTATCCCAAGTAAGAAGTCCACAGCCTTCACCATGTCCTGTGCATAATGTCAGTTATCAGCTAAATGACCACATGAATCTTCATGGCTTAGAACATGCTCCCAGTTACCCAAACAGGGTAAGAGAAGAGAAGAGGAGGGAAGGGAAGAGAAGAGGAGCAAAGGGAAGAGAAGGGAAGAGAAGGGAAAGGAAGGGGAGGGGAAAGGAGGGATCTGAAGAACATTGAAAGACCATCCCTTGGGGCTTAAGTGACCCGTAAGTGTGTATGCTTTTGCATATTACTTTTTCCAGTGTGATCTGGAGACTGGTTGTCTCCAGTATGCCTCAGGATCAGGGTTTCCCATGACAGCTGCATGAGAAACTTCTGTTCAAGACACTGGAAAGGGCCTTATCCCTATTTTGTATCTTCCTGGGTGAGCAATGTTTTCAGCCTTATCTACGCCAGGGACGGGTGTGGTGCTAACCTAAAGCACTACCCAGTGAGACTGCTGCAGGTCTTGGGACCACCTCCTGACTTCTCTTCCCCTTTTTAATTAGAGAGAACATCATCTCTTATCTGCAGGCCTTTTATGTGTAGGCACTCATTTTCCAAGGGCTGGAGTCTCTAACAGCTGGGAGAGAAAATATCTAAGACCATAAAGGTTCATGGACTTGGACAGAGAGAGAGAGAGAGAAAAAAAAAAAAAGATAAGCGATGCTTCTGGGAGCATGGGGTTGAGAGAAATGGGGAGGAAGACAGAAAAAGAAAGAAAGAAAGAAAGGAAGGAAGAAAGAAAGAAAGAAAGAAAGAAAGAAAGAAAGAAAGAAAGAAAGAAAGGTCTTTCATTTGAACTTACCAAAGTCACCCTCTCAATGTCTCTTTTGACCTCCTGCTACTGGTTTGCCAAGAGACAATGTCATCTGGCTGGGTCTGATAAATTCTAAAAATTTAAGTAAGAAACAACCCTTGCTTTTTTAAGCAGGTTTGCTGACCCCAGTTACAGAAAAGAAATTTTCAGGACAAGTCAGTAAGAGGCATAGGAAGGGATTGTTAGATATTTGAGACACTCAAGAGTCTATTTGGATTCATACAACTAATAAACTGATTAAAGTAGCATAAATACAATTAAAATTCTAATGTATCTAAAATTTATGAAAGTTAAGCTATGGTCAGATTATACTTCTTTGGGAGAGAGCTAGGTGAGTATGATTTTCCAACAGTTCACATGTTAGTGGATGAAAATTTCTTATCTGAGGGGTTCTGAATAAATTTTACCCCTGTGTTTTGTTTTTACTGGCAGAGACAATAAGAATAACTGCTTACATAAGGTCATATAGGTGTGGCCAGATAGCTTAGTGGACTAGAGCGCCTGCTGAGGCAGGCTCAGTGACGGGGGTTCGATCACCGGTGTATCTACCATGCTGGCCCTGTCCCCAGGGGCATACTGTGACATGGAATGAGACTGGGCATGGTGGTGTTAAACTGTAATCCCAGTGCTTGGAGGCTGAAAACAAGAGGATCACTACGAGACCAGTCTGTGTAGTGAGATCCTCTAAATACATAAAAAAAAGTTCATAGATGGCAGTGCCATAGCTATGTCTTTTGCTTTTTTAAATTCTCCAGTAAAAAGCCAAAACCACAGCACATCTCCCACCTAAAGAAAAACCATTAACTGATCTGGATCACTTTCTGGGCTGAGGGACCTCTTCCTGAGCTCTGCCTATTCACCCCGTCTCCAACTCCGCAGGATCTAAGGACAGCCTCGAGAGGCATTACCCTGCTTGTGGACGAAGGATTCCAAGGGGTCTGTGAGGCCCAAGGTCCTGCTCCTGATGAGCCACTCTGGGAATGTGCTTGATGGCCCTGACCTGGACACCCTAAGACCCCACCTGAGGCTCAGAGGGTACATGGCTGGAGATGGGAGTGCCAGAGTAGGAGTGGGGTGCTCCGAGCTGGAGGAAGGGTAGGGGAATGTATATGGCTAATAACATATAAAGGTAGACAACACAGGTAGGGAACAAAGGCATTTAGCAGTAGAACTTTTTGCACATTATAGAAATTAAGTTGGCACTAATTAAAACTGGATTCTTCTTCTTTTTTTTTTTTTTTTTTTAGGAGGAGTTAAAAAGCTGTCCGGCTAGAGGTTTCAGTCCATAACTGGCTGGCTCCCAGGCAGGGTGTCTTGGCAGAGCACAGCTCATGGCACCTGCAAGCCAGCAAAAGCAGCAAGGCAGAAAAACAGCACATACTTGGCACCTTGCAGAGAAGACAGGCCACCCGCCTGGGGCAATGTGGCACTCACACCCTTAGAGGCCAGATTTTGTCAAACAAATCAGTGGACTGATTTAGTAATCACACATCCTTAAGCCCAGCATCACATACTCCAGATTAAGTCACCTCTGAGAAGCCTGCATGAGGCTTTAGGGAGACGTCTAGACACAAACCATAACATACGCTTACCTGTAATTTGGAAAAATTTGACATTAGAAATATAGACTTACTATCCTCCACAATATTTTCTAACCACCACCAACAAAAAATTCTATTTTGGGGCAACAATAAGTTAGAAAACAAGTTTTAATTTTTAGGAAAACTAAAATTTCACCTATACCTAGGAAAATTCAATTCAGAATGACAAATTCTAATAGTGTTTTTTGAAAAGTAGATATAGCAAGTGCATTTCTTATGAAACCTCATATACCTCTCTGTGCATATTAATTGGCTAACTGGCAAATTATTCAGAAGCAGATAGGCTCAGATTCATATATAAATATAGGCAAGATAACTCCTCTGCCTCTTGATCAAAACCATATTCTCACTGTACTCAGGAAAGAGCAAAATATGAAAAGAAATAATCTTCCCAGTGCTTCTTATTTATAATTCCATAAGTTAAATGAAATCCTGGAAAGTTCAGATATACTACTGGAAAGCATATTACTAGAGGGGAAAATATCTAAGTACAGTATGTCCCATTAGTTTTGTGCCACAGGTGAATAACAGGGTTCCTATACTTGCCTCATCCTGGGAGTGGTGATGGCAGAAGTCTGGTGACCTTGCCTCTCAAAGGGTGTAGAAGGGGTTATGGTAACTTCTAGGTTAAGGGTTCCTACCTTACAAATGCATGTATTAACATGCTTTCTACTATATTAGTTAGTAGTTTTACTATTTTAAAAATAATAAAATTTAAAACTTCAATAATACCCAGAAAGTCTGCTGTGGTGTGTATACCTCTAATTCCCACACTCAGGCAGGAAGATTGCAAGTTTGAGCCAAGCCTAGGTAATTTAGTGAAATTCTGTTTCAAAATTAAAAGTTTAAAAAAATGGCTTGGTAATGTCACACAAAGCTTTGTAGGAAAGATACTTTGAAGTGATTTACAAACTGGTCCTGCCCTTATAGAACTTACTAGAAACAAATAGAGTTTTCTTTTAACCTGAAATAAATTCCTTAACTCACAATGGAAATAAATATCTAGATTTCCTATTTTATATCTCCCTTTTAGTTTTTGAGCATTTTGTTTTACTTTTTTCCCTCCTCAAGACCAGTTTGTTTATCTTCGTTATACCTCAGTGGTTTTTAAAACCTAGCAAATATTATGTAACACTAAGTGTACTACAAATAAGGATCCACTAACAGTTCTGTAACCCCATTCACCCTGGGCATGTATGTCTAGGAGTAGTAAACTGAGGAAACAAAATTGTGTATGTATCTAAAATCAGGTTTTCCTAGCCATCAGGGGCTTCCCTCCTTTTATGGAGGGAAGAAACCATAAAAGAGGTTTCTTTATTATGTGACCTCCTCAGCACCAACTCCTTGCTACCTGGATTATACGTAATCTCAGTGCGTATTTTTACCCCTATGCCCTGTCTTGCTATGATGTGGCCATTTCCCAAGAAATCCCCTGTATGGCTCCCAAGTAAAACAACAGGAAATTGTGCCCCATATTGCCAAGTTCCCCTCCTGCTCATCTGTGCGACTTCGCACTTTGATATGGGACGGGTCTTTGTGAATGTTTAATCCTGCTGAGCCTGTGATTCCTTTCTCCTCAGTGCTTGACTCCAACAAGCATTCCCAGTTGTGTCTCCTGATGTTCCCAGAGGTCTGCCCCTGCTCCAGCCCGACTTGGCCCGCGACCCACTGTGCCCAAGGACTGGAGGAAGATCCTTCCTCCCGCGGCTGCTCCTGGCCTGAGATGCCCCCTGCCCCCGAACCCCCGTCTGCGGGCAGGTATAACAGTAGTTGTGGACTCTGCCTCTTTAAGCAAAGCCCAGCTGCTGCGCTGACTTGCAGGATGATTTCGACAAACCCCTGCCCTTCTCGGGGCCTAAAAAGAGCACCGAGGCCCACAGAAGGCCGCAGCCGGCCGAGGCCGCTGTATGATTAAATGAGAAAACGCACATACAGGGCGTTGCGCTGTGCTGGTCCTGGAGGAAATCAATAACGGTTGTTGTTGACCTTACTGTTTTTCAAGCTTGTGTTTCTCCTGCTTCAGGACACCCTTCTCTGACCAATCCACATCAAAATAATCCCTCTCTTTGCATTACAGAACAACAACAAAACCCCTTTCCCGCTGCTGTCTCAAGGGCTGTAGGCTTCTGTCCTTGTTCTTCGGTATTCTTCTACCTGTCTTCTTCCCCCAGTTGTAGCGCAAAATGAACTGGGAAAACACACTGCCTTTATCTCGTGCGACCGAGGCCGTAGCCCCTGGCCCTAGATCTCCTCCCCCTTTAGAGATGAGTGTCGATTTGGTTAATTAGCCTGGGAACCAGCGCACTTAATTGGCACCCAGAAGATTGGGTCGTGGGTGAGGGGGGATTGGGATTAGAGGCGCCCGACGGGGACAGAAGGGAAAGGAAATGTTTAGTGACCTCTCATCCCTTTATCTCAGACCGTCTGGCAGGAGGGGATGATCTGAAGAACCCCGCCGCGAGGTCCCCCTTCTCCCGTCCTTTCCCAGCTGCGGGGAGGGGCAGGGCCACTTCTTGGGTGCGCGCGGGGCTCCGCCTCTGGGGGGACGGCCGGGCCCACCCTGGGGCGGAGCCGGCTGGGCTTCTCCCGGAGCCAGCGGCCGCGGCTCTCAGCTGGGACCAGGTCGCAGCGGAGGCGAGATGAGCCGGCCCCCCGCCTTCCTGAGCGCCGCCGAGGTGCGCCGCCACCTGCGCGGCTCCGGCCTCCTCCTGCCGCCCCTGGAGGCTGCGCTGGCCAACTTCTCCCGCGGCCGGGACGGAGGCGTAGAGCAGCCGGTGCGCACCGTGGTGCCGGTGGCCAAGCACAGGGGGTGAGCGGGGAAGCGGTCGGGTCGGGAGGGCTGGGGAGAGCAGGAGTTGGGGAGAGGCCAGGCTCCTGCTCTGTGTTGCTCTCCAGGGTGAGCTAAGCGCTGCTACCGCCACCGTGGTGCTTGCGGAAGGCGAGGCTCAGAGAGGCTGAGCTATCTCGCCAAGCTTACACAGCTGCTGAGTGGCGAAGCCCGGATGATTTTCTGCTGCAGAGACTAAGGGAAGGGCAGAGGTACTGGGGGACAGGGGGTTCAGTAGCAGCTGCGATGGAGGACACAGAAGAGGACCCAGGACGCCGTAGGACACTGCAGCCGAGAATCTGTCCCCTCTCTCCCTGTAGCTTCCTGGGCGTGATGCCTGTCTACAGTGCAGCGGAGGATGCCCTGACCACCAAGCTGGTCACCTTCTACGAGGGCCACAACCCGGGCTCCGCAGTTCCCTCCCACCAGGCCATCGTGCTGCTCTTCGAGCCCAGCAACGGCTCCCTACTGGCGGTGAGCGCCAACCCCAGGGTAGAGGGCCAGGCTCAGAAGTTAGTACTCCTTGAGCGTGTGAGTGTGAGTGTGAGCGTGAGCGTGAGCGTGAGCATGTGTGTGTGTGTGTGTGAGAGAGAGAGAGAGAGAGAGAGAGAGCACAGACAGACAGACAGACAGACAGACAGACAGACAAAGACAGATAGACAGAGAAGGCCTCTCTACCAGTGACAGGAGAGCAGGGACTGGGAAGCTCCTCTATGCAGTGTGCCTATTTCCAAGGCTGCCTGCGGGTGCATCTGAGCCTCCTGCCCCTCCAGGTGTGACTCTGGAAATAATCTCATGGTTCTTGTGGGTGTTCTCATCATGCACTCCACACCCTAAACACGTGGCTTGAACTAAACCAGAAGCTGAGGAAGCATTTATTTACCAAACCCTTGTCCACTTGGAAAGGGTGTTGCCTAATCTGTGAGATCTTTTCTGAAGGGTGTACAGTGACCTGTTTCCACATCTAATCATAGTATCAAGAGGTAGCAATGACATTTATTGCTTTTTATGTGTCCCACACTGTTCTAAACACTTAATGTGTATTAACCCTCTTAATAAGTAGAACTACCTACAAGGTAGATAATAGTATCACTCCCATTTTACAGATGAGGAAACTGAATCACAGACCGACTGGGCCCAACTTAGCCAGATCTGTGTAGCTAATAAGTATCATGGTTGGACTTCAGCCCTCCCCATGCTATGCCTGTGTCTTGACCTAAGACTGCTTTTTAAGCTCCCACTTACTGCAGCAGTATCATCTGCTAGGCATGATCACATTCTATTCTGACTAATTCCTCCATGGGACTTTGGGTTCCCTCTTCTTCCCCCTACTGGCTCAAATTATTAGAGCTAAAGACTCAGGGGGCACTCCCTGGTGATGAGAACGTGAGCCCTAAGTGTCTTCCAAGCCAGCTCTTAGAATTTTCATCTCCCCTGTGTTTCTGTTTCCCCATGAAATCTTGTTGTTCACATTGCCCTGAGAAGTGTCTTTTGCAAACCTCTGGTCATCTAGTAGCAGTGGCATCTATGCCATTTAAAGCAGTGGCTCCCCAAGAAAGTGGGCATGGGCCTTTGAAGAAACTGACAGGACCAGAGACCCTTACTCCATAACTGCTCATTGTAAAATGGTAATAATGGTGCCTGCTTTTGAGGGTGGTTTGAGAACAGTACTTTTAAGTGGAGATCAGTGTGGAGGGTGGTGACTATTATTATTAACATAATCCCAGCTCTTGCTGTGCATCAGAACCACCTGGGGAGCTTTTAAAAACAAGGATGTCTGGGTCCTGCCCCTAGAGACTCAGTGATCTGTTTTTTGGTTTTGTGGCACTAAGGGTTGAAGCCAGGGCCTCATCAACGCAAGGCACACCCTACAGCGTGAGCCCAAGTTTCAGATTCAAGACATCTGGAGGCAGTATACAGAAATAACATCTTCACAAAGCTCCCCGTGTGTGCAGTATGAGAGCCACTGAGGAGGAGTTTTAGGCCTTGCCCACGTGTGAAATGACAGTCATCTTATCAAGTTCTTCCTTAATTTGTTTTGAGACACTCAGGGAAAGCAAACAAAACAGGCAGTTCTTGAGAACTCACTCTGTGCCAGACATTTTACCATATACCCAGGCATTTAATCTTCTTAGTAGCCCTATGAATGATTGGCTTTATTTGTGTTTTTACAACTGAGGAAGGAAACCTGTGTTAGAGGTTAAACAGTTTAACCTTAAGTGAAAGGCTTAGACGCCAGCCTTCCCCAGGCATGCTCTCTGTAGAATGGTGTACAACCTCCTAGGGCTACTGTTTTAGGGTTGCTTCCATTACCAAAGTAATGGATAGAAGTGACCTGTGCTCATTGTCTCTCCTTCCTCCAAGGTCATGGATGGAAATGTCATAACTGCAAAAAGGACAGCTGCAGTATCTGCCATTGCCACCAAGGTAAGGCTACTGGCTGTGGAACTGAAGCAAGCCAGGCTGTGGGGTTGGATGTCCCCCACAACATCAAGATGGCAATCTTGAGGGCCTAGGAGAATGGGGAGCATATTGTGGTCTTCCTTTGGACACAGCTAGAACGCCACATGCAGGAGACAGGTGGAAGTGGTGATTAATGTGATGCCAATCGACATGCAGGGCCAGATTCCAAATACCTCACATGCCTAAGTGCTAATCCTTCCTTCGACTTTGCATAGCAGACATGATTATCTTTATTCACCCAGAAGAGGCATTTATGGCTTGAGTTGCCCAGGATAACACGGCTAAGAAATGATAGCACAGATTTTGTAACTTGGTCTGTTCACCTCTAAGTTCTGCATCCTCATCCTACTGTATTAGCCCTTGTGCTGCCCAGTGAGTTGGGCCGGCACTACACATGGAGCACAAGGAGGACAGAAGAGATCCATGCCGTATGAGGGTTGAGTTAAGTACGTACCAAGTGCCAGGTGTTTTAGTGGGCAAAATAGGACAGTGCCCATAGGCAATACCAACAATAAAATTAAGAAGTGAAACACAGAATATGATTTGCTCAAAATATAAACAACAAAAATTATCTTTGTTTTAAATAATGGGCTACATGGGCCTGCCATGCTGGCCCTGCCCCTGGGGCATGCTGAGATGGCAATTGAGACTGGGTGTGGTGGCACACGCCTGGATTCTTAGCTCTTGGGAGGCTATAAATGGGCAGATCACTATGAGTCCAAACTAGTAGTGAGATCCTGAACACCCTGTAGACTGTTGCCTAAAAAATACAAAAAATGCAAAAATAAATAAATAATAATGGGCTACAAAGTAATAAACAATTTTAATGAATAACTATTGCATGAATAATATTTGTTCATTAATAATATAATGTGTTTAGAGTTTACTTAAAACCAACAACCCACAATCCCTCATGGTAAGCTAGAAAGATGAAAATGATATAGAATCAAGAGTATTAATGATGAGGGGCTGGGGAGATGGCTCAGTAGAATAAGTGCTTGCCTGGCAAGTGCAAGGACCTGGGTTCAATCCCCGGTTCTAAAAAAAACAAGAGTGTTAGTGATGGGGTAACACTTTAAATTATCCAGAGAAGACCTCACTGAGAGGGTGACTTTTGAGTAAGTGCGGGAAGTGTCATGTGAACAATGTGAAAATGTGAAGGAATCTCTAGTCAGGACACCATATGATGGGGTGACAAGATTTCTGAGTTGAGGCACCCTACAAAAGCCTCCAAAGTTATAGAGGCTACAGTTGAACACAGAAAATGAGTGTTCATGGGGACATCTCCTGTTGAATGGAGGAGAAGGTCTTGAAATATTTTCCCAAGCACATAGGCACTGTGGTCAGATTGTAGCTTAAGGTTTTCTGAATTTATTTTGTGGAGGGAAGGATTCAAGGATTAATCTGGTAATTACATATGAAAGGAGCAGATTATGGTATGTAGCTTGATGAACTTGTTTTTAACTCTATCTGGAGCCAACTCAGATTGACATAATCAAAAACTTCCTTGGGGTGTTTGCCAGAGACTTAGGAACAGAAGGCTCTTACATTACCTTGCATTTGTGAAGGTTTTTGGTCTTTTCCAAAACAATTTCCAACTGGCTATGAGGTTCTCTGAGGCAGGTGGAGCAAGTTTTATCGGACTCCTTTTACACAGAATGAAATGGAGAGGAGGGTTTCCTGAAGGATCAAACTACAGTGTGTGCTTAAATTTTTAAAAGATTATTATAGTAAAAGACACGTTACCATTATTTTCCCCAAAATATTACCTCTTGCTTCAAATACCCTCCATTACTGCAATAGTCCGAGAGTCCTCTTCTGTGTCTTCAGATGCGCTGTCTGGGTTGCTTTGAGGTTCTGAGTAGATTCAAAGTTCTTACCTTTCCTGGCCATTTTGATTTTGGGCAAGAGGCAGAAACTGCAGGTACCACACTGTTGAATAAGATGGATAAGGACAGCTGTGATGTTTTTGGGAGCTTGTCTTTCCACTTAATAATAGCACTCACTGTATTTCTTATGACACCCAGCAAAGATATGAAAAGAGAATTTTTGAAAACTGCTTCAGCAAGTGATATAAGTAAGATGTGTTCAAAGTGAGAAGGAGTATTTTGAGGGGAATTGATGGCAGTGTATCTTATTGTAGTGAAATATTTATTCAAACATTCACTGCATTTTGTAATCACCCTTTGTGCACCCAAGAATGTCTGGGTTTCTTTGAGGCCACCTGGTCCTCTAAGAAGTCTCAGATCTGTCATATCCAGTGAAGCTATATCAGCAACATCACCTGGAAATTGTTGTCAACCAGATTCTCTGAATCACGGGATCAAAATTGCTCAGTAGTGGGATGCAGGAAAGTTACTTTTCTTTTTTCTTTTTCTTCTGGTGATCAGTTGGGTTTAGGAATCACGCTGTTGTAGACACAACGCTCAGTAACCCTGTGTTCGGTTACATCAACAAAAATCTATCCTTCCGGAAGAGTCAAGACACTTTGGTTTGACACTTTGACGTTTAGGAGGACACTCAGCCTTCTTCTCAGGGGCTCAGAGGAGCTAGGTCAATACAGATCAAAGATGGCTTTATGTCCACCACTGCTTTTTCATTTAGGAAAATGTGTAAGGAGTATAAGAGACTCTGGGGTCTGCAGGACAAATTAACTTCTTGGTTGTGTTTGGCTTTCACATGACCTTAGTTAAGGACAAGCTTCCTCAAGGTGATAGCAAATCTTTTTATTATCCCTGTCTGTCTTGCGTTTATTCAACAAATACTCACTTGAAATACTTAAGTGGTACCAGTGCCAGGTCCTGTGATTGGGATGAAGCAAAGAATGCTGTGCACAGCCAGACACAGTGCCTGCTGGCACAGAGGAGAGGGCCCTGGGCAGGAGACAAGGTGTTCATCCAGAGATTGCGCCAGCCTGTGGGATTGTGCCAGCCTGTGGGATTGCGCCAGCCTGTGGGATTGTGATGCTGATAGGTTCCATAAACGCGTAGAACACGGGATCTAAGTCTAGTCTATCAGATTCAGGGAGGCTTTTACTGTGTATAGATATTTGAGACGGAATTTAATAAACAACAAGAATGACTCGTGAGAAGGAGAAGGAAATCATTCCAGACAGCAGAAAGAAACTGCAAAGGCCCAGTGATTGCAGAAGGCACATAGGCTTGAGGCTAGAAGACAGGAAGTCAGGGGAGTGTGACACGCAAGTGGCCTGGATGCTTGAGAGAGCCAGGTCAATACAGTCCTGGTGAATACAAATAAAACAGGTTTTCATCGAGTAACCCAGCAGATTTCTATTCATGTTCTTCATTACTGCCTGCTAACGAGCAAAGAATGAAGGACCATTATGTCTATTACAATTTAGTAAATCTTACAAATGTTTATACCATTTAAGAAGAGAGATGTCAGCAATAACACTCTTATCAGGGAAGCAAATTATAAAATAAGGCAACCAATCAAAAATACAGATTTAGTATCAGAGGTTGAAAGCTGCTTTTACAGATACTAAAAAGAGAACCACAGGAGTCTCCAGCTCATAGGGCCCTTCTCCAGAGGAAGTGAGATCAAGAGAGTAAAGCAAAAACATTTTCATTCCTTCTGCATTCTACAGAGGGGTAACTGAGGCACACAGTGCCGTCTCCCTCCACAAGCTCTTGAGGGAGTTGAGGTGGCAGAAGCCACTTGACATTTGAACTGCACAGTGTTTGTTTCAGCTGATGCCAGTGTCTTTTGCCCTTTTCTCCCTCATTTCTCTCATATAGTTTCTGAAACCTCCTGACAGTGAGGTGCTGTGCATCCTTGGAGCTGGGGTCCAGGCCTATAGCCATTACGAGATCTTCACAGAGCAGTTCTCTTTTAAGGAGGTAAGCTGCGGTCTAGGGCTTGAAGGGAAAGACACAGGAAGAGACGACTGGGGACCTCTGTCTGTACTCCTTCACTGCAGCATGGGTTATTCTGAAATAATTTGGTAAAGAATCCAGTGAGACTTTTCTGTACCTTAGTGAGTTTCCTACCAGCTCCATCACAGGTGATAGAGTAGAAGTGCTGGAAGTCTGATCACCTTTCTGTTTCTCACTTCACAGGGCTAGGCCTAAGAACACAGCAGTCCCACCTGTTAGCTATGGGGTGCTATTCTATCTATTGTAATGAGCCATCCTTTCCCTTCTCTGTACTTCTTTTGAGAGAATCTGGGAAGCTTTAAGTGTTCAGGGCCATGCTGGAATGAGGCCCCACACCCCCTTCTGCAGTCTGCGGATTGGCCCAACTACCCCTGCCCATGGCTCATGCTTGCTACTCAAGATACGCAATGCTATTTTTATTTTATTTTCTGTATGTATATGGGTGGTGGAACAGATTTTACATATCAATTTTTATGATAAAATAATATGTCTGCTTTGGGAAATACAGACTATGAGAAACATAATAAAGTACCCTTATATATCTATTTTCAAAGACAAGCAGTTAGGGTTTGCCACTTTCCTCTCATCAGCTTTTTTAAACATAGGTTTGGTTATGTTGAATATGCACAATTGTATATCCCCATTTTTCTTTACATGTTCTAACATCACTTTTCCAGATTATCTATTTTTATCATATTTGCATAGTTTCCTATCAAGAAACGTGGCACGGTGAGCCAGTCACTTATGTATGGACATAACATTTCAGTTTTATCTTCATTGTTGAACTTTCTCTATT
This sequence comes from Ctenomys sociabilis, assembly GCA_004027165.1. NCBI lineage: Eukaryota > Metazoa > Chordata > Mammalia > Rodentia > Ctenomyidae > Ctenomys > Ctenomys sociabilis. The sequence continues at coordinate 210,741 of PVKA01000155.1, read as the reverse complement.
TGCAATATTTTCCCATAAGAGGCTTTTTAGACCTTATTTGCAGTTTTAAAATGACAACCCCTGACCCAGAGCTGAAGCTTGTTGAGAAGCTCGTGGGTCCCTGGGTCCTGGCAGTACGGATGGCAGCCCCTACCCTGCCCAGCATCTTCAGGACTCTCACTGCAGCGCTGCTCTTGGCCTTTTCACCCACCACTCCACTTACCTTCAAATGCTTTTGACCTTGAACCCTTACCTGCCCTTCAGAGATCAAGTGTCTTCCCAGTTACTTAGCCCAGTCCCACCCGATGCACACCGTTGCCATAAACAATCCCTCCTAGGACCCTTGTACACATGAGCACAATGTCTGTTGCTTTTTCCTGGGGATTGAATACAAGAGTCTCATGCATGCTAGGCAAGAGCTCCACCGCAGAGCTATGTCCCTGTCTTGTGATGTCTTCTCAGGATCTAAAACACAAAGAATGAATTTAGTGCTGCTGTTACCCAGTTGTCTTGACATTTTGAAGATTTGTAAATTAAGGCTGAATAAGGTGAAGTCATTGCAGGAGCAATAACGGACACAGCCAGGGTTGGTTCCAAGTCTGCTTGCTCTGCTAATCATTAAATTATGTAGTGGCTCTTAAGCCACTGAGGCTGTGGGTCCCAGCCTAATACTAAAAAGGCAAAAAGTCACTACTTCTTTAGAGGAGAAACTTGAAGAAAATCTTATTTTCACTTACCCAGCCAGTTTCTGCTCAGGTCAATACTGTGTCCTTGATCAAAAATCAGTTCTTCCTAGAGAGTGATTTGGATGGTTACAGGCCCTACCCCAGAGTGGTCATCTTTCCTTTGGCAGCACTGGATCTGGCACAACCAAACAGCCAAAAAATGGTCTGAGTGTCCCACTCGCTGTCCCTGATGCAGGTGCGGATATGGAACCGCACCACAGAAAACGCGGAGAAGTTTGCGAACACCGTGCAAGGAGAGGTTCGGGTCTGTTCATCGGTGCGAGAGGCCGTGACGGGTGCTGATGTCATTGTCACAGTTACCATGGCAACAGAGCCCATTTTGTTTGGTGAATGGGTGAAGCCAGGGGCCCACATCAATGGTGAGTAGGCAGGCTCCACCAGCGGTGTGTGTGTGTGGGGGGGGGGGCCGACCTCGCCCTGGACTCAACGGAGGTCGGGCCCGTGTCTGCCGAGCCAGTTTCCTCGTTAAGCAGAATGCTCCAGCTTCACAAGGGCCCAGAAATGTATGGTCTGTGATAAGCTGTGTCCCAAAATGTGACAGGGACATGACAGCTCCGACGCTGACGAATGTTTCAGTACTTCACGTACTGTGCAGCGTGCCATCATGACAAACAGCCGGTCACAGCTCCACTCTCAGGTGGGATGAAGTTTAGGTCCCAAAGGCCTAGTGAGTCATTTGTAATGTTCATACTTAGAACTATGAAACTTTTCCCAAAAATTACAGTACAACAGACACTGAATGTGATATGTGCATGCTTTTGAATATGTGCGCTTGGATGAAAAAGGAGTGGGGAATTTAAACACAGGTGTACCTGGCCTTAGTTTCCAAGTGGCCTCAGAGGCTTACGGAAGGAATTGGTACTCTATTATAGGGCACCGTTCTAAATTCCTAATGCACTTTATGTCATCCAGTCTCTTAAGAGGACCTTGGGATGTAGGATCCTTACTTATCATGACCCCATTTTATGGATGGGTAAACCAGGGCATGGAGAGATTAAGTAGCATTCCCCAAACCACAGGTTCGTGGTGTCAGAGCTGGGATTGGAGGGGAGGCAGTCTGTCTTCCCAGCCCAGGCTCCTAAACAGTACCTGATATTATCCTCCAATAATGAGACTGGCTTTGGGAGGCAGAGCAGACAAAGCCTAGAAGCTTTGAAAATGGCATTAATGCCCAGTGTTTTAGCTACCAGCACACAGTGTGGACTCCGAAGCTTAGAGTTTTGTGCACATAGACAGGTGAGGAAGCAGGAGCCAGGCCAAGAGATTATGTGTTCATTTTTTTTTTTTTTTCTTTGTACTGGGGATTAAACTTGCACTTGCCAGGCACTGAGCTGTCTCCTCAGTGTATATGTTCGTTCTTAAATTTCCAATGAATATCAGCCAAGTGCCAGGATTTGTTCATGCTGGACTTACCCACAATTAACAGAGTACTTAAGGCCATACTGCAGACTGGTCAGGCCTGCAACCTCCTAAGCAAGTAGATGGCCAGGGCTTAACTAAAAGAGATAAGTGGTACTATTCTAGAGTTTAGGAGGAGCAAACCCTGTAGCACAATATGTGATCCTCTGGGGGCTGTGACAAAGAACCTTTCTGGGTGACCCATATTTATTTGGTTTTCAGACAAAGGAAGGGGATACTAAGAAAGTGGGCACCTGAGCAGGGCCTTGGGAGTTAGTACAAAGACTTCCCCAGGTAGTAAATGATGATACTTAGGAGACTATCGTATCTCCAGGCTGACATTCACTTCGGGAGTGAGAAGCCTGCTGCTGCCATCTCTATTTCGTTCACTGAGGTTGGAGCCAGGCATCCTCAGGTGTAGCTTTATCTTGTCCTTTGAGGCCTCATAGCATCACAGGTCACCACAGGCCTCAGTGGGAGTCTGACTCACAGATGATCACTTACTTATGGTGCTGCCAATCTCTAGACAAGGGGTCTAGGCTTGGGGCAAACTCACAAGTAAACAGGAAAAGTCAGTTGGTTAATTTTAAATCCTGTCAGAGCTGCTTCACAGGGGTCTCCATCAGGCCATTGCTTTCCTAGTGGCTACATTCTAGTGAGGGGAGATAGACAACAAACAAGTAAGTATAGTGAGAGTTTCTGCTAAGGATAAGTCTGTGAAGGAAGAGCCAGCCACACAGAGCTAGAGCTGAGGCATTCTAGGCACACAGAACAGCAAGTGCAGGAGCCCTGGGAATGAAATCGATGTGACACGCTTGAGGGAGGAGCCAAAGCAAATGGAAGGTCCCATCCTTCATGAGGATGTGTGTGTGTGTGTGTGTGTGCATGCACACGTGCGCACACACGTGCTTGGGTTTAGGGGTTGGTGTTTGGATAATAAATCCATTTCTGGAAGGACTTGGGAAATCAGGAGGAATTAGTTCTTAGGGAAGTGGGTTCCCAAGGACAGAGCTCAATCCTCAGCAAGACTGAAGTGATTTATTTATTTTTCTAGCTTAAAAGAATCCATTCATCTCACAGTTTGTATGGTAGGGGTCTGACATGGGCTAGTGGGGCCCCTGCTTATAGTCTCCTAAGGGTGAACCACATGCTGTTCAGACTATAAGCTTACCTGGTGTTCAGGAGCCTCTTCTGGCTTACGCAGCTATGGCAGCATTCAGCTCTTCCTGTTGTAGGACAGAGGACTTTCTAAGGACCTTGCACATTTTCTTCCTGTGGCCCCTCCACTCTCAAAGCCAGCAAGAGAGAATTTCTCACATTGGATCCCATCACACACATTAGATCTGTCCAGAAACTTCTGATTTGACTTGGCTCATGCATCTTCTGTTTCCCTGGTCTAGGGACACAATTGGTTTATGTGTCCCCAGAGGCCTCAGATGCACTTAGTAAGAAAAGCATGTCACAGACACAGATGACAGGAAAACACCAAAAACTGGATTGTGTTCAGTTCACACTCAGCCAAGAGGCAGGCAGGGGCCAACCCCCCTCATGTGCCATCCCTGTTGCCCTATTGGGCACCCTGCCTTGACTCTCAGTCTAGCACCCCTGAAGGCGGCCAGAGCCCACTCTCAGCCAGCTCCTCCTTGGCGGCCTGGCCCACCTCAATCTGCCGAGTGTCCTCACACAACCCTTTAAGAACAAGAGTGTAGCTGCCTCAGGGGTGGCTACCTGGGGAGAGAAATGCAAGGAAGGTGGCTTGAGAAACTGGGTTTTTCCCCCCCCGTCCTGCTAGTGATTTTTTCACAAGCCTCAGCTTTTGTTCTGTAGAACTCCCTGTGCACACAGCCTTCAGGATCAGCATTTTATGGCACTCTCTAGAAATTAGCATGAGGATGGAAGTGCGAAAAGGAAGAGGTAGAGCCAGGGGATGGCTGTGCTAGAGGGGCCGTGCTAGAGGGTGTGCGAGCGCTGCCTTGTGTTTGCACAGGGCTTCATGATCCTTTTCTTTTCTTTTCTTTCTTTCTTTCTTTTCTTTCTTTCTTTTTTTTTTTTTTTGTCTTTTTGAGACAGGGTCTCACAATGCAGTTCAGGCTGGCCTTAAACTCACTTTTGTAGCTCAGGCTGGTCTTGAACTCACAACAATCCTCCTGCCTCAGCCTCCCGAGTGCTGGGATTACAGACATGTGCCACCACACCCGGCCATGGTCCTTTTCACCATCACACACTTTGGTGCTCTCCAGAAACTTCTGATTTGATTTGACTCATGTGTCTTCTGTTTCCCTGGCCTATGGACACATTTGCTTTATGTGTCCTCAGAGGCCTCAAATGCACTTAGTAAGAAAAGCATGTCACAGGCACAGACAAGAGGAAAACACCAAAAATCAGACTGTATTCAGTGTGCACTCAGCCAAGAGGCAGGCAGGTCCAAGCTGTCCCCCAGTAGGATCCAGCCAGCACATATATTTTGTTTGGACCACAGACAAATCAAGAAATAACCCATTGTAAATAGTCTCAGTCTCTCTGTCTCTCAGTCTCCCAGTCTCTCAGTGTCTCAGTCTCTATCTCTGTCTCTGTCTGTCTGTCTGTCTCATATATATATCTGGTAACAGTGGATAGGTATTCACACATAACCCTGGTTAGCTGCGACCCTGAGCAGGACCTGCTTTCCTCTGAGTACCCAGGTTGCCACTGTTTCCAGTCCCGCTCTGTGAACCTTGCTCCCTTTCATCACCTGCCTGGCTCTGCAGGCTTTTGCTAGCATCTGGCTTCATTTTCCTATGTCCTTGTGGCGGGAGCTGTGATGTGATAGGTTCATTGTTTTGGTCCAGGCCCTGCGGAGGAGGACATGAATGTTCAAGGCCAGGAAGAGGCCAGTTTTTTTTTTTCCCTTGGGGCTTCTCTGTGATCATGACACTAGGCTCTTTTGTCCTGAGTTAAGAGGAAAGGCTTTGAGGGTGAGGAACAGGACTGACTGAAACACAAACAGACAGACAGAAGGTAGGGTGGGGTGTAAATATCTGTGTTCCGGCCTTGTAAGAACATTGCTCCTGGCAGCAGCACGCACCTCAGTGGAAGCCAGGGTGCTCTTTCACACACAGATTCGCTGATGTTATGCATAACCTTTGCAGGCACCTTTTTTTCTCAATTTCTGCATCCATTAACTGGGAGTTGTTTCAGACCCTGAAATATACTCACAAGGGCCATAGATAGTATATATAAAACACCTCACAGAAGTGAACACCCAATAAATGATGCTAAGTGACCTCAAAATCTTTTAGGAATGAATTAAAATATGAAACAGAAAGGAAAAAAATGGCAGATGTTATTTTTTAATGAGTCTTCAGTCTCATGGCTGGGGCAAGGCTTTGCTCGTGTGGGGTGCCCTTCATGTGCGTTTCACCTGTGTCTTGTACCTGCCTTGGGACTTTTGGAGGCCAAGGCTCATTTGCTGTCTTGTAGCTGTTGGAGCCAGCAGACCTGACTGGCGAGAACTGGATGACAAGCTCATGAAGCAGGCCGTGCTGTACGTGGATTCCCGAGAGGCTGCGCTGAAAGAGTCAGGAGACGTGCTGTTGTCAGGGGTGAGGCTCTCACCCACTGGGGTTGTGCCTTGTTGGCCCCGTGGGAGCCAGGGTTTCACTAACTTCCCCGCAGTTGGCCTCCTCCAGACCTCCGGTGGGGAAGAAGCTCAACCCTTGTTAAACCCCTTGCAACCCTTGTTAATCCCATCCCCTCAAATGTCACTGCAGCAGTGACATGTACTTTCCTCTCCCCTCTGCCTGGAAGGAGAAGCTTGAAGGATTTTTCCATTATGCTGGGATAGGAGCCAGTGGGTTTGGGAGATGGAGAGAGGCTGTTGCAGCCCAGAGCCCTTTCCTGTGGTCAGCACAATAGAACTACAGGTGGCCACCTAGACTGCCCTTCCCCCTTGTAACCAGGGCCTAGAAGCAAGAAGGGAGCTTCTAAAAATGCATGTTCAGATGAGAATATGTCTATTGCATCACCCGACAAGGGACCTGGTAGACTAGCTCTGTAGGCACAGACTTGGTTCTCCACCTATATGGTATCCAACAGGTAGAGGCCAGTCAAACAGGACTTCAGGAGGCAACATCTTTCTGTATCATCCAGGTTTTTTTTTATGCTCTCTGTTGGCTTCAGAAGCCAGCCCTGAGCAGACTTTGCTCAGAACTGGTTCCGTGTACATTTGTTTCATAGGCTGAGATCTTCGCTGAGCTGGGAGAAGTGATAAATGGCGTGAAGTCAGCCCACTGTGAGAAGACCACAGTGTTCAAGTCTCTGGGTAAGATCCCTGGGCACAGATCCACCCAGAGCACAAGGCAGGTTTAGCAACCAGAATAATGAGTTGCCAAGCTCTGCAGCTGAGTATTGTAAAATCTGTCCATTCTGGTCAATGATTTACAGGTCTTAGCACTGTAAGTAAGCCCCTGAACTCTGGAATTGGGTGGTCCTGGATTAGAATACCTTCTCTGCCATGTCCTGGATGTGTGGCCTTGGACAGTTAGTTTGCCCTTGTCTGCTATCTTGAGTTGTGAGGATTAAGTAAGATGTGCATGAAAGATGACTTACCCATAGCAAGTGTAGCGGCAAATGATTTAGAATTAGATATAAATGAAGCTCAACAGGAGATATTCTTCAGAGGTGGGTGGGGAGCAAAGATGGGAAAGGACAAGAACTTAAGGAAAATGACACAGAACTCACCTGAAGGTGATTCAGACAGGAAGACTTCTTTATTCCATCCTTCCCTACACTCCTTCCCTACTTGCTGCTGGAGGGGGGCTTCATGGGGAGCCCCAAACAGTTAAACTGGTCTGTTGGGGAGAAAGTCCAGTGAGGGTGAACGCTCAGCAGCCTGTCTGCCCCCTGGCTCCACTCTTTCAGTCTATGAGATTAAGGAAGCGGCAAGCCCCGGGAGCAGAGCTGATCAGCAGCCACTATGCCGAGACTGAGCTCCTCCCAAATTGGTCGATTGCTGTTCCTCTGAGCCCCTCAAGGGTGGCCTCTGTCCCTCTCTCAAGACTTTTGTACTTCTTCATGACCAAGCAATGAAAGCTTTAACTCTAGGCAGGGCATCAAGTGTGTCTGTCCACAGCCTGCATGCCGCTGGTCACTCTCCACTCCCTTCTGGCCATTAAATGCTTTTAAGTCTCTCCTGCACTGAAGATAGGTGCAGATAGCATAAACTTCACCCAGAGCCTGGTTCAATGATGCCCCACCAATCTGGTTATGTCTGGGCATTTCAGAATTAAAGCAGACCAGAAGTCAGCCAGCTTCCTCAAGGAGGCAAGACATGCAGATGTCTTTTTTTTTTTTTTTTTTCTGGAACCATGGATTGAACTAAGGCCCTCGCACTTGCCAGGCAAGCACTTATTCTACTGAGCCATCTCCCCAGCCCTGCAGATGTCTTAAATGCTAATATGTATCTGTGATGGATGCAAAGACTAAGATAGAATCTGAAATTACAGGGTTGATACCCCTTGTCCAAAATGCTTATGACCATAAATGTTTCAGATTTTGGAATATTTGCACAGACTTTTACAGGCAGAGCATTCCTAATCTGAATGCTTGAAATGCTTCAAAATTGCAGTGCAAGCCTGACTCTGAAAAAATTTCAGATTTCAAAGCACTTTGGCTTTCAGATTTTCAGATTAGGGCATCCAACCTAGGGGATAAGAGGGAAGTGCTGAAGATACAGGGTTGCAAGTAGGCCAGGGTCCAGCAAACGCCAATCTGTGAGACAAACATACGCACTAGTCTGTTTTTGTGTAGCCCATGTGTTAGAAAGGGTGTTTATATTCTCAGATGATTAGGGAAAAAACAAAAGAATACTTCATGACACATGAAAATGATATGAAATTCAAACTTTAGGGTCCATAAATAATGTCTTACTGGAACACAGCCTGGCTCATTTGGTTCCCTGTCTGTGGCTGGTTTTCCAGTGGAAGGACAAAGTGGAGTAATTGTAGCAGAGACCATGTCACCCACACAGCCTAAAATACTGACTGCCCAACCCTTGATGCTGAATTGTGCTGACCCTTAAGATGGATCTTAAGTGACACATTTGGGTATTTCTTGCTGAGTACCATATTCTAAGCCTGTTGCAGACACCAAAGCCTAAGCTTACCTCCAGGTCCCTAGTACCCTGAGGGGTATTAGCAGTGTGTACACTATATCCAGGAACTGTCAGCCACAGGGCCTGGTTTACTTCAGGGAAAATTTTCTCAGACAAAAATTGAACCAAATCTCTATCCTTTCCAGGGTTGGCTGTGGAAGACATGGTTGCAGCCAAACTAATATACGACTCGTGGTCATCTGGTAAATGAAACAAAGAAGCTGTGTTGAGATGAATGCTACAACTCAAAGGATATTGCTTTGACTTTTCTCAGAATTTCCAGATTAAATGAGAGACCAGGCCCCAGTGAACTATAATTTGTGCTTATTGTGTTGTACTTCAAATACTGAGTTTGTGTTTGTAGGTGGAACCCAAAACTTGATAACTCTTTCTTCTGTTAAAACAAATTATAATAGCATTCCCTTCCTTTGTGTTTCACTAACTTTGGACTTCCCTGAAATAAAGCTTTTCCAGTTCTGCATATTTGCTTCAATAACTTCCATTTCTCACAGCAAGGAAGTGAGTGAAATGAAGTGCTTACTTCAGCTGGCCTGGTGACAGAGGCCTGTCACCCCAGCACTCCAGGAGGCTGAAGCAGAGGGATTGCCTGCGTGGGCAAACCTAGGAGCTTGGTAAGACCCTGTCTCACAGTTAAAAATAAAAAAGTGATGGTGATGTAGTTTAGTCTGAAGGCCCTGGATTCAATCTCCAGTACTTTGATACTGGAGAGAGATGGATGCATGAATGGATGAATGAATGGATAGACAGATGATAGATAGATAGATAGATAGATAGATGATAGATGATAGATAGATAGATAGATAGATAGATAGATAGATAGATAGATAGAGATAGTGCTTTCATTTACTCCCCTAAAGGACCATCAAGAATATAATGGAAGGGCTTTCTGCTTTTTAAAATGGAAATATAACTCACAGTTTTTACAGTGTAAAATTCAGTGGTTTTAGCATATTTACAGAGTTGTGCAACCATCACTGTGTCTAACTCAAAAACATATTTATCACTGCAGAAGCTGTGGTGCCTGTTAGGGTCACCCCTCAGGCCATAGGAACCACCTAGGGCCTGGGCTACTTTCCGCCTCTGTGGATTCACCCTTTCAGATGACTACTTCCAGCTACAGCTGTGTCCAGAGGCTCCCAAGTGTCTTTAGAAACCAGTATCATTCTCATTTTTCGGCCTTGGCTCTATTATTCAACACATTATCTGCTGGCAGTAGGACAGTTGCCAACAGCTCTTGAATTATACTTTGTCCCCTTTATCAAACTTAGCATAAACAAACATCTCTTCTTCCCAGATGTCCCAGGACTGAGATGCAATGGGCCATCTCAGAGGTCATGTGCTCATTCTTGAGCCCAGTATCATAGCTGAATGATATGGATCCCTGCTTTTGTCCAGGCTGAGGTTGTGTACGTGTCCCTAAATTACTGCATTTTCCAGGGAGGCCTGAAACTATAGACACATGCCTACCCATGAAGTCAGATGTAGAATCAAACTATCTGACCACATGAGCTGACAGATAAAAGGTGGCTGGATGGGTAGAAGGCTAAATCTACATATCTGCTAGAGGATCCATGTTGAAAGGACCACTAGTAATCATCTACTCCAATGTCAGTATAAAGATGTGAAAAGAGTTGTGGAAATGCTTTCCCCAGGACCCCTGAGTCCCTAGCTTGCTCATGTTCTGCCAAAGAGCTTATCTTATCTAGTGCCAACATCCACCCAAAGATGCTTATCAGATAAGTCAACAGAAAAGCACAGTACATCATCTGACTTTGCTTTTTTACTCATACTCTGCCTGCCAGGGCCTCTTTATGCTCTAGGTAGCTTAGCCAAAAGTGAAACCTGTTTACCACACTGCCTGGACAGGGACTTTTGTATTGAACAAAAATACCCTCATGACCTAATTCTGCACATCTCAAGTGACTGGAGTCTTTTTGGTGATTTTTTAAAAATGTATTTAGTGCAGTGTCTACAGGGTCTCACTACATAGATCAGACTCATAGCAATCCTCCTGTTTTTAGCCTTCCAAGTGCTGTGATTATAGGCATACCACCATGCCCAGTCTCAGGTCTCCACACACCCCGGGGGGTAGGGCCAGCTCAGCATGCCATTGGTGATCTTAATGGTCATCCTGTGGAACATATAGAGAAATATGTATGATGACAGAAATACAGTGATACCTTGGTTCACAAATGATTTTGTTTGCAAATAACTTGGTTCACAAACAGAAGCATTTGATCAAATTTTGCTTTTCTTGCAAATTGTGCATTGGGAAACAAACACAACCACCTTTCCACACAAACATGGCCGTCTTTTCCAAACTCATAAAACAAATTGTTCGTGAACCTAGGCACCACTATACTTATTCATATATTTCTTCTTTCATTCTTTCCTCAAAAGCCCCATCATTACTCCAAATGAGGCTACTAAGATACAAGCAAATATAAACAGTTCAGATCCATGTGTGTAAATATCGTATAGTCTCCCTAGTATAAGAACTCAAAAGAAGAAATACAAATAGAAAGGTATAACTAAAAGGAAAGTGAGAACCTGAGGATTGGACAATGAGGAGAGGGCAAGGAGAAAAGCTGGGAAACATGGCAGGGGCAAAGCCATACATTTATACACACAAGATGGGTAAGGCAATGATCCTGAGAAACATCAGCAAGTTTTTGAAACTAGCAGTTAGTTGGTAGGATTCTCACCCTGACTAACTATACATGCTGATACCTGTGAACCAAGCAACTAACTGCACTGAAGTCCTCATCCTCAAAAAAATGCATAATCCAGAAGACAGTTACGTGAAAGGACACAGCACAATGCTTTGGATAGTATAGGGACAGGTGGTGTAGAATCCCCAGCAGTAAATGCATGCCGCACTGAAAAGGCACAAGAGAAAAGTTAATGAAGACTATTTAGAAAGATGTCCCCAATATCTGACAAAAGCAGGAAGCTGATACCACTAATAACTGAATGAGCAGTTGGTGGAACTCAGCAAGAACTGGAGTTGTAGTTGAGGGCTGCCAGACAGGAACTGTCAGCTTAGATTAAGGAAATTACTGCCCTGCATGGAAAAAACAGATGGCTAAGTACCCCAAGCACTCTGTCTTTCACTTTCTGGTCTCCTATTGGTACCTGTCTAAACCCACACAGAAGCCCCAAAGCAAAGGTGCTCCTTTATGCATCTGCAGAGGTCACCCACCCATAGAGCAGGATGGAAAATAGTAGAGTCGAGTTCTCTGTGGGCTAGGGTGAGTACAACCAATCTAAGGGCAAAGAAAAGGTGACTCTCAGTGGGGCTGGCTGCAGGTAGACAAGGTTTTCCAGCAGAGGGATGGTGGTGAACAAAGGCACAGGCCTGAGAGACACCCATGGTATGTTTTGGAAGCTACAAAAACACTTGGTGTGGTTCTTAGGGAGGGAAAAGGAATGAAATGAGGCCAAAGGCTTACAGGAGAGAATAGGGCTCTTTGATTGTAGGAGTTTTATGTGTGATGGTGAGGGCCCAAAAAGCAATGGGGAGGCAGAAAATGCCAAGAGAGGGTTGGCACATTAGAAAGATCACTCTACCAGTACTACAGAGAACAAATTAGAAACAGAGAGGATACTCCACATGCAGTGAATAAAGAAGGGAACATAAAGAGGCAGTGGTATTACAAACAGAAGAAAATTTAGGCTTAAGACATGTGAAGGAGCTGAAAGGACTTAAATGACCAGTTGGGTAATGAAGGTCAAGAAAAGGAGAAGTGTTGGGTGAAACTTCCTCTTCATCAAAAATGGAGATTCTGGTGTAGGTTGGTGGTGATGTTCAAGCCCAGCATTATCAATATTCAGCATGCAGGATTCACTGTTGTAGAGGCCTCTACCTTGTGCACTGTAAGATGTTTAACATCCATTGTTTCTGTTCACCTAACATCAGTAGTTCTCCCATCCAACTCATCACAATCAAAAACATCTTCAGACATTGGCAGGTGTCTATGGGCAAAACTATTCATGTCAAGAACTTGATTTGGGAGAAAATGTGTTCAATTTTGGGTACACTGCTTGATGTATGTAAGGAATATTTGAAGGAAGGTGCCAGCTAGGCATCCTCTATCTTGTCACTCAGGTAGGATTGTGAGTGTGTAACTGACCTGTATTTACACGGTGGCCTGAAATATAAGCACCACCTTCTCAAATTCTTCTCTTCAGCGCAATGTTCCTGGGGGCTTGTTTTACTTTTATATCAGGATGAGAAGGAGAGGAAAAAAGCAGTTGTTTAGGTAGGAACCAGGTAAAACTGGATCAAGCCATTGTAAACATCTAGCTTAAGGGAGAGAGGCCTAAGCTCAGAGAGTATTTGAACCTTACACTGGCTTGTAATTGTCTTTGCCTTTCTATTGCCCTAGAGTCTTCTCTTAGACTCCCTTTTTGAGGGAATTTAGGTTGAAAGATCCCAGATAATCTTTCGAAATACTCTATGAACCTTGTTTATAACATAATGCTACCTGATGAAGCAGTCATATCTTCAATGCTAAGAAGTTGGGAGAGTCCCTCACTTACTAATTTTATAAACAACAGGAGACCATGAACCCCTAGGAAGAGCACAGAAATGTCTGGTGCTAAGTGTTTCCCTCCGAAATATGTTAAGAGTCACATGTTTAGGCCCATTTCTTCCAAGCCAACTGATTTCTTCATTGTGTAAATTTGGCCTGGAAGTAGAAATAGTGCTTCAGGAAGGTACTCCAAAACTTGTGAAAAAAGGATCCTAGCATCTGCGATGGTGACATAGAATAGAAGCAGCCTTAGACTACATACATTTTTCAGTGCCTTCCGTATACCAACAGCTTTCAAGCATGTCATTGAAGATAATACAACTTCAGTTTATTCCTGAACAAAACACAGAATTTAGAGACATAATTATCCTCTAGTGCCATACACTAATGATCAAACTTCTTAAACACATCCACCAGAGAATGAGATTGTTCATCAGATTTGAGCACCTGTATCATCTGAAGATATATCCTTCATCATACCTCCTAACGTAACCTAAATGGATGTGAATTAGAAGTCTTGCTGAGAATAAATTATTCTATACTATACATATAATGGTAGCTTCTACTTGATGCAATTTTGGCTACAGAAATCCAATGAAACTTAGCTATTAAATAGGGCTTCGGGTCAGGCAGATAACTCAGAAGTCTGAGTCTGTTTGGTAAGCGCAAAGGCCTGGGTCTAATCCCTGGTAGTGGCATGCCATGTGGGTCCCAGAAGCCGGGTTGCACTGTGCCAGCCACCAAAACTGGGCGTGGTGGTGCACACCTGTAATCTCAGCACTAGGGAGGCTGAGACAGGAGGATCACTCTGAATCTGAGCTGTGTAGTAAGGCCCCATACCAAATAAATCAAACATTTTTTTTTTAAAAAAAGGCTTCTATCTGGATTTGGGGTTACCTTTCAAAAACTTCTAAAATCAATTTTATCACTTTATAACATGGAACCTGCACATGTAATGGTAATAGACAACAGTAAATAAGAAGCATATATATATATATATATATATATATATATATATATATATATATGAATGACTGTAGAATTTAGTTTTACAAGCAAGTCTTCCCTAAATTAATTTTTTCTCTTAAAGCTTCAGGAGACATTTAGGAAAGTCATCAGCTAGGTCCTACTTTTCTTTTCTGCACCCTTCTTCCCTCCACCACCCTCCTGTTTATGCTTCGCATTCGCTCAGGACTCACAACAGGAATTCTTTTTTTTCCACACCTCTGGCAGCTAAAACTTCAAGATCGAGACGTTGGCAGGTTTGGTTTCTCCTGAGAGATCTTTCCTTGGTTTACAGGCAGCACTCTTGCACCCTTTCTCTGTGTGTGATCACATCTTTGGTTGTCGTCCTTTTCTTATGAGGACATCAGCCATATGGAGGAGGCCGACCTTACAGCACCATTTAACCTGTCATGACCTGATCTCCAGAAACAGTTTGGATGTTAGAGCCACAACATGAGTTTTAAGGAGTCACAATTCAGTCAACCAAAGGAATGCCATTCTTTCTTTCTTCACTCTCCCTTGTAAATATGCAAGCATCTATTTAAGGGCTAGGTGCATATAAGTTGGCCATCATGCCTCAGGCCAATGAAGAACTCTGATGTCCAATGACAAGCAAAATTGTAGAGCTAAGGACAGGACCAGATTTAGGATCCTCAGGCTATGCGCTGAGAAATTATCATTTTCATCCAGAAGTTAGAAAAGCTAAGAAAATTTCTTTTCCATTTCTATCATACATTTGACCCTTTCTTTATTCAAAAATACCAAAATGATAACTGAAAAGAAATACCATGTTCTTATTCCAGGGTACCCTTGAGTTTCTCACTGATGGTTAATTTGGATAGTACTTCCAAGAGTACATTCTGGGCCTCTTTCTTATGTGGGCATTTCCAAAACCCTAGAATGGGTTCTCAGTGGCCTGGCATTGGGTGGGTGCAGAGTGTGGACTGGAGTGATTTCCCTTGGCCACAGCATATCCTGCCCTGTAGGCACAGCCAGGACCCAGAAGTGTCCCTCAGAGGCTGGTGTCCACCAGCTGCCCAGGCTGCTGCAGCACCTCTTTCCTTCTGTGTATAGCATTAAGGACCTTTTTCCTGGGACCCAGCTGCATCTGGATGTTCTGAAGGTCCTCATCAGAGCAAAGCAGCAGAGCTTCCAGGTCAATCTTCTCTCTTGTGAAAATGGGAAGGAATTCTTCCAGGTGCAGGGACTGCAGGAACACTTCCAGGGCAGTTGCATCAACCACATCTTCCTCCCACTCCACTTCCTCCTCATCCCAAGGCAGATCACCCACAAGACCATTGTCCTCTCCCTCTTCAGCCTCCGCTTCCTCAGCCTCTGCTGTTCCCTGTCTCTGGAGAAATTCACTGGGCATTTTAAATCCTAATTCTCCCTTGCTGTCTGAGAGCTCTTCAGAGCTCAACACTCTGTTCCTTCTAAAAACCATATTTCCTAGGCCTGGACGGTTGAGAATAGATTCATGTTGCATATCACTGTCTTCCTCCTCTGCAAATGTGAGCTTCTTTTTGAAGTCTCCTGATAATGACTCCTCTTCCTCCTCTCTGAACACGTCCATCACATTCCTCTGTCCATTTCTGCCTTCTTTCCCCACCTGCTCTGCTGTATCTTTGTTCTTCTTGAATTTCAACTTGAAGGTATCTTTAATGCCCTTAGAGAGCGACCCAAACGTACTGGAAGCAGAAGCACTGGAGACGGATGACCTGGAGAAGGTGCCCTTCAGGGAAGGAAGAGGCCCAGCCTCCTCCTTGCTGTAGGCTCGGGCCATCTTTTCCTGATGCTTCTCCTGGAGCCTTTCGCATTCTTTGATTTGCCTCCTGGCATTCTTCTGAGCCTGCTCCTTCAGCCTAGCTACCTTCTTGGGGTTTGCCACATTCTGGGTAGTGGCAGCCTTATCCAAGAGGGCAACACATTCACTCTGCTCCCTGCTGGCAGCGGCATCCAGCGGAGACTTTAAGTCATTGTCCAGAGCAAAGATGTTGGCACCGAAGCTGATCAGAAATGAGACACAGTGCGCATGGCCATTGGAGGCAGCGTAGTGCAGAGGAGTGTTTCCCCAGATGTCACATCTATTGGGGTCCCCGCTAGAAGAAAACATATGAAAGAGGCAGATTGAACTTTTTCCTCTGAACACAAAGCCCAAAAAAGTAAACAAAAGCCATGCTAGTGCAACATGTTTATCCTGCCTGGATGTTGACATGTAAATCCAAATCTCTCACAGCCAGACACCAGATGGCCAGAAGCAGAAAAGGAAGTCACTACCCTCTGTCTCCTTCTCAGAAGAAAAGCTTTCTGAGAAAGTTTCTCTAGCAGGACAAATTTCATAGTTCATTGGCCAGTCCTTCGAGAAGGAAAGGGTACCATGTCCAACTTACCTAAATTAGAATTTTTACTTGAATCTAGGAATTGGGTCAGCCAATAGCATACTGGCAAATGTTTGGTAACTGGCTCATTCAGAAAGAACTAATTCCTGATTTATAGAACATGCCAACTTCTGTGCTGTAAATATATTCATTGGGACAAATCTCAAGTTACCCATGTGACATCCTTGGAAATAGAGTTTGAAAGAGGTGTGTGTCATGGCATCCTATTCTAAATCACAAAGATATAGTGGGTAAGAATAATCTTAAGGGCAAAAACAATAGTAAAATGTAGCAAAATCATTAGGAAGTTATAAATTTTATTTATTTATTTATTTTGAGACAGTATTTCACTTGAGTTCGGGTAGACTGGCCTGAAGCATGCTGAGTAGCCCAGGCTGGCCTCAGACTCTCAGTCCTCCTGCCTCAGCCTCCCAAGTGTAGAGATTATAGGAATGTACCAGCACACACAGCTGGATGCCAGCTTGTAAATATAATTTATTAAGTTACAAATTTATAAACTTTTATTTAAACAATTCTTGCTTAAATGACTCTCAAGTTTCCTGAATATTTAGCAATGACTTTTTAGGACATAGGTAAGAGCTGATTCTAGCACAACACTGCTACCCTCCTCTGTGTCACACACAGGAAAATAACTGTAAGAAAGAAAGAAGAGAGGGAGAGATTGAGAGGGAGAGAGATTGAGAGGGAGAGAGATTGGGAGGGAGACAGAGAGAGAGAAGGAGGGACAGGGAGAGGGAGAGAGGTAGGAGGGAGGGGAAGGGAGAGAGGAGAGGAGAGGAGAAGAGAGGAGGGGAAGGGAGAGGAGGAGAGGAGAAGAGAGGAGAAGAGAGGAGGGGAGGGGAGGGAAGGGAAAGGAAGGGAAGGAAAGGGAAGGGAAGGGAAGGGAAGGGAAGGGAAGGGAAGGGAAGGAAGGTCCTATCAGCCAGAACAAGGGGAGGAGCTGCAGCTGAGCAAGGAGTAAACAGTGTCTGCCTTCTACAAGCCAAGTGTTACTCACCCAGAGGACAGGAAACCTCTATTCCTCCCTCAGCATCCTTCCCACATCCTATGAAAGAGTAATTCTATAAGAGTTTAATTAAAGTGCAAAAGGACATCACGGTGGTGTTGAAGCCACAGACCTAATGCCTGGCACTGAAACCAAGACACACAGATCATGTAAATTCTGTGTTTGTGGAAATGAGTGGCTGCCCACTAGAGCTCTGACCGACTACCCGGTGGATGGCCCCATGCAAGGACCGGAGAGGAGGAGAGAAAGCCAAGAGGTCCTGGTTAGCACTGCTGGCATGAGGAAGGCACAAACAGAAGAAAAGATCCACACTCTCGCAGCTGCTCTGACAATTTGAGTCTTTCCTCGTTTCTCAGAGTTCAGTTCTGGCCAGCAGCTTCAGCAACACCTGGGGTGTTATTAGAAATGTAGAAGTTTGCCTTCCTTACAGACTTATTGAGTCAGAGTGTAGACAAGACCGCAGGTGGGTTCCCAGGCTCCCGACAGGCTTGGCAGAGCTGCACTGGTCAGAGGAACACAGCAGAGGACCAGGGAATACAGCGTAACGAATCAGACTAAAAGCCCTCTCCAGGAGCTCCTGGTTGCTTCCTGACGCTCAGTCCCAAGGCATGTTCACATCCACTGCCCACCATCACGTCTCCCTCCTGGACAAGGAAGATAGGACTTGCTATGGTGGAAATAAATTAAGACTCAGAGAGTGTTATAACAGAGTGGCCCAAGGGTAACAGGCAGCGCACTTTGGATTAAGACTGTCTTTAAGTCTTACAATACAGTCTTTTTTTTTTTTTTTTTTTTTTTGGTATTTAGGAAAGGGTGTACAGGGTGTTTAGGGTCTCACTGCATAGATCAGACTCCTAGTCATTTTCCTGCTTACAGCCTCCTAAGTGCTGAGATTATAGGCAAGCACCACCACACTCAGTCTCAATCTCTGTCCCAGGGCGCCCCAGGTTGGGGCCAGCGTGGCAGGCACAATACAGTCTTACATCAAAACATTCTAGTTTTCCCAACTTTCCAGCTACCAGTCCTATAGTTTAACTTTTCCACGACTTCCTTTCCTCATTTTAAATTGACAAAAATAAGTACCAGTAATTCCATCTATTCGGGAGGCTGAAGCAGGATGACTGCACATTCAAGCCTGGCCTGGGAAATATAGAAATTTAGCAAGATCTTGTCTAAGAATAAAATTTTAAAAAGGGTAGGGGATATAGTTCAGTGTGAAGGCCTTGGTTCAATCCCAAATGCTAAAAGTAAAAACAAATAATGACAAAAACTCCAACCCTCCTGCCTAATCAGATTGTTATGTGAATCAAATAAGTCAGTATACACAAAGCCCAGAAAAGTGCTCGGCATACTGTAAATATTCAGTAAGCATCACTGGTTAGCATGTTCCCTGTCTCCAAACACATAATCCTTAATTTCATTTAGTTAGTTATTTTTTACCAGACTCACCTGGTAAATTTTCAGCTCCTATAGATTTAAAGCACTTACAATCTTACATAATTTATGAAATACTTATGTTGTCCCTCTAATTAAATAAATAGAAAAAAATTTTCCCTTTTATCAGCTGTATCTTCTTGCATAAACATTAAACTACTTGAAGAATTCAAGTAGGAAAATGTAAGTGAATGAGTCCAGGCTTGTTCTTTCAACATAAATGAAATCAAGAGCATCCTCCTCTAGAAAGAGCAGCTGACCTGGCTGGGCCCTGTGCTATCTTGAATGAAAGTGGAGACAGTATTTCTAGAGCCCCCATTTGTGAAATGAAGTCAGAGATCCAGGATTGCATGGAATTTAAAAAAAAAATCAGTGACTCAAATTTAAAAGAAAAATACAGCGAAGTCCAAATAAAAATCATTGCGGACTCCATCCAGCCCAGACAGGTCACCTCCTTTGGCACAATGAGAACAGATGAGCTGATAAACACAGGGGTGACATTGTATGATATATCTGGGGAGCCCAGGGTATGCATTGGTGTGGCCAGTACATGGAGTCGGGAGAAAAAGTGAGATGCAAGAAGGAGAAAGAAAACGAGCTGGATCTAAGAAAGGCACATGCTGAATAATACAATCCTACTGCCCTGCCTCTTTCCAGAAGGCTCTGGTCAGCCAGCCTGACTTCATTATTCTGGATCCAAGGAGACCTCTCCCAACCTTGGCATGCTGGTGCATTTTAGGGGAGCACAGTATGCATTTCAGCCCTGAACACAATTTTATCTATTTCAACCAAGTACTACATTCAAATGACTCCTTAAGTGCTCTAGACTTCAAAGGAGGATTGTAAAACATCCAAGATGTTATCGTAGACATAAACAAAAACATGCTGATTAAATTTGCTTGAAATTATCCTTGCATTGGATAAGCTAAAAAAGCAATTATTGGGCAGAATGTAGCAGGGAAATGACAGGGTATTGAGAAGTCTAGATTAAATCAATACACACAAAGCCCTAACATATCAGAATATTCCCATTTCAGTGAGTCTTAAATGATGTGAGAAAGGACAGGAAGGCAACTTATGGTGAACAAAAAGGTGGATTTTCTTTAAAGAAAATTTCTAATGTGAACAACCAAATTCATACATGAAACTTTCAGTAAGATAATTCGTGAATTTTTCCAGTGCATGTAAGCTATTTCCACTTGTACAAGTTCTATTTAAAGACAACTTTCCAAATTGATATGAAACTTAAAAATATTTCCTGCTGACAGCTCCATGAGTCTTCCTAGATTCTTCCTCATCCCTTTCTCATTTCTTGATGGCATCATGTCCAGTCACTGCCAAGGTATTCACAAACTGGTCTCTTCATTTGATGGTCCAAGTCCAATGTGGACTCAGACCAATCCAGTCTATTCTTGATCTTTTTCTATTGCTTTTTCCTCCAAAAGAGAAATTAATTAAATAGATTTAAAGCTAATTTATATTTTCCTCTTTTTTTTTTTTTTTTTGGTAGATCAGAGCATTTGGGCAATAATTTTTAAAGTTTCCCTGGTATTATTGTCACTAACTAGATCATTTGCTTAAATTTAATAACTCTAAGCATCTGTTCCATTGCAATTTCTCCTTTGGAAGTTGATTTGATTTTTTTGTAAAGATGTTCCCAGAAAAAAAGCAATTCTTTCAAAAATGTATGTTACATAAAAAGGAATTATTAAGACTTACTAATAATCAAAGAAATGCAAATCAAGACGCACATTGCATTTTCTTTTTGCCTAACAGAAGGCAATGATTTAAGAATATTAATAGCTGCTTTTATAGAAGTGTGAGGAAAGAAATTCTGATTGAGGAAGCAAAGCTTTCCTGGCACCCCGCATGCCAATGCCTTTTGCACCTTTCTGAGTGAACTAATCTTAGTTTTAAGGACTTATCCTAAGAAAATGCCCGACATTTGAGCTAAGACCAGTGAACAAAGATGCTGGGCTCAGCTTTACTTATCAGTTAAAGACTGCATTCAAATTAAAAGCCACCAAGGGACAACTGACCAGGAAACGGTTCAATGGACCTCCTCCTCCACCAACAGCTGCGTGGGTGGAGACAAGGCGGTGTACACACACCCTTCCTTGGTGGCTCTGCCTCAGAGCCAGCCACGGCGGCCTGAAACCCTGAAACTGTGAGCCAGATAAATCCTCCCTCAAATAATTTAAAGAGCAAAATAAGCAAAAGGTTTGATTTTAAAAAGGCAGGGAGGTAGACTGTGTAGAGATGGGGAGGGGTTCTGGGAAACAGGGTGTGAGAGGGAAGGAAAATAAAAATGATCAGGGACCGTGCGTGTGTGCGTGCGCGCGTGCGTGCGCGTACACATGTGAGAGAGAGAGAGAGAGAGAGAGAGAGAGAGAGAGAGAGAGAGAGAGAGTCCCACCCTGAATGGAACTGAATGGAACCCTTGTGAACCACAAATATGCATCACTGAAAATGCTTTCAAAATAAATTCTTCTTTTAAATTGTACACATGTATGATTTTGTCCTACTAACAGAAATATGACTGGCATATCAGTTTAGGATGATACATGTAATCAATGTTTTTCATCTTTAAATTTAAAGAAAAACACTAAGAAAGCTAGAATTTTGACATCCAGTGGTTCCTCCAGAATTCATTGTCTCATTTGGGTCAAGAGAAAGCTTGAAATTATCAAGCTGGAATGAACTTTGAGGACTAATTAGATAAACTCAAGTTTTAATCTTTCATGCCTCTTTAACCCAGGTACGTTTCATTAGCAATTTGATCTCATGCTGTAGATTGGCTGTGGTCGAGATGGGCAACGGCTTCTTTACTAGGCCAACTTAACACAGCAGAGCTCAGTGCTGTCTGGGATAAGGAAATAAAAGCTGAGATGCAGGAGTGTCAGTGGAGGAATAAAGTTGAGAAAGACTAGAAAATGAAGAATGTCCAATGTTTAATAAATACAGATAAATGGGCTACATTTTGATACTACATGTAAAGTTATGTAATACTGTCAAATTAGTGGTGAAAAAATGGACTACAAAACAAATTGTGCTGAAATAAATTATCAAAAACATAGATCATAACCTTAGATCTTAAATCAAAATAAATCATACACAAATATAAGTATTTAAAATAAAAAATGAAGCCGGATGTGGTGGCATATGCCTATTATCCCAGCACTGGGGAGGCTGAGCTAGGAGGATTGCTGTGAGTTCAAGGCCAGCCTCCCACTCTCCCCCTCTGCTCTTTCTCTGTGGGATTGCAGATCATTGTTGCTCCATAGCAAGAGGTTGTGGAAGAGATCTTACTTGCAGAAGAGAAGGAGAAAGAAGCAGAATCCCTTATTACAAATGAGATTAGGGAGATGTGTAAAGCAGTGTAAAATATTTTAGAAAAACACCACTGGAATAGAGCTATAGCAGTGAGAGTGATAAATCTGTTTAACAACAATGCAATGCCATATTTCCATGAAATCCTCAAAGAGAGGCAAAAGCAAGTGTCACTGAGTTGGTTCCTTGTTATAGTTGTAGGATGGGCTGGGGACACAGCTTGGCAGTTGGAGCACCTGTAATCCCTGCACTTATGAGGCTGAGGCAGGAAAGGATCGCTGTAAATTCTAGATCAGCCTGGGCTACCAAGTGAGCTCAAGGCCAGTCTGAACTGTACAGTGAGACCCTGTCTTGAAAAAAGACCCCTCCCAAAAGTAACTTCAGGTTAATTTTCCTATTTTTTGTTTATATTTTATATTTTCTTTACTGTTTTGCATTATATTACAGTATTGTAGTCATCTTTATAAGGATATTTTTGGCTTGTAGAATTGATCACCTGAGTTTCCATTTTATTGTATAGGAAAATCTGTTTTGATGTATGGTACAAGTGCTTTGAATTACAGGCATGTGTCTGAAACAAGGTTTTACTGTTTTTGTAAATATGAATCTACTTGAGGTTCTCCTGGTAAACACAAGACATGGCTTCCCTGCCACTAAGAGAGAGTTAACCCCGAAACAGAGTTCCCAAGGCCTTCAGTGCTATGTATGGTTTACTGCCTATCCTCGCCCTTCCCTGTGCAAGTCACATCCTGCTACACACAACTGCGTCAGTTCCTAGAAGGCAGGGTGCTCAGTCTTAGAGGAAATTTGCTTCCTTTTGTCTTTCTTGGTCTGCTCCTCATTCTTTCAATGCCATCTTTCCAATTCCAACTTTCTCCTCAGGAAAATCCTCCTCTCACCCTGAGGTTGGGATGGGCGTCAGTGTGATTTATTCAGTGCCCTCCACTTCCACTTTCATAGGAAGCATTAGATGACCTGTTAATTTCCGCTCTCAATTCTGACTGCCATTACAGGCTGTTGGTCAGCATCCCCAGTAGCTAGCAAAGAAGAAAACAAGAGACTGATTCATCAGATGCTAAACATGTTGGGCTGGATTCACTTGGCTCACTTGTCCCCATTTCTCTCAGCTTTATCTGAGCGACAGTTTTCAGCCCTGAGGCCACCTGGTAGCAGCCAGAGTAAGCAGGAGAAAACTGTTTAACACTGCATTAAAATCCAGGGTGGTGAAGGCTGTGTGTGCGATTCTGTGAGCACTGACCGGACAGGTGAAGATGTTAAGAAGGGTGGAAGGTTCTTTTTATAGCTCAGAAAGGCAACAGTTCTAGTCAAGAACTGTGGATCTGAATGATAATAAAAAGACTACAGAATTTTAATAGTGTAGAAGGAAAAATAAAACCCACCATTTGTCCTAAGGAAGGGTAAGAAAACTAGGTTGGACAGTGACTTCTCTTTGAAGAGTCAAGTACTTAAACTTTATGGGCAAGACTTTTAAGCACTTAGAATTAAAATATCTTTCCCTAGCCAAGAGAGATAACAATGCCTTGGAGCAAAGGGCTTCTTCTCTATGTGTGGTGTAGGGATGAGCCGCTCTCATAGCCCCAGTTCTCTGTAAAAAGGAAAGCATCTCTAGCATAGATTTCTCTGTCTCTAAAAAGCCAATCAGTTAGACTGTTGGTAAAGGTGGCAAAGTACTGGCACGGACTTCCCTGCCCCTCACGAGCTGCCTGTGCAGCTCTACTGTAAACACTGTCTCTCACAGAAACCCACAGGTTCAGCTTACCCCCGGCTGCAGATTATTTCCAGGGCTTGTAGGTTGCCATGGTAGGCTGCTAGCAGAGTGGGTGTCATGCCATCTTCATCAGAAAGATTCAGGTCTCGAGTGGTAGCCTCTTTCAGAAGCTCTAGGTAGCTATCACTAGCAGCTTGGTGGTACCGGGTGGACATTTTTCTCTGCTCACCAGAGTTTCACAGGATCTCTCTCTCTGGGCAGAACAGAAAGTTGGCAGAGCAACCTTCCTGTGGAGCTGGTTAATCAGTGATGAGAAATGTCACTCAAGGGCAAAGCTCATTCCAGATCCTTCCTTGGAAGGTGGCCAGAAAGGTCCACAGCACTGAACTTGGACCTTTTCTTCTGAAGTGGATAGGACATTAGGTATTGAAACCTGATATGTTCATCTTGAGTACTTTGAGGCACATTTAATTTTTGCTATGTCCATTGAACAGGTCTTGAATGGAATACTAGCCAGCTAGGTACAGAATAGAAAATATAATTTCTATAACATTTAGAACTATTCTAGTTCACTGGGGAGGGCTTTATCAAGCTGTACTCCTTAAAATTTACCCATTCACTTTACCTAGGTAATTCATCTAAAAATCAGTTAAATTCAATGATTTTTAGTGCATTTACAGAGTGGTATATCCATTACCATAATTTTTTTTTATGGTCTTTTTGAGACAAAAAGACAGGGTTTTGCTATGCAGTTCAGGCTGGCCTTGAACTCACTTTGTAGCCCAGGCTGGCATTGCACTATAAGTGATATTCCTGCCTCAGCCTTTTGAGTGCTGGGATCACAGGCGCACCCAGCTTTACCATAATCTAATTTTGAAGTATTTCTGTCACAATAAAAATTTCCTTTATAATTAATTGTAATCAACTCTTACTCCTACTTTCAATTCTATAAGACTACCAATGTGTTTTCTTTCTATGTAAATTTGCTCTAACACTTCATATAAAGGGAACTACATAATAATAGTAGTTTGTGTCAAACTTTTTTCAAAGTATAAATTTTGAACTTCATCCATTTTTATTGGTAAATAAAATTTCACCATGTTAATGCACCAAATATTCTTTATCTGTTCAGCAGCTGATGGACATTTTCATTGTTTCTTACTGGTGATTGTGAGTAATTGGTGATTATGTGAGTCTATGAAGATTAACAAAGACTACATAGACCTACTGTAATATTTCCACATCTTTTGAGATTGGACTTGCTGGGTTATACATAAATTATATTTAGCTGTAAGAAAATGCCAAAATGAACTTCTAATGTTCTATAGGATAGTGGACCAACTGTGATTCACAATTATGTATGTATTTCTTTCTTTTTTAAAATAATTTCCTTGAGAAACAAATAGCAATGAGACAGTTTCAAAACCAGTTAGGACAGTTTCAATAATTAATATATTGCATATTGTTGTCTTCTTAGTGACAATTATGTATTTCAAAATAGCTAGTAGGAAGAATTTTGAGTGTTCCCAACACAAATGGTAAATGTGTAAGGTGATACACTAATTACTCTGATTTGATCTTTACACTTGTATACAAGTATTAAAATTTCACACTGTACCCGATAAACATCTTTGATTATTATGTTAATTGTTACATTTTGCACTGTAAATAAAATATATCATATAAAAAAGAAATTCCCGAATTGGTTATATCATTTTGTACCACTACTGACGGCACATGAGGATGTCAGTGCCTTCACATCCTTTTTTTTATGTCACCCTTTTTTCTTTAGTTTTGTCAGAGATGGGTATTTCATTGCCACTCAAATATAGTAGGTGCACCAATTCAGCAAAATGTTCCAATACAGTCCAGTCCACAATGGCAGTGGGTTATCCACAGGACTGGCAATGTATGAATCTGATGACTTGAGCCTTCCACATTTAGCATACTAAAATGCCTTCACTTTTCATACCTCAGTTCTACACTTTTCTGCTGGATAGTTAAGACCAAGATAAAGCAAGACCTATATAATGAGAAATGTAACTTTTGCATCTGACAAGGTCAGTCAAGTCCCCTCGGGACTTATCCGGAAACCCTGTACTGCACTTTGTAGATCCTTTGTCAGTGTCAGCCATGTGGATGAGTCACAGTCATTGCTTGACCAATTTGCTCTCTGTAAAAGCCTGAGGGAATGTTTTCTCTCCATGACTCTCCTGAGGCACACTCTACCTCATTGATCACATTCCTTTGTGGCCCCATAATCTCCTTGATTAGAAAATTTGGGACACAACTGAGTTACATGATGTTACAGTATAGGTTCTCCTATGTCCTGAGTCCTCACTGACCTTGAAAGGATTGGGCCAAAATGTTGGCTGACTTGCAGCCCTTCTTCTTCACATCCTTGACAGACTTTGTTGTCTTTGTGATTACTGCTGTCATTCTGGACAAGAAATGGGACATTCCAGCATTAATTTGCATTTACCTAATGAGCACTTTTCATGTGCTTATCAGTCATTCTTACATCTTTTATTCAAATCTTTTTCCCCATTTTTTTTCCATCGGGTTGTCTTCTCACTAATGTACCATGAGTTACTTATATATTCCAGATACAAGTCCTTAATAAAGTATTTGGAGGGCTGGTGAGATAATTCAGTAGTCTAAGTACCTGCTTGGCAAGAGCAAGGACCTGGGTTTGATCCCCAGTGCTGCATGCTGTTGCCAGGTGCCAGCCCTGGAACCCCAGGCATGTCATGCTGGCCCCGAACCAAGCGTGCTGGTGCAGACCTGTAATCCCAGCACTGGGGAGGCTGAGACAGGAGTCAAGTCTGAGCTACATAGTGAGACCCTGTACCAAATAAATAAATAAATAAATACTATGTTAAAGAACAAAGTATTTGGAAACAGGTATGTTTCTAGGTTAAGATTATATATATGCAGGGATGCTGGGGCTGAAAAGAGTTTGAGCTGTTAAAAATGTTTTTCTGTCAAACCGTGTCCTACAAATGGCTAAGACACTTGTGGTGAGTTATGTACCTACTTGGAAATTATAGAATCTAGTATACCACTAGCTAAAACCTCTATGTACACCCAACAGAACTACCCTAAATGAAGGACCAATGGCTACTCTTCAAATAATTGGAAACAACAGAGGACTACAAAGATGTCTGTGTGTGGTTGCTTATGTAGTCTTCCCTCAGCATCACCACAGGACCTCCGCATGGTAACCCTGTATCACCAGATCACGTCACCCAGGACCTGCTCACTTTAAATCAGCATTTGGAAAATCTAAGCGTTGGTGCAGCAGCCATAAACAGAAATAGAAAATTTTAAAAATATTTGAAAACAGAATGAAAATAAAAACACAACACATCAACACTTATAGGACATAAGTTCAACAGAGCTTAGGGGGAAATGTTTATTTTGTAATGTCTGCATTAGTAAAGGAAAAAATTCTCAAAATAATAATTTGCATTTCCATTTATGGAAATAACATGTAGAAAAATTGGTATAAATATAACAAAAATTAGTGTAAATTGCAAATCTATCTGCAATCAACACAAAATAAGTGAGTCAAATTTATTAGTTAGAAGATTAATCCAGGTTTTATTGTAATATACACATCTAAAATATAATACTGAAGAAAAATTAAAAGCAAATGAATGGAAATGTAGTATCAAGCAAATACTAAAAGAAAGCCGTTGGTCAAGATAAAATCACTGGGGATAAGACAGATAATACACCATAAAATGAAAAGAAAATTAATTTAAAATGGTTGCACTAATCTGATGTATACCAAATAGCATAGCTCCAAAATACAGAATATAAGATTAAATTTGTCTTAAAGAAAAAGAACAAATCCACAGTAATAGTGGGAGATTTCAATACATGGTCTTAATAAGTGTTACACATTAGTAGTTATAGAAGATTTGAACATAGTTAACAAATTTGATCTAACAGCCTTACACTGATAGAATACACATGTTATTTTAAAGCACACAGACAATGTTTATAAAACTTGACAATTCTATAAACCTGTGCAGGTCTCAGCAAATATAAATAATAGGTCTCAAACCTGCATGTTTCAAACCTGCTGAAGACCTGTAGGAAAATTAAAACATTACTCTTGTACAATTAAACACACACATTCTCTTATGATATACCTTATACCATTTTCAGCAGATACATACCATTTTGTATTACATCTCTGCCTCTCCTTAACCCACCATAGATTATTTCCCATGTTGTTACAAAACTTTAATACATTTGGATAATAGTTTACTAAGTTGATATGAACCTGATTTTATTTTTTTATTTTTTTTTTTTTTTTTTTTTTTTTTTTTTTTTTTTTTTTTTTTTTTTTTTTTTTTTTTTTTTTTTTTGGTCTTTTTTTGAGACAGGGTCTCACTGTGCAGTTCAGGCTGGCCATAAGCTCACTTTGTAGCTCAGGCTGGTCTCGAACTCACAACAATCCTCCTGCCTCAGCCTCCCTAGTGCTGGGATTACAGGCATGCGCCACCACGCCCGGCTGAACCTGATTTTAAAGTTAGTAACTATGTATTCCTTTTATTATTATTTTTGTCCAAGATAGAATACATGACTTTTCGATTTGATAAAGTATATAGCTTTCACCAGCAGGGTGCCCACAATAAAAATTAGCTCCACTCTTCCTTTTTCTGGCTTCTATGTGAAGAGTAAGGTAGAAGCAGCCTGAAGGGAAGCATTACTTAGCTATAAGAAAAGAAACAAATTTTATTTTATTTATTTATTTTTATTTAGGACAGGGTGTACAGGGTGTACAGGGTCTCACTGCATAGACTGGGCTCGGAGTGATCTTCCTGTTTACAGCCCCCCAAGTGCTGGGATTATAGGTGACCATGCCACTATGTCCAATCTCAGTTACTGTCTCAGCTCGCCTCAGGGATGGGGCTGGCAAGGCCGGCCCGGGGATCAAACCCCCAGCCCCTGATTCTGCATAAGCAGGCACTTTAATCCACTGAGCTATTTGGCCAGCCCACAAATTTTAGTTTTAGCTCAGAGAATAATGTAGTCAAACAAGATTGCAGATAATTAGATACAAATAAGATTGTTCCTTAGTTAATTTTTGTGTGGCTTTTTAAATCTCCACACAACTGCACTAAATAGTTGATAGGAATAGTTAAATAGTGAGAGAAAACATGTATAGGTAGGAAGAGGGCCTCTCAAAGACACATTTCTTACAGGAATTCATGTGCCCATCAACCAAGGTGTGTGCTAGCAGAAGCTGATGTTAAGGACAATGAGAAGGGGTGTAGGAGGAGAGAGGCAAAGGATAAGCAAGGCGACAATCATAGAGAAGAAATCTGGAGATGAAGATGAGGAGGAAAAGGAAGAATAGGAAGGTTTCTTGGCTGCAGTAGTCCTTGTCACTGGGACTTGAATTATCCTGTGAAACAGTAAAATATCTGAATTTTTTTAAATGATAAAGATGATGGTACCCCCAACATTTCCTTGGGAAAACTTCCTGTGGACTGCCAGGGAGGCAGCTCAGTGGCACAAGCACCTGCCTGGCAAGCACAAAGTCCTGAGTTCAACCCTTGGTACTGCAAAAAAAACCTTCCTTTGGACAAAGATGGTTGGGGGGTGGAAAGAGAAGCAGAAACGAATCCTTCTGACTTGAAGAGCCTGTGTACCTCATCCCTTCAAAGTGAGGTTGAAGGAGAACTAGGGCTAGAAAGCTTGAGTCCATCATACGGAGGCAAATTATTCATTTGTTTGTGCCAATTAGGTTCAGATCCAAAACGTTCCCCCAAAGCCTCATGGTGGGTGGTGAGGCCTGATCAAAAGGCACAGGTCACTAGAGGCATGACCTAAAGGCTGTGTTTCTGTCCCTGGCTCCTCCCTTCCCTCTCTGGCTCCTCTTCTACCATGCCGTTTGGTGCCAACTCCCACGGACTGAGTCCACTGAAACTGTGAGCCAAAGTAGACCCTCCTTTAAGTTGCAGGCATCTGGTATTTTATCCACTGATAGAAAAGCTGACTAGCAGAGTCTCATTTCCTTCAGGGTGAAACTGGAGGAGGGAGGAAGTGATCACAATAGTACAATCAATTAACTTTACAGGAATAGAAAGGAAATAAAAGACCTTACAAAGCATAAAGTATAGTCTTACAAACCAGAAGCTAGTGTGATTGTGGCTTGGGGGATGGGGAAGGAGGGCTGAGGCAGGAGGGAGAGAAAGAGAAAGAAGAGAGGAGCATGTGGTATCCCAGACAGCATTCTTTGGACTTCAGAATTAGTGGGAAACAAAGTTAATAGGAAATGGTGTGACAGAAGTTAACAGAGAGAACTAATACAGCTTTGCATATGAAGCAGTCGTGGATTCTGTGCTTCAATTGTTTTAGCTTTCTGGTACATTTCAGTCTATTCCAACTGGGTGCCGCAGGGCGCTTGGAAAGTCAGAGCACATTTGCCACACATGTGACAGCCTGAGAATCAGACCTGAGAATCAGAGCCCCAACCCCAGCCACACCCCCATCACCCTTCTTCTTGAGCCACAACCATCCCCCGCCTCTTTAAATACCTGCACAGCATTGTAACTCAGAGAAATGTTCAGCCAACTACTTAAGGGTCCTCTTACCTTGTCACTTAAATTCAGAAGGTTGGGTCTTATTCTGTCTTTTGTTTTCCTATAACTTTAAAAATTCAGCCCACTATCTGACATCCTGGGACATTTAACTCTTCCACCTTGAGAGGCCCTTCTGCCCAGACAGCGTATCCTTGTGCCCACGACCCAGAGGATACTGTGCTTAACAGCACCCAAGAGCAGTCCATGGAGTTTCCTGCTGGAGGCCTCTCTCTTCCCTACAGAGCAATGCCATCACCAGCTTCTGTAGCAATGTTAGTAATTTTGAAGCATCTCCTGACACAGCAGCAGTTTCCTGAGAACTAGGTGAGGTAAGCGGGAGTAACACCCATCATGGGATCCAGTCCTGGCCAAGAGGAAGGAGTATTTGAATGAAGAATTTACCTAGGGCCACAGCAATCTATAAAGCAGAGCTCTAGATACTCATTTTCTTAGGGAGAGGAAAAGAAAATGCAAAGAGCTTGCATGGTGGTGCACGCCTGCAGTCCCAGCACTTTGGCTGGCTGTTATGGAAAGATCTCAACTTACCAAGACCCTACCTCAAAATAAAAAATGTTGAAAGGGTTGGGGGATGTAGCTTAGCACAAGGGCCTTCAGTTCAACCCCAATTAACAGAAGGAAAGAGAAAGGAAGAGAAGATCAGGAATAACGGACAAAGATTTGGGGGAGCTGGCGCTTCCAATGTGCTCCCAAGAAAAACCAAAATTAGCAAAGTACAAACTGAAGCTCTTTCTCATTGTTCTGCAAAACTATTCAGTCCTAATTGGGAAAGAAATTCAATAGCTTGTATGGCCCAGAGACACATATTTTTGGTAACAAGATTGGCCCAAGGACCCCAAGAGTTCTAGTTTTCAAAGCAGACGTTTTTGTTCTTTAAAGTTATTCATGTCTAATTACAGAAGAAATTCACTTCCATGGTCGGGCAGCACATTTTTACATAAAAGGGAAAAGAAACATCTGAGAAGAACATTACTTTTAACAAGATTACTTTATCTAATAAGGATCTTATTATGAATTTTAATGAAAATAAAAACAACAAAAAATAAAGGAAATTAGAAGAGATTACAAAACTCCTAGGAACCAAACTAGGGCAAAACAAGGCATCATTAACACACTGCTCTATGTGCTGAACTTGGGCTTATGTGGAGCTTATTGAGGTAAGGACATGGCAGATGCATTGCCCAGAAAATGCCAACTTACACATGAATTTTTCTTTAGCACAGTAATAAAACTGTCCAACCTATCTGATGTGGGTTTTTCTGATTCATAAGAGATTTCAGCCAACATCTTCTGATTTAATCATACATCACACTTAAAATAAAGAAACTTTCTTTCCCATATTAAAGGTCATTGGTGTTATTTTTCTCAGAAACACTGTTTTAGAATACAGACATGAGGCAATGAATAGGAGCCATTGTCTACACTTCTGTTTTTT
Source organism: Ctenomys sociabilis (assembly GCA_004027165.1). NCBI lineage: Eukaryota > Metazoa > Chordata > Mammalia > Rodentia > Ctenomyidae > Ctenomys > Ctenomys sociabilis. The sequence goes on along the minus strand of PVKA01000155.1, from coordinate 178,974 downwards.
CTTCTCTAAATGAAAACATTGATGAAAATACTTAGGAGAGTTAGCTGGCTATTGAAACTGTAAGGTCCCTGAAGTATTGATTGGGCTTAATTTATTCACATAAGTTTCAAGCCATTCAAAGCCCTATCTTTCTGCCAGAAAAATAAAGACAGAGTTGTCATTGTACCATCTGGTTTGCATGAGGAATTTCTTGGCATCTCTAAACTGTACATTTTATAAATGCTAAATCCCAGATGGCATACATTGTAACAGTGGAGAGTTTCATAGAGCCTTCCAAAAACAAATTATTTAAAATTTGAATACTGGCTAGTCTAAGCAAGTGCTATGAATTTAAATTCCACAGTTGGATCAACTGGCTTTGTTAGCTGGATAAATCTTCTTTTTTTTTTTAGGACGTAATATTCCTTTATTTTTACACATTTGACAGAGGTTTTTCAGTAAACAATCACTGCAGCGGAAAAGAGCATGAAGCTCAGCCTCCTCCACTGGCAGTGGCTGTGCTCAGGGCCTGGGCTCCTCCTTGCCCAAGAGGTGAGGTGGAGGGGTGGATGTCCCTTCCTTTACTAACTCATCCTGCTGCTTCTTATGGCCTTCATGCGTTTCACCATTTTCTGCCGCAGTAAACACTCCACCAAATCATATTCTCTCTTGCCCTCTATTCACCAGGGTAGTAGCAAGTCCATGTGCACATCTAGCCATTCTTTCTCAAAAACATGGCATTGAGAAGCTACTTTGTAGGGCTGTTCAGAACTTTGGATCATCATGTCATGATCTAAATTAATGCCCAGTCTTTTCTGCACATCAAAAAAAAAAAAAAAAAAAAAAAAAAAAGGCATGACATCACACAGAAGTGCCCTTGTCTCCTTCCCAGGCCACTGCTTATGAATGACAGGTTACCCTAAATTTCCTTTTTTAAGAACAATGCTATTCCACTCCTAATTAATTGTTGGCTCTGTGACTTGAAGAGTTCAGTGAATATAATCCTTCCATCAGTGGGGCCCTCCGTACTCTAGGACCTGAGTCTTCACCCAAAACTCAAATTCCATTAAAACTACAGGAAAAGCATCCATGGAAAACCCAGTATTAGCTGTGTGCTTGTTTCATGACAGCAGAGGGGCAGCATGCTACGTCATCCTCCAGCAAATCACCAAGTGCCGAAGCCACCATCCAGCCCTGCAAGCCAACAGCTGGATAGAGAAGGGTAAACTTTGTGCTGAAATAAAGCCAGAACAGAGTAGTGGCTGAGGATGCGGACTCTGAGAGCCAAGGCCAGGAGACGTCAAACCCAAATTTGGCCTTGCCACAAATGTGAGTAGATTACTTTTCTCTGAGGCCTTTTTCTTATCAATAAAGTGGAGACTAATTTTCCAGTTATTCTTCACAGGGTTGTCATAAATAGTTACTGAATCAATATTTGTAAAACACACAGTACTATGTGAGTTATGCCATAAGAACTCAAATGTGTAAGTTGGTAGCAGTACAACAAAGTCCTACCTTTCTTTAAAACAGACGAGATCACGCACGTTCAATGTGTACGGCCATAGAACCCTTCTTTAAAACAATTATGGTTCTATAACTACTTTATTGCCTATAGACAACCCTCAGTTCATTTGCCCTCTTCCTTATTATGGCTTAGTAAAGAGTGTATGCTTTATAAACTCAGTTGAATTTTGATCTGGGGTTTTGTATGAGTTTGCTAGAGCTGCTACAGCGAAGTACACGTACTGTACTGTGTAAGCAGCAACTTAGTTTTCTCAGTAATGGATTCTGGAAGTCTGAGATCAAAACGTCAGTAGGGTTGGTTCCTTCCAGAAGCCAAAAGGAAAGAATTTGTTCCATATATCTCTTCTAGGCTTATAAATGGCTGTATTTTTCATGTCTTCACATCACCTCCTCTCTACACACATCTGAGTTCAAATGTCATCGTTTTATAAGGACAATAATCATAATGGATTAACACTCACCCTAATGACTTTATCTTAATGTAATCACCTCTATAAAGATGCTGCCCCCACATACTGTCATATTATGAGGGGCTGGGTTTACAACTTCAACCTGAACTGTTTTTTTTTAGTGGGGAGCGGGAGGGATGCCCCATTCTGCCCATAACAACTCTATTAGTATCACCTAAGAAAATTCACCTGAAGGAACCTGCATCTTTTTTGCTTTGATGATTTATGCATTCATGCACAGTGCAAGGTCTACACACAATGGAACATTTTTTAGAAAACTTTTTTTTTTCCAGAACCAGGGATTGAACTCAGACCCTTGTGCTTGCCAGGGAAACACTTATTCTACTGAGCCATCTCCCTGGCCCTTCACACTGGAACTTTAAAGTATGTTTTTTCTTCTTCCTACAAAAGACCCAGAAAATCACACAGCTTGTGAGACCAACTATTCCTCCCCAGGACCCTAAATACAAATGACACAGGAGTGGCTTACAACATTTTTAGGATAGCTTGGATAATTATAGTGCTGATTTCTGAAGGTCTATGGAAAGGAAAAGTTAATGCTTAAATTTTTTTCTTCTTTTTAATTTCTTACAACTTTTTTTCCTAATTTTGCATGCATATATCTAGTCACCTAAACAACTAATTTGAAGATAACAGTATGCAATACAAAAATATTGTCAAATTTGTACCATTTTGTTTAATGAGATTCTGTATTGTTTCTAATGTTTTTATTATCATTATTCTGTATTCTCTTTACAAAAAATTTCAGGGGGGGCAAGAAAAAATTACAGAACTATGGCAGAGGGAAATTTTTCAGGACTAAGTCATTGCTTGAATATGAAAGGAAAACATTTTGTGAAACAGCTGGTTTAAGATTCTTACAATGTGAGAATCAACTTCTTTAAACGTGAGGGGAGAGGGGATTACACAGTGTAGACACCAGGGGAGACCTGGCTCAGTTCTTAAGATTCACTTAGTCACTCAAGGACCCTGAATTACTGCAGCTGTCTGGGTTCTCACCTGTAATACAATAGCAACCAACTGATTCCTCATCACTAGGTTGGACCAGACAGCAGAAGGACCCAGGATGTATTCATAGAACTAACAGCTGCTGAAACTAGTTAATCTGTCAATGAAGCTATTTCTTCTGCAGTTAGTGTTAAACCTAAAATCAGTACAGCCAGAAACTGGGAAGAAAGATAGATATGAAGTGATGAAGAGAAAATGCGAAGTAGAGCCCACAGGAGGAAATTAAAACCTGTCGGAGCTCACGGAACCAACACTGGTCTCCCTTCAGCGGCACTGGGGTCTGTGGGATGAGCTGCCAGCTTTCGAGGCAGAGATGCATGCTCACCTGCCTCGGGCCTTGAGAAGCTCAAGGGGAGCCAGAGGAGCTGGAGGAGCTCCAGTTCATCTTCTGCCCTGTGCCAACAGGACAAGACAGCAGCCTGGTCACAATACGTGCAGTCTCCATGGTGCTGGAAAATTAAAAACCTATGGTTGATGGCACAACGTGGCCTGTAGATATGTCTGACTGGATGGGTTCAGGATTTTGAAAAATATTATTCAAATTAAATATTAACAAACACTTAAGGTTTAATAAAATCTGGATTTCAACTTGGAAAACAAGAAGACTATGGCAGGAACCTCTGCCTGAGTGAGGCAGCAGCTGCCCCTTTTAGACAAAACCCCTTCTCCTTGATGCATCTCAGAGCCTGCTGCCCGAGGCTGTGGTCCTGACCCTGAGGGTGGTGGTCATCAGTTGCCATTTTTCATCATGCCAAAGCCGTTTCCTCACACCCCACCCCCTTCACTCATGTACAGTATCTGGCTGGCTTCAGGCATCAGAAGAGTGTGATAGTGTCCCCGACCCGCAAACCTCTCATACCAGCTACACTGGGACTGGCCTCCTTTCCCTCTGGGCCAATCAGTCACCAAATATATGTTGTACACCTGTGTAAAACTTCTAGTCACCATGTCCCGTGTTTCTTCCTGGCTCTCAGGCATCACGAAGCCTGATGCCTCTAGGGACATGGAGATATGGACATGGACCCTCACAGGGCTATGAGATTTAAGTAAACTTGGATACTGTACAACTCCAAGTGAATTCTTTTTTTTTTTTTTTTGTCTTTTTGAGACAGGGTCTCACTGTGCAGTTCAGGCTGGCCTTAAGCTCACTTTGTAGCTCAGGTTGGTCTCGAACTCACAACAATCCTCCTGCCTCAGCCTCCTGAGTGCTGGGATTACAGGCCTGCGCCACCATGCCCGGCGATCCAAGTGAATTCTTGACTAGTAGAAAGACAGCACATAGATTTGCAGGATACTTTCCCACTTCAGCCAATGATAAAGAAATCAGTTGTTGAGTGTTTTAGGAATATTTTACCTTGGACCCTTCATGTTACTTGCTGTATGGCAAACACCTTACACATGCTCTCTCTGAACAGGTAGAGTCCTGCCACTGTAAAAAAACAGCAGCCCAAGTTTTACTGCATCACTACCTTTTTACAATGTAACCATATTTTCAAGGGAAAATACATATGAATGTTGACAGCAGCCAACGAGGTTGTGTCTGGCCTTGGCGGTCTCTGGCTGGGCTCTCTCATTCATCAGCAGCCAGCTAGCAGGTCAGCTGAGGACTCTGTGCCCTGGGGTGCCCCATCTCTCCTGCTGTGATCGCCCCTGCTTGATACACATCCCTGGAGTCAATGACATGTGGCTCAAAAATGTTGCTCCTGTTCTGAATGTGGACAGAATTAATTTTTTATCGTTATTCCCTCTATAAAGTAAAAAAAATGACTATTAATATCACATCTGCCTTGTACTAGGTGTTATGAGTGATGTAGAGACGATTCAGAGTACACAGGTAATATGAAAACACTGTGGCATTTTATACAAGGGACTTGAGCCCCTGGGGATTCATGTGTCTGCAGGAGGTGGGAGTGAGGTTCTGGAACAGTCTCCCATGGAGACCCAGCTACAGCTGTAGTTTATTTTCTGTCAACTGAAAGGAATCTGCTATATTGCTAAGGAAATGTTTCCCTATTCTTCTGGTACCCAGTGCCCTAGCTACTAGTTACACAGCATGTGCTAACATTTTTTTTATATAAATAAATTTTTAGCTAACATTTGTCTAGAAATGAGATTTTATTTAGAACTTCCAATCCTGAAAGAAGAAATAAAACCTGAAAAGTATAATAGATATAGTAAAACACAGAGAAACTGAAGTTAAGGACTAAACAATGAAGATGAAAGAAATGAGAAAAGATAGGAAAAAAGGAAGGGGGGAAACATGCCTGTGTGTATACAGCATGGCTGAGAGGGTTATACTAATAATTTCCATTAGTTTTCGAAAATAGCAGTTAATGTGTAGAATTTTCACCTTGACTACCTCTATATGCCGATATCTGTGATCTGAGCAATGACATCGAAGATAGCAGTTTGTAACATGAAAGCCATGGCTGAATACCTCTCATCTTGGTCTTCTAGATGTGTACTGCTTCTAATAGCTTATCAATTATTACACTCTCATTAACATAGATTTTTTTTAAGAAGTAAAAAAACCAAAGACAAGAAAAAAATTAAGGTTTCTTAAAAGCAAGTGGTAATTATTTGTCCAATTTGCATAACTATATCTGTTAATCTGAGCAACAGATTTGACAATAAAGATAGATAATAGCAACAAAGTTAATTAGCTCTTCTTGTTTTAAAAATCTGTAACATATGTATTGTTGTATGTTACCTTGTTTCTGTCTGTTTCTCTTTGTTTTTGCTTTTGTTTTTACTCTTCCAAATAAAATAAAATAATTTTTGTAAAAAAGGCTCATTCAATGTGGATCTGTCTAAATGCCCAAAATGGGACATGAACTTAGCATTGCATAGTCACATAGTTGAAGTAATGATAATGTGAGAACACACTCATTGGCATCTGACTTTTCTAAATGACACATTTGATATTTGAAAGTTATTTTAATCTGTATTAACATAACTGGTAGAAGTTTCCATATTTCTTATTTGCTTTATACTACTAAATTCCAATTAATGTCATCTTCTGCTTTTAAGGCTATGTGAACTGCAAGAGAGGCAGTTTTCAGACAGAACCAACATGAACTGAGAGGGCAGGGAGGAATGAGTAGAGCTGGTTTCTCACTCTGGCTGTCTTGGCAAACGACCTTCGGCAAATCACAAAACCTCTTTAGACTGAACATCTTCGTTTGATGTCGGTGACCTGGACATTGTTTGTAAGCCTTATACTCCCAAGATGTTCATGGGATACTGTACCTTTAAACCACTAAGATTTGACCTATGAGCTGTTCATTCTTTAGCATCTCTGGATCTCCCAGATAGAAATAAAATGTGCTATTGTTGCTCTGCATTACTATTATTGTTGCTGAGACACAACACTTGACATCCACAAGTTAAAAGAGGACAAATTTACTTCCGCTCAGTTGGCAGAGGTTTCAGTCCCACACTGGCTAGCCCCAAGGCAGGACGGCATGGCAGAGGGGCATCACAGGGGAGAAACAGTCCGGGCAGGACAGGCAGGAAGCAGGAAACGCTAAGCTTTCCCTCTTTCTGTCCCTTTATATCCCATCCAGGGCATAAGCCTTACGACTTCGCCACCCACCCCCAGGGTGGGGCTTCCATTACTCACATCCTTAACCCCCACAGACCCTGACCCAGCTGCCTTAGAAACTCCCTACCTGTGGCTTCATGATGCCTTGGGAAGAGATCTAGACACAAGCCAGCATTCTGCTTTAAAATTATTCTACTTTGATATCATTAAAAACCATCAAAACAGAAGTAAAGCAAACAAAAACAAAAGAAAATCCAGGAGTCATCTTTTTTTTCTATCTGCTTATTTCTACCATCAGGAATAATACTAAATACATCTGAAGCCAGGAGATCAAGAACACAAATCAGGGCAAACAATATTTGTAAAATCAAATCAGCCCTCCTGGGCTGTCCACCAGGTGCGCTGTCTCCTCCCTTGGGTGAGATATTAAGTCTTTAGACTTTAAACACAGATAACATCTATCTACCCACATAAATGGAGAGACACACAAATACATGTTCTCTTTTTAAGAGCAAAACTCTACAACCCTAATATGGTGGACATCTTTCATATCAGTGCTCATAGCTCATGAACCCTTAGAATCACTTTTAGTTGTTGAAGCATGTCACAGTTTAATTATCTCCTTTAGGCGGTCTTTCATTTAATATTGCTATAAGTGTGGAAACCAAGACAGAACATGAGTACGTAAGAGTTATAATTGTTAGACTGGGGTGGTGGCATGCACCTATGATCCCAGTGCTTTGGGAGGCTAAAAACAGGAGAATCACTATGAGTCTGATCTACGTAGTGAGACCCTGTAGACTGGGTAGACCCTGTCCTAAAAATACATTTAAAAAAAAGTTATAAATTGTTGGTTAAAAGAACTGCACTGCAGAAAGGAGGGATCCTAACCAAATACCACAATAAGGAAACCAGAAACTTTCTTGTATGTAAAAGAGCAGCATAAAACTCTCCCAGGAAATGCTTTGTGATTATCAGGATAGAAATGACTTAATTGTCCTCAGGCAGAGACCAGGGTGTTCAGAGGAAAGGAGAGGGGACACCTTGCAGTCCTCAGTTAGCTAATTTTAAAAGGTCCCTTGAAAAAGAGTGCGGAGAACATATTTGAAAGAGAGTCCGCTGCTTATTTAGTGAAATACTAAGAATCTATCACTTTTAGAGGCGTTGGTGTTTTCTGCCTTCTGATAATAAGACACCACCTTGTCCTGGAATAAGCATTTCTACTTTGCTTTCAAAGTTCGCAGAACATTTTTGCCTTCCCAACAAGCTGAAGGATTTCTGGAGTAGGATCCTAGAAGCTGCTTCCTGCTTGCTTGGGGCCAGCTGTGGTGGCTGTCCCAGGCACACAGCAGCCTTGGTCGGGAGAGGCACAGGCAGACGGAGTCCTCTCTGGGGCACTCACGCCCGCCCAATGGACTTTCTTCTCTCCCGCCTCCTATGCTGCCCGTCCACCTCCCAATGTGAGGATCTGATCAAAGCTGCCCTTTCCATGGCAAAAGCTCCCATTCTGGAGAAAAAGGCAGCATCGTTAGGGGCAATGAGGTCCCTTAACTCCTCGCCTCTCTGACCACCCTCCGACAGGTCTCTGGGTCTCATATCCATCCTCTGCCCTCTAACCTCCCCTCATCACAGACTCAACCGTCAGAGTAATGTCACCTTCATGTGTGTGGTGGAAAGACACGCTTAGCAGGAGAACTGATGTCATCACGCTTCTGCTCTGAAACACAATCTTTTCACCATCTTTGACTTTCGCCCGCCTGCTTATTTGTAATTTGCTTCCTCCCCCCAGTTCCACTGCGATGTAATCTAATCAATTCATTGCCATAATGAAGCCGACCACTTGCAACCACTCACATCTTTGCCTACCTCTCTCCAAGTATTTTCGGATTTTTTCTGATTATTAAAATCACCTGTGGTGCTTGTTAAGCCTGTATGCCCACATCCATCCCCAGGGGAGTTTATATCAGCAGCTTTTGGGTTCGACTCAGGAATCTGATATTAGGGAAAGTCCCAAGTGATCAGCAAGTTGAGGAAACACTACAGTATTTCTAATTGCTAGGACAGAATAGAGATTATTCCTCATTGCACCATGATGAATCATAAACCATAGTTGCAAACTATCTGCATAGTTGGGGGGAGTATAGCAGTTGATACACTGTGTCAACGTGAGAAGTTTAGAAATTTAAGTGACTCAGCAGGGAGGCAGGACCCTCCTTTGTAAACATCCTCATCCTGTGCAAGAGGAGGGCAGAAAATGGGTCTGAGGCTAGGCTGGCCTGCTCAGACCCAGGGCAGAAGAGAGGCTTGTGCCCCGCCTTTCCCTCTTGTTGCCTTGGCTGTCTTTTACCGCCTCGAAGTGTTGTCCCTGTGCGGTGGCACTCTTCCTTAGAGCCTACCAAGTTTAAAACCTCTACAAACTGTGAACTAAACAAATCTTTCCTTCCTTAATTTTGGGCACTGGATATTTTGTCCCAGCAGCAAGAGAAAAGTAATTAAGCCAGGTACACTTTATCTGTTATGGAGTATAAACTGCAGGCATCTGTATGGTTCACAGAACAGTGTCGGGTGCTAAAGACACATGGATCAGGGTTCAGGAGAGCTGGCTCTCCTTTTGGCCCTAATACTCAAGTCTCAGCTTTTGGGTATGTCACTTTCATGTGTCCCTCTCTGTAAGCTCCTAAGTGCTACACAATGTGGCATTTGTATTTACTCTTTCATCCAGGAATTGTACTGGCTAGGAATTTATGCTAAGCGTTAGCCAGGAAAACATTTAAAAATGTGCAACATATTGTTTATAATGAGGAAAACCTGGAAACCATCTTAGTGCCCATTGATAAGGAACAGTGCAATAAGCACCGATTTAGCTAACCACTACTAGGCAACCTTAAAAACTCATGATGGAGATCTTTACATGTGATATGGAAATGTCATAAAATGTTGAAAGTGACAAGAGCAGGTTACAAAACAGTATTTAGACTTTAATACCACTTGGTATCCATATTGAACAGGATCTTTTGACTGAAGAGACTATAAAAATGAGACTGGGTTAGATATCGCAAGCACACACACTACTGCCCACACAGAGCTTCATGAGAGGTGGGGGAGGAAGGGGTTTCAGCTGAATTCAGGGCTTTGACTGAAGGAACTGGTCAGTCAGTGGTCAAGAAACAATGACCAGATCCAGGACAGCAGCAAGCTTTTACTGATTTGCTGGGGTGGGCTAATGTCTGGTCAATTTCATTGTTCGGGGTATGATTTCAAAAGATCTTGGCTTGGACCACACTGCTGGTCACAGTAAGCTTGCAAGTCTTTGTGCATCTGGCGCCATCATCCTGTGCAAGATGTTCCAGCCTTGTACTTGCTGGGGTAACAGTCATCTTTGCTAAGATATTCTTAACTGTGCCAGCATATCCTGGCCTTGCAATGGGGCTGCAGGATTTTAGGGCTTGAGCAGCTCAAGAGCACATGGTGGAGTAGAAGCACATCCCAGCTCCCACCAGCAGGAGCCAGGCTGAGCCTGTGTCTTGGACAAAATGTTCCTTGAATGATGAGCATTTCCACACTCAGAGCGACTAGAATATGACCTAAGGGCTAAGACAGCAGAGGAAACCGACCCAGTATAAAGACAGAGATGCCCAGCACCCTATTCATGTCAGGTGTCTCCAGACGTCTGTAGGTCCATGTTCCAAAGAGCCTGGGCTCCAAGCAGAATCAGCCTTCTGATCCCTGGGAAGTCAGCCAACTATTATCACAACCTCCACATCGAAAGTGTGACCTTAGCAGCGCCAGTGAGACACTAGCAATATCCAGCTGTGCGGCCTCCAAAGCCAGTGATCTTCAGGTTACCGAAGAGGAAGTGAGGGTGAGGGCTTAAGTTTCTTCCCCCTTGGTAACAACGTATCATTTCATGCAAACATTTAGTTTCTTTGGTTTTATGATGATCTCATAAAACATCTGTTGAAACATGCCATGCTGGACGGGATATTAGTTTACAGCACCCAGGCAGGCATGGAGGCATAAATCCCAGCATTCAGGAGGCTGTGGCAGGATTGTCATGAGTTTGAAGCCAGCCTGGGCTGCCTAATGAGCTCAAGGCCAGCCTGAGTTATAAAATGAAACCCTATCTCAAAAATAAATAGCTTACAGCACCCAGGTTTGTAGTCTTATCCTCCTGCCCCACTATGGTGGTTCCTAACTCTTCGAGTATCTATAAAAAGTCTATAACACTACTTATTTAAACATTAGTAGCAACAAAATTATGAGACTTTTACCTTTTTCTGTATCCTTTTTAATTGTATTTTTTTTTCAGTAAATTTAAACTTTTATCCTTGGAAGTAAATGTTTCATTAAAATTCTTTAAAAGTGCATATTGCCTAAGTGGCTTCTACAGTGGCCAAAAGAGTAGAGGTTAAAGAAAGGTTCAGTGGTATGAACAAATGGTAGCCCTTCCTCAATAAAGCCTGTCACTTCTCTTCACTTTACACTGGAATTCTTAATATTTTGACGAAAAGGTGATGTATTTCCCCATTGTTATGGGGAAACCCAAAGTCACTCACCTGGAGTCGATTTCAGGCAACTCTGCTTTCAAGCTGACTCGCAGCAGCTGTTAGCAGAATATTCAAGGCAAGCGTCAGGAAGGGCAGATGCCACTTCCTTCCCAAATCCCTCCCCCTCAGCTGAGCTGGGAGCGTGGATGAAGACTCGATGAAGATTCAGGTGCTCTCACTTGCAGAGGGTGGGATCGCATCCCGCTGCCTGCTATAAGAGCACAGAGCAGCCCATCCTCGGCCTGGTGCCCTTCACCATGGTGTGTGGGTGGGGAGGAGGTTCTCCCAGTCACCCAAGCTGCCTCATGGAAGCCCGGAGGTGAGGAGTCTGGACTAGGGGGTGGTACTTAATGGTCTTCTTTGCTTGAATTCATTCTTAAGTTCCTCTGCTGTCCTCTTCTGCATTCACAGGTCATTTTACCTCTTCTTCCTACTCGTGACTTCAGTGAATTCAGTTGGTCCCTCCCAGCTGGAGGATATTTCCTTCCCAGGTATGCTGTTGAGTGAGGGGAAGGCCGCTGGCAGGCAGAGAGCCTTGCTGGCCGAGCAGTCCACACACCCTTTTCACTTTCAGTCAAGTCCCTAGATTTTCTTCTGTCTGGCTAGGAGTTTGCTGGGTCAGCTAAAGGTTTGAAAGGATGCTGCACTACTTTCTGCCCTCCTGCCCTCTACTGCTTCAGTTGTAGGGCGAATGCAGAACAGCAGGCTTCACAGGAAACCCCATCTCTAGGGCCGGTAGTTTCCAGCCTCAAGCTTGTGCTTTGAGAAAGCATCCATGTAACAGCCCATGAAACCGTTCCACTTGAAACTACAACATTTTCTTTCTTTCTTTTTTTTTTTTTTTACTTTTATGTGGGCCAAAGATTGTTAAAAAAAAAAAACAGATCTTCAGCAGAACTTGTTCTAAAGGAAAAAAAAATGGCCTGAGGTTTACTTAGGGTTTTTTCTTTAACTTTAATTTGAGGAAACTGGACAAAGCTGTTAGTCTTTGGCCCTTCACAGACCTACCATTGCCCCTCCTCCAGTCACCAGCATCGCCAAGGATCTGACTTGGGTTCTAGAAGTTTGCTTTTGACCTCTGAGCCAGGCTTATCCTTGGAGTCGAAGAAGCCCTGCATGTTTGATAACTTCCTTATAGTTCTTGGTACATCTTACCAATTATGAATTTCTCAGGATAGGGGACAATCCTTGCCTCTTTGCTGGTGTCCTCCTTTGATGGCTGTTGGGGGAAAAAGAGACACTCTACACTCCTGTGGGAGTTGTGCCTCTTGTAGCTCAAAGAGATCCCAGGTGTTTCCTCTGCTTTCCAGGGACTGTTACTTGCAGTGAAAATGGACTGACAGTTGACTTTTCCAGAAGTCTTGACATCAAGAAATGGCATGCATCTGTGGTGGGTAGGTAATGTGTTCTACATTATCTTAGTCCCAGTCAAGAGGAAGCCCTGGATTCAGGGCCAGGCCTATTTGCTTGCTGCACAAAAAACTCGAATTTTGGAGCGGCTTCCATCTGGCTCCCCTGAGGCCATGGACGTCTCATACTTGCATGATGCCACGGAGAGTAGAAACTTCTGTGCTTCCTGGGAACTGTCTTCTGCTAGAGTCTCCTAGGAAAGTCTTGGCAGTGAGTCATAGCCTTCCTGAAATTGACTTACAGCCCCGGTCTGGTCAGAAGTGCAGGGACTGAAGTGTCTTAGCAGTGGGCTGGCAGACCCGCTGAAGTGTGCCGTCACAGAAGTTCTCAAGCTTTAGTCAAGTGTGGAGTTCTTGGGAGGAGGAGGGCAGGAGGACAGCCAAATGTGAGGCTAGCCTGGCTCCTCCTGTCCTGCTCTGGCTTCTGTAGATCCCTTTGGTGTTGAAGTGCCGAACTGCACGTATGTCCTGGACTCAGAAAAGCTCACCCTGAAGGCCCCATATGAAACATGTTCCAGTAGAGTGGTAAGTAATTGCTTTTGAAGAGTGATTTGGGAAGTAATAAGTTAGTAATTACTGTGGTAAACTTGATGGCTAAAGATTTAGATTTTGGAGTAGAGAAGTGATTCCCAACCTGTGTGTGTGTGTGTGTGTGTGTGTGTGTGTGTGTGTGTATTAGTGCTGACTTCCAACTTGTTGGGAGGACAACTGATAATGTTGGGAGATATTTCTGGTCATCCTAATTGGAAATGGGGTGGAGGCAGTGACTGGCATCGAGTGGGTACAGGCCAAGGAGGTTGCTGACAGCCTATAATGCCTAGGGCAGTCCCACATTACAGTGATCACGCATGAACTGGAAATGTTAAGAAGCTCTGGGTCTAAGTGGTTGGGTTTTAGCTCTGCTTCTATATAGGTATGACCCTGAGCAAGTTATATAACCCTTCTAAGCTTCTATTTACCTGTTGGAATATAGGAATAATGGTTCCCTCTCTGAAAGATTAATTATATTGTACAAATGAAGACTTAAAATAGAACCTAGATTTTTAAAATGCCCAAATGTGAGCTATTTTTATCTTGCAGCTCTGTGAGAAGGAAAGCTATTTTGATGCTAGCAAATAGAGAACCTGTAGCCTAAAAACAGGTGTTAGAAAGCAAACAGTAATTAAGCAATAAGGGTTTCTCTATTGCCAAGCAACGGCATTGCCCAAAGTTGTTAGGAGTGGGAAGGGCAAACTGTCACAGTTCTCAAGCTTTAGTCAAGTGTGGAGTTCTTGGGAGGAGGAGGGCAGGAGGACAGCCAAATGTGAGGCTAGCCTGGCTCCACCGTGAGTTCAGGGGTACAGAGTGAAACCATGTCTCAGAACCAAAACCAAATTTCTTTTCTAGCTTTAGAAGACAAGGAATCACCTGGGGAATCTGGAAGGCAGGGATTTAATTGACCTTAGGTGATATAGGTCCGAGGCAAGTCGTAGCACCCACATGTTTAGTAGGCCCCATCATCTGATCCTGGTCCCAGAAGCCCGGGTAGAATACAACCTAAGGTCTGTGCAGATGGCTTCTGAGACCCCCGTCTGGAAAGAGGCTTGTACTGTGAGTGATCTGGCCTATAAGACCCTCTGTGAATGCCTAATGAAGTAATCGCTGTTCATTGTGATCTAGGGAATTAAACCTCGCCCTCTAAAACACCTTCCCAGCTTGCCCCTCTGTTGGGTTAGATGTTCTTCTGGAATGGCCTTTCCCATGAGGTTCCAGTGTTTAACAGGTTTTTTTTTTTTTTTTTTTTTTTTTTTTTTTTTTTTTTTTTTTTTTTTTTTTTTTTTTTTTTTTTTTTTTTTTTTTTTTTTTTTTT